>JAQQAC010002629.1:2832469-3084013 GCA_029783875.1 Phataginus tricuspis | reverse complement strand
TATTGCAAAACATATGTGTCTATTGTATATGCATTTTATAGGTGTGTGTGTGTGTGTGTGTGTGTGTGTGTATCCTTTCTATTCATACATTTTTAAATAAATTAGATCAGACGACATATATTTGTTAGACTGAAATAAATTAGATCAGACTACATATATTTGTTAGGCTTATTTTTTAAGAACACTTCATAAAAACTATCTCATGTCACTAATATGGACAAACAGCTTCAGACTAACATCTATCTTTTATTTGTCTGGACATAATAGGTGTTCAATAAATATTTTTGAATGAACAAAATAATCCTTTTAATGCTGCATCATTTTCCATTCATTATATGGAAATTTAATGAAAATTTCAATAAATGTAAATGAACATTTGTTTGTTAACTTGTGTTTTTTCATTAATTTTTGAATACCTACTGTATTATTACATTAAGATAAAATCATTGAAGAGCTCAAAATATACAGCAAATTTTAAGGAATTTTATAAACCTTGCTAAATTTCCAGGATGACATTTTGGAATTTGAATCAAGACAAAAGCAAATGATCAACCTGCTTTATTTCCGACCAAACTTATGAAAACAGAAATACTCAAGGTTCCATAAACTTTGGAACAAGAATCTAAGTAGAATTTAAGAGAGACAGAATGTAAGCCATTTCCTCAGAGTTTGGTAGAAACCTATAATAGAAGAGGCCGAATGGGCGGCCAGATCAGCTCAGGTCATGACACCTTGATTGAATTACTGGTTTGAATGGCTTTGGGTTTGACGCTGCCCGTAAATTTTGTTATTGGATGAGGAGAGTCAATATAAGAAAGTCAAATAACCCAATTCAATCTGTAAGGCCAGTATTACCCTGGTACCAAAAGCAGATGAGACAGAAAAGAAAATAAATCTGCAGACCAATATCTCCTATGAATAAAGATACCAAAATCCTCAACAAAATACTGGCAAACCGAATCAAGCAACATATAAAAAGAATTATACACAATGACCAAATGGGATTTATCCCAGTATGCAAGATTGGTTCAACTTGTGAAAACCACTGTGTTTTGCACCATAGAAATAAAGGACAATAACCTCTGTCACCTCAGTATTTTCAGAAAAAGCCTTTGACAAACCCAACACCGTCTTATGATAAAAACACTCAAAAAAAGAGGAATAGAAGAGAATTTCCTCAATTTGATAAAGGGCATCTATGAAAAATCCCACATTTAACATAATATTTAAGATTTATAGACTGGCTGCTTTCCCCCTAAGATCATAAACAAGACATAGGTGTCCATTTTTGCTATTGCTATTCAACATTGTACTGGAAATTCTACCCAGGGTTATTGGTGTTAGGTGGGGGTGAAGGGGTGGGGAGTGGAGGGAAGAACAGAGAAGAAGTAGAACTATCCCTATTTGCAGATGACATGCACAAGAAAACTACTAGAGTTAATAAATGCACCAAGTATGTAGGATATAAAACCAATATACAACATCAGTTTGATTTCTATACACTAGCAATGAATAGTCCACAATGTAATTAAGAAAACAATTCCACTTATAATAGTGTCAAAAATAATAAAATATTTAGGAATAAATTTAACAAAAGAAGTGCAAAACTTTTACTCTGAAAACTACAAAAACATTGTTGAAAGAAATTAAAGACCTAAATAAATAAATGAAAATTTCACCTGTGTTTATGGATTGGAAGACCTAATATTCTCAAGATGGCAATTCTGCTCAAACTTATTTACAGATGTACATAATCCCAGCTTTCATTTTAGTAGAAATTGACAAGCAGCTCCTAAAATTCATATGTAAATTCGATGGTATCAGAATAGCTACAGCAATCTTGAAAAATAAATTTCTCAGTTTCAAAATCTACTAGAAAGGCTGTGTGGTATTGGCATAAGGATTGACATACAGATCATTAGAATAGTAGTGGGAACTCAGAAATAAACCATTCCAATTACGATGAATTTATTTTTGACAAGGGTGCCAAGACAATTCACTGGGAGAACTGTGTTTTCAATAACTAGTGCTGAAACACTGGACATCCACATATAAAAGAATGCATGTGGATCCTTTCCGTACCCAAAACACAAAATTAACTCAAAATGGTCTGTAGATGGATCTAAATCTAAATGTAAAAGCTAATATTATAAATCTCTCATAGGATAGCTTGAGGGTAATTCTTTGTGACGCTGGATTAGGTAAAACTTTCTTGCGCACAACATCAAAGGCATGTGTGACAAAAGAAGACACGGATAAGTGGGACTCCATCAGGATTAGAATCTTCTGTGTGGGAAAGCATATCATGAAAACGAAAAGATATGCTGTAACCGAAAAGATGGATAATAACATGAGGTGATGAAGATGTGGAGAAACTGCCATCTTTATTAATTCCTGGTGGGAACGGGAAAGGGTAAAGCCACTTTGGAAAACAGTTTGACAGAGCTTCAGAAGGTTAAGCAAGAAAATACTATATGACCCAGCAATTCCACTTCTAGATATATGCTCAAGACAGATGAAAACATGCGTCCATACAAAAACTTGTAGGCAAATAGTCATAGCAGCATTATTTATGATATCCCAAAAGTGGGAAGAACCCAAATGTCCATCAAACGATGACTAAGTTTATCTACACAATGAAATATTATTAGACTACAAAAATGAATGATTGGCACAGGCCATAACATGGATGAATCTTGAAAACATTATGCTAAGTGAAAGAACTCTGTGACAAAACATCATATATTGGAAGAGTTCAGTTATGTAAAATGTCCAAAATAGGCAAGCAAATCCAGAGACCCAAAGCAGACTAATGTTTGCTTACGGATGGCTGGGTTGAGGAGAAATAGGGACTGACTGCCACTGGGTACAGGATTCCAATTTGGAGTGATGAAAATTTCTAATAATAATAGTGGTTATGATTGCACAACTCTGTGATTATATTAAAATCATGAACTTACAGACTTTAAATAGGTGAATTTTATGGTGTATGAATCCTATTTCAATAAAGCCTTTCAAAAATTTTAAAACATCAAATGGGTCAAGAAATAAAAGGGAGATTAAAAGAATAGTAGGTCACTCACCTTATGAAAATCTTAATTACCATGAAGTTAAGAAGAGAAAAAGAGGAAGAAGAAAGAAAAAGAAGAGAATGCTGGAGCGGGAGGGTCACTTCAGCACAGTGACTCGGTGAAGTGATCCATCATGTTTGTTTTTCTCACTGAAATTCATAATGAGGCTAAAAGGAAAGGTCCTACTTCATCTCCATTGGCAAAAATATGCGTTTGAGCTTAATGTGACCTTTGCATATTCAAGAACTAGTGCAAGAACAGGGCTTGGTGAAGGATGACTTTACGGCATGCCAGCCAGTGTTCATGTGCTTGGATACTAGCAAGTGGGATACATAGGAGAGCTTTTCTCAGAGAAAGGAACTCGATTCCATCCGTAGATGTGGTATGGGCGTCCCCCAGTACAGCAATGTGCAAGATGAACTGCTCATGCGCAGTCAACACGGGGTCCTTTGGAGAAATTCCTAGTTTTGGAACAAACGTTAAAATTGGGAAGTAGAAGATATGGACCAAAGCAAGATTTTGATCCGTGCCTCTGAGAAGAAGGGCCATGAAAATTATCCGTGACCTGGAGCCATCTACCAAGGTCTGACTTCTCCGAGCCTTGTGTCTACCAAGTCCTTAATACAATTCCTTATCACACCACACCTTCCACCCCAGAGACCTCCTTTGGTTGCTATTCAAAATTGTGTACCTTCAAAATTGTGAAAGTACAGACTGGAGGAGTCAGTCAAAACTATGACACCAACGTGTCCGCTCAGAAGCAATTACACATACATGTGAAGCCTGTCCGGTCCCAACCCCAAATATATGATGTAAAAGGGAGGTGAGGGCATAAAGTATTGTGTCTGTTTAAGTGCTTGAGAAAATTAATCAAAGTCACTGAAATAATTTTTTTCTCTAGACATCAGCAGTTTGGTCCTTTCGTTCTTTGAATGAGATAAAATGTGGCTAATGCCATAAGCGAATTAACTGGCCTGTGCACAAACACTAATTACAGAGAAATAAGGTTTAATGTTATCTGTACATGGGATGTTAAGCAGCCAGCTAGCTTTCAAAAAGAGAAAAAGAAATAACTAATTTCTTGGAAAGGAGGATGAAGAAATGAGTCAGTGGATTTAAGCGAGGAAAATCCGGCAGGATAAAATATACCCTTGTTTCTGCACCATTTTGATGAGATTGTTGCATGATTCATGCATCTCATCTTTGCACAGATATTAGCACCGTGACAAACATCCAGCCAAATATTCTGCACTGTGAATGAAGGTCAAGAGTGAGACTTGAGCTGTGGCTGTGGAGCATCTGTTTTGCTAATGTCTTTATCTATAATCTTTGGACTTTAGCTTCCACCCTGGGCTGAACTTCAAATATGGACTTCTCAAACCTGGTTAAGAAATGATTTCCTCACCTTAAGTCTTGTTTGGCTTTTAATTTAAACACAGTCTTAACTCCCAACAGACACCTAGCATAATTTCTGATGCACAAAGTACTCAATAAATCCTTGTTGAATGAATGAATGAAAGAAACTCGCAGTGTGGCTGTCTCAGTCTGCAACTGCCTCACTGTTGAGGAAAACAGAACATGTATTTTATGAAGGGTCAGAAAGTAGATTTCCCATAGGAATGAAAGCCTACACAGTTCACCTCATACATAAGCAAAAAGGAATCGACTGTGTGATATCATTTGAAAAATTTGCAGAAGGGTAACTGGCCAAGTATATATTTCTACTGGTACCTCTTTCTGCTGATTGAAGTTTTACGTTTTGATTAACACTGCCCATGGGAGATAATGCATGAATATTTTACAGGTATAAATACTCCATGGGAAAAGACTTAGCAGGTTAATTCCACATGCCAAAGGGCTGAAGACTGCTTCTGTAGATGAACAATGAAAATAAAACAGCTTTGCTGGAGGAAAGGCGGTGGGATGCCTACAATGGGAGTCTAGGTGGGCAGACCTGGGTGGGGTGCCCTCAGTGGGAATTTGTAGTATGCTGTAGGACTCAGGTCCTGAAGACTGGAGAGAAGGGACTGACTCTGAATTGAAGATTAGGAATATATGAAGACATTGCTGACTTCTTAATTACTAAGAGCCCCCTAGGACCAATAGTGTGGCACTATTTCACCTTCTGACCACTAGTGAGAGATGATTATGGAACATCAACACCAAACAAGTCCTTAGAAACCATCTAATCACTTTGTTTTACAGTCACAATTAAGTTACTTGGACCGAATCATACCTAAGCAGTTGATGACTGGAGCCCCCCGTTGCTGAGCTTTTATAGTTAATCTGTAAATCCAAATTATAATTTCTCAGCCTGCTTTGTTCTCCAAATTTCACAGATATGAAAATAGAGAATTTCCAAGCTAAGGTGTAAGTTACCTGAAGCTGAGCCGTCATCTCATGGCCCGGTTTCAGCAGAGATGGCCACTCTAAAGAAACACACAAATCTATGAACCAGAAGGAAATGATGAACAATTAATACTTTGCAGTTATTCAGAGAGAGACATTTGTAGTATTCAGCCCATCTTCCTAAATATGTTTTTCTGTAAGTCTTGTGCATCAAAGTATGGCTGCCCCCAGCATCTCTTCCTCTTTCTCTAATCTTCTTCAAACTCTCTTTTGAGCCTAGGCTATGCTGGCTTTAACTATCTCAGTTTCTCACTTTCTGTATTGATTTCTCCCTTTAGACAGATAAAAAATTCCTCTAGTCAGTTACATTGCCCAAGCATGTTTAAATTATTCTCATCTCATTTCCCACCTGGACAACAAAACCCACTGATACCAGGACACTATGGGCAATGTGTCTACAAGACCCACTATGGGCAAGAACAATATTCCCTTAGTAGCCTGTGAATAATCTTATGTAACATCATAACTAGTAGCATTTAGAGCAGAAGTTCAAGGATGGTTTAAATACATGTAGACAAAGCACATGATATAATTCAGCACTTACTTGGGATTTAAAAATAAAAGCTCTTTGAAAAACTTAGAAGGTAGCATTCTAATACATAAGGATATTTACAAAAACCTATAGCAAACATCAAAAATGAACCCTGGAGACATTTCCTGAAGGTTAGCAAGAGGCAATGATTTTGTCACCATTGCTCTTTATCATATGTTGAAAGTTCTGACAAATATAGTATGACCTGCCCAAAAGTGACAAATAGGATTTGAAAGGAGGAGACAAAACTTTCATAATTTACATATAATATGATCCTTTACATAGAAAACTCAAGAGAATCAACAGACTACTGGGTATGTTAAATTAAAGACCAACATATGCTAATCAATAATATTTTTTATACTGGAAGTTAATGGTTAGAAAACATAATTCAGAAAGAAGATAGCATGTACAATAATAAAAATTTAGAGCATATAGGAATCAACAAATAAAAATGTGCAAATGTTATGGAAAAGATTGTAAAATGTTATTAAAGGACATAAAGAAGCTGAAATAATTGAGGGATACACCAGGTCTGTGGAAATGAGGATTCAATATTGTAAAGATGTCAGTTTACCCTAAATTAAGCCAAAAATATAATGCAATTCCAACTGAAAGCTGAGGGATGGGGAGATGAAATTAGACTGTCAGGAAATAAAATACAAATGGAAAAAGTGAAGGTTGAAGAAGAAGAAAGAAAAATTCTCAAAAAGAATCAACACACAATCTGAGATTAAAGATGGCAGCATGAGAGGTGAGCAGAGAACTCCTCCCAAAACCATATACAGTACAAAAATACAGTTAATACAATTAACCCTAAAACAGCAGCAGGAAAGAAAGCTGCACTGGACTACACACAGACCTCACGAACAGAGCAGATCTCATGAAACAGGGTAACATACCAAAGCCTTGATCTGGCAAGACCCAAGCTCTTACCCCACCCCAGCTCACCGGTGGGAGGAAGAGAAATGGAGCTGGGAGGGGGTGGAAGCCTAGAACTGCTGAACACCCAGCCCTGGAGGTCTGCTTTGGAACACAAACCTACATTGTGTGGAGCTCTGGAGGTTGGTGGGGTTGGGGATCTGGGACAGGCAGAGTGCTTGAGAGACTAAGATTCTGGCTATTTGTGGAGGACGGGGTTCTGCATCTGGCTGCTCTGGGACAAAGGAAAGGCGGGCGGTCTGAGAGGCTTCCTAGCAGTGAGAGGGCTGCTGAAGGGGCAGGGTTTGCATGGAGCTTGCTGCGCGGGATAAGGGATAGGTGGACAAGGTTGTCTGGGTGCACTCTGCCCAGCTGGTTGGGAACTTTGAGGACCTTCAGGTGCTACATCCCCCTGGCTGGCTACTCAGCTCTGAGGCCACCACTGTGACATGCAGCCTGCTACACCTTCCTCCTGGCCTGCTGGCACCAGCTCACAAACCGGCAGTCACTGCACTGGCATCAGGCCAGCCAGAGGGAGGCCCTGCCTACATCAGCTAGAGACGCAAAGCACAGAGGCTTACACCTGTGTGCTTGGCCCACTGGCTCTGACACTGGAGACAGGCACGGCTGAAGCGAATCAGGAAACAGCTCTTTCCTCCCAACAGGCACCAGTGCCACTCCCCAATGACCCCCAACCTCACTCTAGGGGCTGAGAGGCACCAGAGACTAAAGCTTCTGGGAACTAGAGGGCGCCACATACAAATATGAAATGTCAAAGGAACCTGGTTTAGACCAAAATCTCACAAACCCCAGAAAAAGGGCCAAATGAAACTGAACTCACCAATATTCCTGAAAGAGAGTTCAAAATAAAAATCATACACATGCTCATGGAAGTACAGAAAAATATTCAAGAACTCAGGAATGAATTTAAGATGGATATTCAATCATTAAGAAATTCCATACCTGAAATGAAACATACAATGGAGGGATTTAAAAGCAGATTAGATGTAGTAGAAGAGACGGTAAATGGAATAGAAATTAGAGAAGAGGAATACAAAGAAGCTGAGGCACAGAGAGAAAAAATGATCTCTAAGAATGAAAGAACATTGAGAGAACTCTGTGACCAATCCAAATGGAACAATATTCACATAATAGCGGTACCAGAAGAAGAAGAGAGAGAGAAAAGGGATAGAAAGTGTCATTGAGGAGGTAATTGCTGAAAAAACTTCCCCAATCTGAGGAAGGAGATAGTCTCTCAAGCCATGGAGGTGCACAGATCTCCCAACACAAGAGACCCAAGGAAAACAACATCAAGACATATAATAATTAAAATAGCAAAGATCAAGGATAAAGACAGACTTTTTAAAAAGCAGCAGAGAGAGAAAAAAGATCACATACAAAGGAAAACCTATCAGGCTATCAGATTTCTCAATAGAAACATTACAGGCCAGAAGGGAGTGGCATGATATATTTAATGCAATGAAGCAGAAGGGCCTCAAACCAAGAATACTGTACCTGGCAAGGTCACCATTTAAATTTGAAGGAGGGATTAAACAATTTTCAGAGAAGCAAAAACTGAGAGAATTTACCTCCCACAAACCATCTCTACAGTGCATTTTGGAGGGACTGCTATAGATGGAAGTATTCCTAAGGGTATATAGCTGTCACCAGGGGAAATAAAATCACAGCAAAGTAGAACAATTAATTACTAAGCAGATACAAAATCAAATCAACTAACCCCAAAGTCAATCAAGGGACAGACAAAGAGTACAGAATATAATACCTAACATATAAAGAATGGAGGAGGAATAAAAAGGAGGAAAAAAAAATGAACTTTTGGGTTGTGTTTGTAATAGCATACTAAGTGAGTTAAATTAGACTGTTAGATAGTAAGGGAATAACCTTGGAACCTCAAATCTAAAGCTTGCAGTGACAGTAAGTACATACCTATTGATAATCACCCTAAATGTAAATGGTCTGAATGCACCAATCAAAAGACATAGAGTCACTGAATGGATAAAAAAACAAGACCTGTCTATATGTTGCCTACAAGAGACTCACTTCAAAATCAAAGACATACACAAACTGAATGTAAAGGGATGGAAAAAGTTATTTCATGCAACTAATAGGGAGAAAAAAGCAGGAGTTGCAGTACTTGTATCAGACAAAATAGACTTCAAACAAAGAAAGTCACAAGAGACAAAGAAGGACATTACATAATGATAAAGGGGTGAGTCCAACAAGAGGATATAACCATTATAAATATCTATGCACTCAACACAAGTTCACCTACATATGTTAAACAAATACTAACAGAATTAAAGGGGGAAATAGAATGCAACGCATTCATTCTAGGAGAATTCAATACACCACTCACTCCAAAGGACAGATCAACCAGACTGAAAATAAGTAGAGACAGAGGCCTGAACAACGTATTAGAAGAGATGGACCTAACGGACATCTGCAGAACACTCCATCCAAAAGCAGCAGAATACACATTCTTCTCAAGTGCACATTGAACATTTTCAAGAATAGATCATATACTAGGCCACAAAAAGAGCCTCAGGAAATTAAAAAAGATTGAAATTGTACCAATTAGCTTCTCAGATCACAAAGGTATGAAACTAGAAATAAATTACACAAAGAAAATGAAAAAGCCCACTAACACATGGAGGCTTAATAACATGCTCCTAAGTAATCAATGGATCAATGACCAAATAAAAAATAGATCAAGCAATATATGGAGACAAATGACAACAATAACTCAACACCACAGAATTTGTGGTATGCAGGGAAGGCTGTGCTAAGAGGGAAGTATATCACAATACAGGCCTACTTAGGAAAGAAGAACAATCCCAAATGAACAGTCTAATCTCACAATTAATGAAACTAGAAAAGGAAGAACAAATGAGGCCCAACGTCAGTAGAAGAAAGAGGGACATAATAAAGATTAAAGCAGAAATAAATAAAACCAAGAAGAATAAAACAACAGAGAGAATCAATGAAAGCAGAAGCTGGTTCTTTGAGAAAATAAACAAAATAGATAAACCCCTAGCCAGACTTATCAAGAAAAAAGAAAGTCTACAGACATAAACAAAATTGGAAATGAGAAAGGAAAAATCACTACGGACACCGCAGAGGTACAAAGAATTGAGAGAATACTATGAAAAATTATATGCTAACAAACTGGATAACCTAGAAGAAATGGACAACTTTCTAGAAAAATACAACCTTCCAAGGCTGACCCAGGAAGAAACAAAAAACCTGAATAGACCAATTACCAGGGAGGAAATTAAACTGGTAATCAAAAAACTTCCTAAGAACAAACCACTGGACCAGATGGTTTCACTGCTGAATTTTATCAAACATTTAGTGAAGACCTAATACCCATCCTCCTTAAAGTTTTCCAAAAAGTAGAAGAGAAGGGAATACTCCTAAAAACATTCTACAGGGACAATATCATTCTAATACCAAAACCAGGAAAAGACAGCGAAAAAAAGAAAATTACACACCAATAGCCCTAATGAACATAGATGCAAAAAACTCAACAAAATATGAGCAAACTGAATTAAAAAATACATCAAGAGGATCAAACACCACGATCAAGTGGAATTCATCCCAGGGATGCAAGGATGGTACAACATTTGAAAATCCATCAACATCATACACCAGATCAACAAAAAGAAGGACAAAAACCACATTATCATCTCCATAGATGCTGAAAAAGCATTCAAAAAAATTCAGCATCCATTCAGGATAAAAACTCTCAACAAAATGGGTATAGAGGGCAAGTACCTCAACATAATAAAGGCCATATATGACAAACCCACAGCTAACATCATACTTAACAGCAAGAAGCTGAAAGCTTTTTGTTTAAGATTGGAAACAAGACAAGGATGCCCACTCTCCCCACTTTTATTCAACATAGTTCTGGAGGTCCTAGCCATGGCAATCAAACAACACAAAGAAATAAAACACATACAGATTGGTAAGGAAAAAGTTAAACTGTCCCTGTTTGCAGATGACATGATATTGTATATAAAAATCCTAAAGAATCTATTCCAAAACTACTAGATCTAATATCTGAATTCAGCAAAGTTGCAGGATACAAAATTAATACAAGGAAATCTGTTGCATTTCTATACACTAACAATGAAGTAGCAGAAAGAGAAATCAGGAAAACAATTCCATTCACAATTGCATCCAAAAGAATAAAATGCCTAGGAATAAACCTAACCAAGGAAGTGAAAAACCTATACTCTGAAAACTATAAGACACTCATGAGAGAAATTAAAGAAGACACCAATAAATGGAAACACATCCAGTGCTCATGGTTAGGAAGAATTAATATTGTCAAAATGGCCATCCTGCCTGAAACAATCTACAGATTCAATGTAATCCCTATCAAAATACCAAGAGCATTCTTCAATGAACTAGAGAAAATCATTCTAAAATTCATATGGAACCACAAAAGACCCCGAATAGCCAAAGCAATCCTGAGAAGGAAGAATAAGGCAGGGGGAATTATGCTCCCTGATTTCAAGTTCTACTACAAGGCCACAGTAATGAAGACAATTTGGTACTGGCACAAGAACAGACCCATAGACCAATGAAACAGACTAGAGAGCCCAGATATAAACCCAAGCTTATATGGTCAATTAATATACGATAAAGGAGCCATGGATATACAATGGGGAAATGACAGCCTCTTCAACAGCTGGTGTTGGCAAAACTGGACAGCATGTAAGAGAATGAAACTGGATTATTGTTTAACCCCATACACAAAAGTAAACTCAAAATGGATCAAAGACCTGAATGTAAGTCATGAAATGACAAAACTCTTAGAAAAAAACATAGGTAAAAATCTTTGGGCATAAACATGAGCAACTTCTTCATGAACATATCTTCCTGGGCAAGGGAACAAAAGCAAAAATAAACAAGTGGGACTATATCCAATTAAAAGGCTTCTGTACAGCAAAGGATACCATCAGTAGAACAAAAAGACATCCTACAGTATGGGAGAATGTATTCATAATATAATTTGGATGTCAACCCCTTATCTGATAAGGGGTTGACATCCAAATTATATAAAGAGCTCATGCACCTCAACAAACAAAAAGCAAATAAGCCAATTTAAAAATGGGCTGAGGAACTGAACAGACACTTCTCCAAAGAAGAAATTCAGATGGCCAACAGGCACATGAGAAGACTCTCCACATCACTAGTCATCAGAGAAATGCAAATTAAAACCACAATGAGATATCACCTCACACCAGTTAGGATGGCCAACATCCAAAAGACAATAACAATTGTTCGTGAGGATGTGGAGAAAGGGGAACCCTCCTACACTGCTGGTAGGAATGTAAATTAGTTCAACCATTGTGGAAAGCAGTATGGAGGTTCCTCAAAAAACTCAAAATAGAAATACCAGTTGACCCGGGAATTCCACTCCTAGGAATTTACCCTAAGAATGCAGGAGCCCAGTTTGAAAAAGACAGATGCACCCCTATGTTTATCACAGCACTATTTACAATAGCCAAGAAATGGAAGCAACCTAAGTGTCCATCAGTAGATGAATGGATAAAGAAGAGGTGGTATATATACACAATGGAATACTATTCAGCCATAAGAAGAAAACACATCCTACCATTTGCAACAACATGGGTGGAGCTAGAGGGTATTATGCTCAGTGAAATAAGCCAGGTGGAGAAAGACAAGTCTCAAATGATTTCACTCATCTGTGGAGTATAAGAACAAAGCAAAAACTGAAGGAACAAAACAGCAGCAGACTCACAGAACCCAAGAATGGACTAACAGTTACCAAAGGGAAAGGGACTGGGGAGGATGGGTGGGAAGGAGGGATAAGGGGGAAAATGGGGCATTATGATTAGCATGCATAATATAGGGGTGTACACGGGGAAGGCAGTATAACACAGAGAAGACAAGTAGTGATTCTATCACATCTTACTACGCTGATGGACAGTGACTGTAATGGGGTAGGTGGGGGGGACTTGATAATGGGGGGAGTCTAGTAACCAAAATGTTGCTTATGTAATTGTACATTAATGATACCAAAAAAAAAAAATCAACACCATGATATACTATACCATAATACAAAGCCAAGGCAACTCAAATAGAAATGGGTCAGAGAAAGATAAACAGATCAAGAGAAAAGTCTAGAAACTCCAGAAATATAACCATATACAAGAAACTCACCATTTGATAAGAGGCAACATGAGGCAGGGATAGATGGTGTTGAGAAGTTTGTGTATAATTTGCAGAAAGGTAAAACTGCATTTGACTGCAAATAGTAAACAAAAAAATTTCCAGATAGATCAGAAATGAAAACATTTAAGGTAAAACCAGAAAACCATTTGAAGAAAATATAGAATGAAAAAGGAAAAAGATTTCTTATATAAGATACAATACCAAGAACCATAAAAGGAAATATTTTATGGATTTGAGTAGAAAATATGTAGAAATTATCTTGCAAGTATTTATATTGTGAGAGAATAGATGTGTGTGTGTGTATATATAATGAATAAAGGATTAGTAGCATTACTAGATATGTAACTAATAAAGGATTAATGTATAGGATATCTGCAAATCAGTGAAAGAAAAACAGTAATCTCAGTAGAAAACCTGGCAATAAATGAATAGGCATATAAGGCCAAATATTGCTATTGTGTGTGTAGAGAGATACGTAGTCTTATTAGTTATCAGAGAAATACAAGTTTAAACAATGATACACCACCTTATTATCCATCTGACTAGCAGAAATTAAAGTCCGATAAAATCACGTTCTCATGAGGGGGTGAAAACAGGAATTATATACTAGTATGGCTATTTCAAAGTGATTTGGGAGTTTTTAATAAAATTAAGTTTGTACATATTTAATACTGGATATGGAACTTAATAATTTCTCACACAGATAGAAACAGAAATGAATGAGTAAGAATATTCATTACAGCATTGTTTGCAATATCTAAAAAGTTGAAGCAGCCAAGCTGTCCATCAAAAATGTATTATATGGGAAGTATGAAGTGTTATGCATGAGCTTAAAAAATTTACAGATTTCTATCTTGGTATAGATAGGTCTATATAGATAGATGGATAGGTAAACATCAACATGGATAAATCTCAGAAAAACTGTGCTGTTGAAATCTTAGAAATGCCATTCATCATATAGAACAATGCCAATAATGTAAATTTACTTAAGAGTGGGTGCCTATGGGGATAAGATCGAGGAAACAAAAAGAGGGAAGACTATAATAAAACACAGAATAAAGAATATGCACAGACCAATTAAGATAGAGCCAGAAAACTGAGGGTTAGGGTCAAAGTCACATCAGTGCATCTGAATTTACATACATATACACATTTATAGATATGTTTTCTACCACATAAGAATGTATTAATTTTTTCAATTAAGTACACTTCAGTTTCTTGTTTTCGAATTCTTCACATTTTTCTTCCCTTAATCCTTCTGGTACGTTGTCTGCAGGGCACCGTTTTGCGCTTGCCCGTGTGGAGAGACTCCTTCATTACCCGTGTGCCCACTTTTACAGATTTAGTTCAAAACCCTACTATCGTCTCTCCTTGGCAGCATGATTTCTCATCTTCCAGGTGTCTTGGACTTCTCTGCAAAGTCGGGGATCTCCCTGAGGGTTTTACTGCATAGCTCATTCATACAGATGTCAGACAAGACCAGTTGGCATCTCACAAAACCCGACACTCAGCCAGCAACTCATTTCTTTTTTTTCTTTCTTTATACTTTCTTTTGGTATCATTAATCTACAATTACATGTGCAATATTATGGTGATTAAACTACCCCCTTCATCAGGTCCCCCCCACCAACCCCATTACGGTCACTGTCCATCAGCGTAGCGAGATGCTATAGAATCACTAGTCTTCTCTGAGTCAGGAACTAATTTCCGCGCAGAGCGCGTCACTGCCTAGACCATTCACGAGCCCAGGCGCCACCTTGAATAGTCCGTATCGGTCTTGCTTACACGTCTCCCTGCGGCCTGAAGCTCTGAGAGCTTCTAACTCCGGTTAAGTCACAGTTTGTTCCTAATTTGGTTTGGCTCAACCTTTGATTTTTATAACCACAACAGATATTTACTGACTTCTCAAAACGGATGTTTTTTGAGATATTAAAGTAGTGTCCTCTATTGCAAAAGAACCATTTGGAAGGAAGATTTTTCTCCTGGTCTCTATAGGATGTGCTAAGTTCTTTGGTTTATGTGTCCATAATCAAGGCACATTTGGCCACCTGGGAGAGCATATTTGCCCTGCAGATGACTTCCCCACGGAGCAGTGGGCTGCCTCACCTAGGCAAGCCTTGGAAACTTATTCCCCTAAAGTAGGTGAAAACATCAGAGTGGAAATTACATTGAAATCCACTTTCTTTTTCTGTGATTCACACGAATTTATAGAAGACCGACGCCGCACATCACACTGTTCTGGGATGGCTGTGTCAGTTTCTCCCCTCCTTCCATGGACTAAACCTGTGAATTAAATGAAGTGGCTGGTAAGTGGGGGAATCTGGAGAGACTGCGCCAGGGTATTCACGCGACAACACCGACTGGTGGCTTCCCACCCTACATCCAACCCACAAAGCCTATGTCATCAATGCCAGTCCTGGGTCAAGACCTCTAGTCTCCATTAAACCGTGGTAGGGTCACAGAGCTGGAGATGAAGAGGAGACAAAGAGGATTTTCCAATCTGGCTTTCCCTCTATTTTCCAACTGTCTTGGTGATAAAATGGGAATAACAATAATAGTAATTCCTATTTTACATGGTCAAAAAGCAATCTAGCATGATGTCTATTAGTTTGGGACCAGAGTCATTTAGTCCTGGGGTCAATTCTCAGACGTGCTTAGTAATTATGTTTTCCTGGACAACTTGATTAACTTATTTTTATGTTTTGTTCTTATCTGCAAAGCAAGGATAATTTAAAAGTACCCATATTTTTATTGGCTGTGAGGCTGAAATTAGCTTAACTAAACCTGTTAACAGAGGGCCTGACACATATTTAGAGCTCAATAAATGTTGGCAAAATTATTATTATGGTCGGTTGTGAAAACTGAAAAGATAGCTATTTAGGCAAATCACTGAGCTTTATGCATGGTACTGAATTGACAATTAATATAGTTCCTTTCTTTTCTCAGCAACCAGAAAAGGAGGCTCTAATTTGCATAGGACTTGAAAGGGTGCTATCTCAAGAAAAAAAAACAGTCTTCTTGTCTTAAGGAATTACGTAGTCACACTCATTAGGTTTTTCAGGCAGCCCTCTAATCAAGATGCCTCAGTCTTCTATGAGAAGACAGCTGATATTTCCTGACAAGAGAAAAATGGCCCAAACTCCTCAAAGAAAGGACTGAAGGAATGAAATAAACACGTCAGAATTGCCCTTTGCCTCTCTCACATTCTTGCAAATACTCTTCAGTCAAGTGACAGAAGGGAAAGAGGAGTCTAAATTTCATTTCGTGAGTGAACAGAACAAGTCTGGGTTGACTTCCAACACTGAGAAAAGTAAGCAGCCAGCCCCAGGGGAAAAGGGAGACACTGTTGCCGAGCACAGCCCGTGAGAAAATGAATAGGAGGGACCCGAGCCGGAGATGGAGAGCTGAGAGGAATGGGAAATGTGAGACGTAGTATTGTCTTGATAACTCTCTCAGATGTGGGTTAGAGTCTGAGCTCACTAAGTTTTCTCAAAGAAATTCACTGTTCAAGGCAAAGCTTCTTATTTAACGAGAAAGTCCTGATCTCACTGCTCTGACTCCCGAGGGAGATTAGGTGGGGATGACTCCGATTGTCTCCTGTTGGGATGGCTTCACGGGCATTACATTCTGACTGTACTCAGAAAGGAACTGGGGAGATGAGAAATGAGCAGTAGGGAACTGTTGTCTCTGACAAGCTAAGAGCAGAGAGACAAACACTCTGTCGATGTTGCAGTAAAGTTCAGGACTGTGGCTTGGGCCAACTGTGATCACCCGTGGGCTGTCCTCACTGAGGGAGGCAGGGACTTCAAGCGTTCTACTCAGTGACCATCAGGAGTAATCTTGGTCTTGGACTGGTACTCTTTCATTCACTTAAACAGCATATACAAACTGTACTGTGTACCAATCTCTATGCCAGGGGTTGTGGATTTAATGGTGAATGAGTCTCTGCCCTCATGAATCTTATAATCTAGTGCAGAAGACAGAGAGGAGAAATAGCTAATCTTATGCACTCTAATAGAGCAGTGCCAAACTGGAGATACACACAAGGTTTATTATAATCCAAAACATGGAACTCAACAGTTAAGAAGAGAAAGGAAGGAAAGTAATTTCAGGGGAGAAATCTTGTAACATGTCATAGTTCAGCAAAGACTGAAGCCCAGTGAAGTTGATTAGGGGCCACAGAATGACATTTGAGAAAGAATGACATTTGAGAAAGTAAAGCAGTCACAGAGGTCAGAAAAAAACGTTGCACGAGAAGTGGTAATGCCAAAAGGCAACGTGTGAGGCAGGCGGGGGCCAGAGATGAATTTGGAGAGACAGGAAGAGCAGATAACGAAGGACCTGGACTTCATGCAAAGGATATGAGGATTCATTAGCAGGAGAGCGTCATGGTAAGGTTTCTATGTTAGAAAAGTCTCTCTAGAAACAGTGGAGAACATATGGATGGGAAAGGGCATGGCTAAAAGCAGAGAGACCAGATTGGAGATAATTGCCATCATTCATGGAGAAATGATGAGGGCCTGAACTGGTTGCATGGAGGGGAATTTAAAAGAAGGCATAGGTCTAATGAAACTTAAGAAATTTAGGAGATAAAATCTTCAGATTTGGGGTGACTGGTTCGAAGGAGTTTGTGATGGTACATTAACTGAAACAGAGAATACAGAAAGAATGATCCCAATTGTATCCGGATGCAGACAAACCAGTCTTGCCCACAGTAAATGAATTCTACATGGTCCTTACCCATTGGAGACAGAAGAAATGGAGGCCACTTCCTTGATGGAGTTCACTAGCTTCTGGAGAGTTCTATGGTCTCTTGTTAAAAATAGGTATTTCTACACCCATACAATATTACTCACCAATAAGAAGAAATGAGCTATTAAACCATGAAAATTCTTGAAGGAACCTTAAGTTTAGTGAAAGAAGTCAATGTGCAGAGGATATATACTGTCTGATTCCAGCTCAGTGGTGTTCTGGGAAAGGCAAAACTATGGATACAATAAAAAGATCAGTGATTGCCAGGGATGGAGGGGAGGGAGGAGGGGGGAATAGATGAAACACAGGGCAGTTCTAGGATGGTGTAATTATTCTGTCTGATACTGTAATGGTAGCTACGTGACATTATGCATTTGTCAAAACCTATTGACGTACAATGCAGAGTGAACCCTAATATAAACCATGGCCACTAGTTAATACTAATGTATCAGTGTAGGCTCAGCAACTATAACAAATGTACCACACTAATGCAAGGGGTTCATAGTAGTGGTGACTATGTGTATGAGTATATGGAAAGGTAGGGAGTGAGGAGGTGTAGAGTAACTTTCCATACTTTCTACTTAATTTTTCCATAAACCTAAACCTTCTTTAAAGCAAAAGTCTATTAATTTATAAAAGTAGATATTTTCCCCCACATTTACTTCTTAATTGTAGAAGACTGTTAGTGCAGAGTAGTTTTAACTGAACCCCAGTGTGAGTTGTCCAGGACAGCCCAGGAATGTATTTACTGGGAAAGTGGTAAGTGCAGATCATCTGGAATTTTGCTTCAGTTCTGGAAAACTTCAAGCTTTAGAGCCCATATATCTTTAATTTGTCTGATTATTTATTAGTAGGTCAGAGGTTTACCCATGGCTATTGATATGTCCACATAACCCTAGGATTCAGTTATTCTTTCTTTCTTACTCTTCTCGTTTTTGCTGCTTTGTGCATTATGATTTCCAAGATGAAAAGTAGAAACAATTTATTTAGTTTGGGATTTCTAATTTCTCCCATCACTGGTTTGGCAGTAGTCTCCTAAACAGAACCACCTCTTAGAATCCAGAAAGGAGAATTAATCTATAAAAATTCAATTAACCTGTACAATGCTCATTGAGTCCTCACGGAACTTAATCAGTTTTCTTAACTTATTAGCCGCTTCGCCTGTTTTGCATCTTGTAGCCTGTGACGACAACACTAAACAGTCAGAAGAATGCTGACAGGCCAAACAAACCAGAAGGGTACATCCAAGGTCTGGATCTTTGCATCGCTTGCTAAGGACATCCAGATAAATCTCACCTATGAGCTCCAAAAGCGAGGCTCTGAGTGCTGGTGGGCCGTGTGAACAAGCCAGCTTGCACTGCGACACAGGCGTCCACACAGCAGCTATATGCCCTGCTCCACTCCTGACTTCCTGCGGTCATGGGGGAAGGCTCTACACTCAGGCTGCAGCCCAAGGACCCCATATAATAAAGCCTATTTCTGAAGCAGTACTACTCTCAACAAAGCTGTGCGAGAAGCTGTTAACAGAAGATAACGCATGCCTATCAATTATTCTAAGCTCTTCAAAGGAAAATCTCTATCGAGAGATCTGTATAGAATCAGGAGCTGTTATCCTGGGTTAAGTTTCACAGTGATTTCAAGCTCAGTGTCCTGTCTACTAAGTTAAAATTTGTTTTAACCACCAACTATGTATCAGGCACACATTTGTGGGAAGCACAATTTAAGGAAAAGAAGGTGGATTCCGTTTTGGATGCTTGAAACTTGAGACAGAATTATCTCAGTGAAGTTGCCCATCAGGCAGAAGGGACTGAAGCCCTGCAGAGCGTTTTGACTGAAGAGATAAGATATGGGGGCGTCAGCATTTCACGGGGAGTTAGAACGTTGGATATACCAGGGATTCTGTATATAGAGAGAAGAGCATTGGACTGAGGAGAGAACCCGGGGAACACTTATGTTGCAGTGATAATCGAAGGACGAGCAGAAAGAAGCTCCCTGGGGAGAAGCTGACATGGAACAGAGCTGCGAGGAGGGACAGATGAGCGATGTCCAGCAAGACAAATTTTTTGGCGGTGCTGAAATGCTCAGACTTGGTGGTCGTATTAAGAACGATGATGACAGATTGGTTTTGGAATAACGGGGTCCTGAGTGATCTTTAGGGAGGCAGTTGCATGAAGTGATAGGAGCTGAAAATAGATTGCAGAGATTTGGAGATGGCACCGAAGATAGATGAGTAACTATCTCCAGTTATAAATTTGTTTTCAGTAAGGGTAGAAAATCTGTCTCGGAATTTGACTTCAAGGAAAAAAAAGAAAAAGGAAAGAGTGGAAATCAGAGATAGGGGTTGGTATAGAGCAATAAGTAGATAAAAGATACGTGATAGATAGATTGATAGATTGATTCATTGATTTGGGGAGAGGATGAATACATAGTGTCTCCAATATGCATGGTTGTATAATTTTCCTCAGCAATCTGGGAATAGTATAAACCAAATGACTGTATTAAGCCAAGGCTTGTCTGAGGATAGGTGACAGAGAGCTTTAAGGGCAAAGGGGTAGGAATAAAGAAATGAACCATGAGACCTAGCTGAGGGTGGGGGAATGTAAAACCAAGTGAGGAACTGAAGTATTGTGGAGACTGTAGGTCTTGATAAGGTTGCAGAATTGGTCTTCCAGCAATTTCCTCCAGAATTCCTGCTCAAATAGAAGAATGAGCAGAAAAAGAAGGTTGTTTCAGAAGACGAGAAAGTGAGGTTGAGGCTTCAGAAGTGGAATGTTTCTAGGTAATGACCAGATCTAAAATGTTGGTGGATATGGATGGTACTAGACAGATGACAAATGTTCCTCAAAGCCTTGTCAAGATGGAGCTGAAGATAGGTGGTTGTCAAAAGCACCAAAGGTATTCAGGACGAAGGCAGGACTGGGATTAGAGGGGATTCTCATGCACGAGATGCCCAGATGGCAGAGACCAATGTCCATGAGGAAGGAGGGAAGAAAAGGAAGTGGTTGAATGGTATGCAAAGAGATGTTCTAAAGCTGATTTCAAAAAATGGTTTGGAAGCAGCAATGCTTAGCAAGAAGTACGTAAAGGCCCTACCTTGACTTGGAGGCCAGAGGGAGGAGGAAGAGTGAGCAGCCACCAATTAAGAAGACCAAACAGAAGGCAGAGCCTTGGCAGGAGCTGGGGAGCAAGTAGGAGACACTCTTTACCGGTTTAGGACTTAAGGGGTTAATATCCTTACAAGCTCCCAGAAGCACAGACGGTTTGGTCCTATAGTTTCAGAAAGATTTTCTGAACAGAGGACTGCAAGGAAGCATTACTTTCTTCGGTGGGGGGCATGGTGTTGAGAGGAAGACCGTCCTTTTTATATATGTTTCCTTTTTATTGTTCAACTGTCAGATGTAGTAAAGCTCCATGAACACTGGGTCCCTGTCTGTCTTACTTACTGTAATATCCTCAGTGCCTAGAATAGTGCCTGGCATCTAGTAAGTGCTCAGGTGCACAATAAACACATTGAATAACTACATGGAAAATTGGGAGCTGCGAAGGAGAAAATGTAGGCGTGCTTAATATGCAAAAATCACCGTTTACAATGAACTTCCACTATTCTGGCAGAAAAGAGCTTTCATGACTTTTAAAGTCTTTAATTCTTTACTGACCCATAATGTATGCTGATGGGAGTGCTTTCAAAGTCAGAAAAGGTAAACATGCTATATAAATTAAAAGAGATCATAGGAAGAGTACCATGATTCAGGAAATCAGATAATTTGGCATTCCCATTCTCAGACTAGATGATACGATTGTCTCTGCTGTGGGGAACATTCCTTGAAGTTGTGTATGCTTTTATCTCGAATCACTGCTAGGTTTTAAATAATGTGATGATAGAATTTAGGTCAACACCTTCATCTTTACCTCCCCACTATTCCCAGCTATCTATTGATAAGTGTTTACACGTCTACTCTTTACTATTTTTTAAGTATAGTATAGATGAGGCAGAGCAGGAAAAAAAAAAGGAGTCAGAATTCCCACTTTGGAAACCTAGAATTTTGTTGGGGGAAATAAAAATTCACATCCTGAAAACATTTGACAACAAGTATATAATTAAATGCTCAGGTAATCCAGATAGTGCTTAAGGAATCCATTGCAGGAGGAAAGAGAACCTTGAGAGGATGTCAGAAAGAATTGTTAGAAATTGGATATACAGAGATGTGCGGATAGAGAGTAGTATCACCTTAATATTCTCCAAGTCCATAATTTGTAGTTTCATCTCATTCCTCAGCTATAAACCAGCTACGTACATTAGCATTTGACAGTTAAAGACCTTTTTAGGAAGTCACTTTGTGCAACACCTGCACAGGGGTAGAAAAAAGGCATAGTTAGAAAAAAAGTGTGTGTATGTGTGTGGAGGTTGGAACCAAAAAACAAGAAAGCCAGCCAAGTGGAGAAAATCACTTTTTCCAAGGAAGAACTGGTGCTGTTTCTTATGTCTGTGGACTTTGACTTCTGGCCTAGAGCTGGCATTTAATTTGAATTTTATTAGCACGTGAACTCTCATGCAGCAACCTGATTCTCCCAATTGAGGATATTTAATTTTAAAAAAAGCTTGCAAGTTGATTAAGTGGCTTTGAAGAATATAACAGGTTTCTTCTCAGCAAGGTACGTGTCAAGGTTATCTGCAGAAGTAAATGCTGGGGGAGAGAACAAATGTGGGCTATGCCTGAGAAAGAAATAATGGCCCCTGATAGCTGAATCACCAAACACCAAAGAACATGAAACAATATAAGTTGAGAATGGTCAAAATATAGAGCACAGTGAACTTTCTGAATGGTCTTTTAGTAATTTGAATCAAACATGAACATGAACAGAGAAATACACACAACTGCAAAGATGGATATGTGAGGATGCTCATCATGGCATTACATATAACAGTAAAGAAGACAGGCAACATCTCCTTGAAGATCAGAATACTTAAATAAATCATAATAAGCACAAAATAGGATTAGAATAATATGTACCAGCTAAAGTTATATAGTCTTACATTTATTGAGGCAGAAAAATACTCTGGACGTGTTGAACAAAAAATACAGGTTGCAAAACAACATGTAGAGATAAAGTGAAGTTTTACGCAAATTTCAAATATATTTCTGAGTTAAATCCTTCTAATCTATAGAGTAAGTGTTGTCAGTTATCTTTTTCACCAAGGTCTCTATTTGATACCCTGTTCCTGCTTTAGTACTATGGGGGGGAAAAATGGACAGAGTAGAGAGCAGATAACCTGGGGCAAGGAGAACTGACTTTAAACACTTGTTCTCTTAAGTGCTGTGCTAGGTCCTTGTCATGCGCTGAACAGTGCCCCATCCCACCCCAATCCATATGCTCAAGTGTGACCGTATTCAGAGATAAGGTTTATGAGGAGGTAATTAAGGTTAAGTGAGGTCATACGGTGGGGTCCTGACGATAGGATTCACGTCCTTACAAGAAGAGACCCTAAAGAGCTGTCTCCCTTTCTCTCCCTCTTCTCTCTCTGCCACAGAAGCTACAGCGAGGAGGCGGCCAACTGCGAGCCAAGAGGAGAGCCGGCACCTTCACCTCCGACCTCCCAGCCTCCAGAACTGTGAGAAATAAATTTCTGTTAAGTCACCCGGTTTATGGTATTTTGTTGTGGCAGCCCACGCTGACAAGACAGTACTTTTCATACATTATTCCATTCCGTTTGCAAACACCTCTGAAAGGAGTATATTGTTATTCTTATTTTACAGATAACACCATCCTCCTGTTCCGACGACAATGATTTACAGATTTACCGAAGCTCACATCGCTGATGAAGACCAAAGAGATTGAAAGCCAGGGCTGTTATTTTCTAAGATCAAGTTCTTTCTAAAATGACCCACGGTTAGAGTCAGGGGTCCCCAGAGATGTTCCTTCTTTTGGGACTACTGGTCTTAGCGAATTTGTCCTCAGCACAAGGGCTCATGTGTGGTTTCAGTGCTTCACCATCTCTTTCTTTTCCTTTAAATGCGTTTCCCTATGCATTTCCATCATCTTTCTCTATCCCTTTTTGCCCTTTTCTCCCATTTTGTTAAATGGCCTTGCTATTATCTTATCTTAGATATTAAGTATGATTTAAAAATTGCATATGGGGGCCAAGTGGATGGAGCCACAGACTTGTGGTGGTTAATTTTGTGTCTCAACCTGACCAGGCGGCGGGACACCCAGACCTTTGGTCAAACATTATTCTGGGTGAGTCTGTGGGGGTGTTCTGGATGAGATGAACATTGGAAGCAGTGTGCTGAGTAAAGAGGATTGCTTTCCCCATGTGGGTGGGTCTCATGCACAGTCAGCCGAAGGCCGGAATCAAACAAAAAGGCTGAGCCTCCTGGGAGGAGAGGGAAGAACGCAGCCTTGAACTGAAATCCCTGGGTCTCAAGGCCGCTGGCATTTGGGCTGGGTTGGCTTTGCTCTTCTCAGGCCTTCAGACTCAGACTGGAACTACATCATCAGCTCTCTTGCACCTCCAATTTTCCAACTGCAGATCTTGGAACTAGTCAGCCTCCATAACTAGGTGAACTGATTCCTTATAATACATATGTACACACACACACACACACACACACACACACACACACACACACACACATTTATATACACCCTATTGGTTCTGTGGCTCTGTTTCTTCAGAGACCTTTTTCTCCTTTAATCACAAGTTACCTTTAGGAAGGGCTCTGCAAATAGTGTAGCTTATCTTTCTGTGAATTACTCATGTATTTTTTCAACCAGGGGGATTGGTTTTCCAAACCTATCTCATTCTGGTATATTTGAGATCAATAAACCAGTGGCAGACACCTTCTCAATGGTTCTTTGCCTATGAAAGCAGATATGCATTTCACTTTCCAGTCAGACTACTTCCTTAGGAAAGTTTAGATTCTGGTAAACATAAGACTTTTCGGGTCTCTGAAGATGCAGACAGACCTTGAGGAGGCGGCTCTTTTTCCCACCAGACAGACTCAGTGGTTTAAAAGCACCTGTACCCAAACCAGATGATTCCCTTTATACATCTTCAGCTCATTTCATATCATATCAAACTGTTCTGCTTCCTTTAATAGTTTCTCCCACATCATCTTTGAGGACTCCTCCAAACAAAGTGAAGATCATTGTTAAATTCAGTATCAGAATGAAGTAGATACTCGCTGGGCAGCTGGCCCCACACAGTGACATGATGGGCTCCTGGGTATGGACACTACTGCTCAACAGCAGCCTAGGAATACTGGCAGTCGAAGGCGCCCATGACCCTCTATTCAGGCCCCCAGATCATATGTATATGAAGTACTGTTCACTCTTTAACTACTCTTTGCTTTTTGTTTGTGATTTGTTGGTTTTATTTGATTTTTTCTATCTTCCCATTTCTTATTCCTACTGAAACTGAAAATTAAGCGGGAACCTGAGTTATCTGTATTTCGTAGCCCAGTTTAATCACTGATTTGAGCAAACTCTTCCTCACATTTTGTTTTCTGTTCACTCCCCAGCCCCTCTCTCTCCTCTCCATACAGAGGCACTCACACTAACATGTTTGTTGTTGAGTGATTAAAGCCGCAGGGTCTGGAAACTAGTGTTATTTTGCATATGCATTTTTCATTTGCATAAATGGTCTTAAGTCAATTCTAGTTTCTTCTAATTTACCTTCAGCTGATGGCAATTTCCTCAACAAAGTCTTTTCAAACTTTTCCATTCTCTGTGTCTTTGAACTGCTGTATAGAATCCTTATTGTTTATATTACTTATTTGATTCATAATGTATTTGCCTGATATTCCTCTTCCTCCTGGCCAGAGTGTCAGTTCCTAGAGGAGAGGGACTGTAGTATTATTAGCTCAGCACCAAAACTGTTTTTCACATATTGCTTTATGTTATTTTAAAGCAAAATGCATTAAATAAATGAATGAAAACGCCCGCTGAAGCTACACAGCCAATTTATGTTCCTAAAGTTTTTCATCTGCAACATTTCTCCTTCTGAATCAGAAATCGGCCCACACACCTCAAGACAACATTTAAATTCTGCACATCCTCTAGGTAAAACCCAAAATGCGACTCGATACTGCAGAACCACTGATGTCATCAGCGGCCTCATGCATGCGAACAGACGACTCAAAAGGAGGTCAGCTCTGAGGGCCGGCCCCAGAAAGGCCCCTCGGGTTCTGATGAGGGAGGGAATGCTGCGAAACAGCCTTGGAGAAAGCTTTGGGGGGTAAACCAGAGAGCAGCTGAGCTGGAGAGGGAAGGAAAGGAGACAAAGAGCTCAGGCAGGTAAGCGGTGACCTTCGGGTAGTTGCTGGAAACAGGCGATGCTGTGGACCTTAATATGCCACCGCCTTTGTGAGAGAAAGCAAAGGTTTTCCTACTGGAGATTTCCAGCGAGAAGCCGGTGCTCAACTCAGAGTGATCCTGACCGGGCCCAGGACGTGGTCCCCACTCAGAAATGCTCTGACGGAACAGAGGGAAGGATTACTGGAGCCGATACATTTTTGTTAAATTCTTGCACTGAAGTTGCTCCGGAAATAATAGCTCAGTTTGTCATCTCTGATCCTTAGGTCTATCCAAAATTCAGAGCAGTACTTTTTTCTTTTCATTCCCATTGCTGGTTTGCTGTGTGATGCTGAAAACATCTCCCTCCATCTGGGCCTCAGTGGTCTATCCTGGGAAATGGGGTGCTCGTACTTACCACACCCCTGCTCCCAAGACATAACGGGAAAATTAATTGGAAAATGTAGAAGAAAGCTTCCTCTTTCAGTCCCTCAGGGACCTTCTGGCATTACAATTGATCACCTAGGTGATGATTCAAGCCTTTCAGCCCTTGCTGTTCTGCCTGCAGTTCTCTTGCAGCTGGTCTCTGAAAGAAAACTGGCCCGTGAAAGCACAGGCTGGAACTCTCTCAGCCCTCAGTGACTGCGGAGGGAAACACAGCTCTCAGCACAGAGAATGTCCTTCCAGGCAGTGCGCCAATAAACAGCATTCAGTCTGCAGCCCGAGGGAGGTCAGTGTAGCCCTGGTTCCCCGTCACTGCCACCACCACCACTGCTTCCTTGGGCAGGAGAAATGATTTATGGAGGCCAATAGCCATTCCAAACTTTAATTAAACACGAAAAGAACCATCATTTTTTTAAAGGGCACCAACTAAGAAAGATGAGAGCTGAACTCCTATAGAACACTAATTACCTTTCCTGCATTTTATCAAGAGGAGCGGAGAGACCGAGCCAATCAGTCACCCCCTACACACCACCCACCCCAACCTGAGCTCTACCCACCAAAACCCTGGTCATCTGAAGAACTACTGATTCAGGGGCTTGTGAATGTTTGCTTCAACCCTGTTGCTAATCAACTCTCACTCTCTATCTTCCCCTTCTCTCATTCTCTTTCTCTCTTTTGTTCTCAATCTCTCTCTTAGTTTTGCAATAGAAGATCTTGGCTGCCATGGAAATAGGAACCATGGCAATGCACATGTAAATAGTTTTCTCTTCGAATAAGCGTGCAAGGAAAGGAAAATAAATACCCATGACACACAGACCACAGCGACCCTAGTGTCCAAGTCACTGCCCTGGGTGGAAACTCTTCGCAGATTATATAGTCAGTCCGCTTGACACACTGGTGGGTCTTTATGTGTATTCGCCTCCTTGGAAGAGAAGAGGGAGCTATAGGCACACATCTGAGTAAGCGGGAATTCATCCAATCTTAGGGCACAAGTTATCCATACTCTGTAATGGGAAATGCTTTCTGAAACTTATGGTTCCAGGGAAGAAACAGAAGAAAGGCAGAATAGAAGGTATACACCTGGCAATTCTGGAGCTCAAATACCAAATAAGGAACGCATTCTCAGTCACACCTCAGCACCACAGACCCCGGGATGAGGCAGGAGGCAAGAAAGTCCTTTATAAGTAAGGAGATAGATGCATACATACTGCATACATCTACATTTTTTTTTTCCTGGAGATTTTTTTGAGATCCACATATACCTGGCAAGCTCCTGGGACAGTCACATTTGTGATAATGCCTGTGATTTACTTTAAACTATTTCAGCATACATGCTATAACAAAACATGTATGCTAGTTAGTGCAAGATTTAATTCCCTGGCCAGCTGATGCTTGCATCAGGAATTCATGGCACGAGGACAGTTAGCTGGCACCACATCAGACGGGACCACACTCCAGGGTCGGCTGCTTAGCGCTTTGCTTTCTGTCGTGGATCAGTGACCAGCGCTGTGCTCATCAGTGTACCAATGTCAGGGGTTTTAATAGTGAAGAATGGTAGCTGTTGGTACCAGCCTAGTAAATGGCGAAAATGGTTCTCTTTGGCTTGATTTTTAAACAACGCCCCTGTGCAGCCCAATGCCTGGATTAGATCAAGGAAACCCAGGAGTGTAGGGTGCACGGAGATGCTCACCACCAAGGTCACGGGAGGTCAGGGTGGGCCCCTGAGAGCGAGCAACGTCCTTCCTAGACATGCCATGCTCGCCTCACCCTCGTCAGCCATTGTTTTAGGGGTCTTTCTGATAATCTGTTGCTGGCTCTAGGTACCAAAACACATCCTGTCTCTGGAAAGTTGCTGTTTTCTGCCACAGTTGAATCTTTCATGTAACAGGTAATGAGAGGATTTGAAAACAGATATAGCATAGGGACCTCATCAAATTCAGGGGACAATTTGTAGAACTGTTTTGTGCCTGCCTGCCCTCATGCATGTCTGTGTGCTGGTGAGTTTTTGTCTGAGACATCATTTAAAATAATCAGCCGGTGAGGTTGTGGGGCTTGCTCGTATACATGCTAGCAAGGAGCAAGGGAGTAGCTCATCCTCACCTATCTCAAAGTCTTCTGAGGCCTACTCTTGTTTACAAAAAAAACCTAAAACTTGTGCTCGATTAAAATCACTTCAGTCCTCTGCAACACTTGCTGCCAGCCCTTCGGCAGACAGCAGAAAATCAAAATCACCACCAGCTCCTTGGATATGGGGTTTGCTTCATCTCTGTCATGCCCCTGACCTGGAATTAAAAATGTTGGGGGAGAGGGGATTAACTGATTAAATGTGCTGTCTACACTGACATTTTTTAACAAAAGAAAAATCAGGGGAATATATTAAAACTTAACAAAAGTGGCTTGTTGATATGGAGGGAATCATTCCTTTTCAGATTCTGAATCTATGATAGACAGTAGGCCCTCTCTGGTCTCCAAACCACATAGTAAAGAACATAATTTTTGATAGATTCTATTGCATTGGTGGTCACAGAGAGTTGGGTCTTCCTAAATCCAAATCAATGATGAAGCAGGGCTCAGGTGTTGAAGGGTCACCACCACTCTCAGTCTCAGTCTTAGGAAGAGTCCCCTGAGCTGTGCCACCCACATGAAAATGAACTTTCCAGTCCATCCTTAAGTTCCCATTTGACAAAAGTGCTGTCTTAGAAGAGCGGTCAGTCTGTAAAGCATCGGCTTCTAGTCAGTCAGGGCTCAGCCTCTGGTGGAAGTTAGTCATCAATTTATAGGAGTTAAGGGAAGCCTGAAGCTAGGGGACAGAATAATGGCCAAATAAATACCAACTGATGTTTATTGAGTACTTATGATGGTACTGCAGTTCTCTGGACAACTTACCCGTAGCATCTTACTTAAACCTTGTAACCTCTGGCATGATATTGGATGTCCCCACAGGAGAGGACATGGGCACAGAGAGTCTGAGTAACGCACCAAAAGTTGCATAGCTAGTAAGTAATGGCGACCAGAATGCAGGCAGCCTGGCTCTAGAGTCCTCAGTCTGAACTGATGCATTGTGTTTAAAGCTACAGTGTTTCCCTCAGCTATAGGAACACTAAGGAGTTTAAACAGATAACTTTTGTGACAGTAGTGCTGAATTCTAACCAACCCAACTCATTAGCCCACCAATTGTCACATTTATCCATAGGAAACTAGAGAGAATTTAATTTCCGTTCTTATTAACAAACACCCACATCTTTTGTCATCTTCATCATTAAATCTATATTTACCTTATGGAAATGATGGTAGCTGCTCACAGAAACAAAACAAAATCAATGCCCAGAGAAGAAACAGGAGAAAAGTTAGCATCCTTGCTTCCCCTGCCTCCCCTGGAAATCATCCTCTCCAACTCAGCTCTGTGAGACTGAGGAGGTGGAATCTATCGTCATCCACCCTCTTGAGTTTCAGAGACAATAATGACAAAACACTGAGAGGCAGGGACCTAATTTGGAAGAAAAGAGATTCCCTTGAATTTTCAGATTTTAAATGTCATCCTAGGAAGATGTGATATGGCTCCTAACTGTGACACGGAAAAATAGGCTTCACTAAATCTGGCTAAAGCCATGTAGTTTTTAGACCATACTCTAAAGTCCTATTATTTAAAAAAAAAAAAAAGCCATCAACTGGTATCTTGAATTGTCAGGACAAAAGGTTCATTGCCTATAGTAGAAAAAAGTGATTCCAAATAAAGGAATTATTTTGTTTCGATTTGTGGAAATTTTTCAATTCACATTTAGCTTTTCCATATTCTTGGGGAAGTACAGACCGACTTTAAATTCTAGAGGTGGAGTTTAAGACGATGTGGCTGATTGAAGAAGGTCACTCCTCCCAGTAAGAGGCGGGGTCCGCGTCTTCATCCTTCAAATCTGGGCACACCTTGTGACCAAACGTTTTGACAAACAGAATATGGTGGAAGTATCACTGGGTCAATTTCTGGCTCAAGTCTAAGAGCTCCAAAGCTTCTCCTTGAACCAGTGGCAACTTGGAGCCTGTGGTAGGCTGAATGCCACGTCCTCCCAGAATGCCCGTGTCAAAGCCCTAACTCCCGGTGTGCTGATATTGGAAGGTGGAACCTATTCATTACTGGAGATAATTAAGTTTACATCAACTAGATTAATAGATTAAGGGTAGGTCCTTGTGATGGGATTAGCACCCTTATAAAAAGAAGAGAAAGAGATCTTTCTCTTTCTATATGTACACACACCTCTCCATGTGAGCACACAGCCAGAAAGCAGCCATTCTCAAGCCAGGAAGAGGCCCTCACCAAGATCCAAATCTTCCAGTACCTTGCTCTCAGACATCTCAGCCTCCAGAATTGTAAGAAATAATTATCTGTTGTTTCAACCACCCAGTCAATGGTATTTTGCTGGCCCAGCCTGAGATGACTAAGACAGAGCGCTAAAACTACCATCTGACTATAATCAGAGGGGAAGCTCCACGAGGAATGATACCAAAGTGGTCCGGGGAACCCACTGAACCATGAGAGACACTAGCACATTTCAGTTTTAAGCACTAAGTTTTGGGGTTGTTGATTATGCAGGAAAAATAAGCACACGATGAATTCAGAAAGGACTGAAAATACGAAAACTCAGTGTTCCTTAACAATTGTAAGGCATTTCAAAATGACTCAAGTATTCTGGACCCTATTTTTCTCCTCTGAAAAGCTCTGATTTTCTTATCTCAACTGAAGCTAATCTCACAAAAATGACTTAAGGATCAGCCTAAAAAAATTAGATGATAAACTACAAAGCAACTAAGATAAAAGCTATTTTATTCATATTTTTGTTGGCAGATGCCTACTGAAAATTACAATTGTTGGAAAAACCAGAAATTGGCTGGATTATTGGAAATATTAACGGAAATGTTCAGAAGCTAGCTAATTGTGGTTTCCTGGAAATACATATATATATATATGGGATTATATCAGTCACCTCTGCCCTGAGAACCAGTGTGCTCCTAGAAATTATGCCAAAAAGTGATTAAGTTCACAAATATAAGCACGGATGTCAGATATCACTATCTTCCATTTCTAGAAGATGCCGGTATCGACATTAATTTATTAAAATGCCGACCAAGTATGCGCTGTTGTGTCTGGGAGTTTCAGATATTTCTGTTGCAAACTACCGAGACCGTGAAATACACAAGTAAAAGCAGAGAAAAGTCAAGTACAAGTGTTTCTGGTCATGTCAAATAAGCAATATGAGTAGCCAAGCAGCCCTAAATGATAATAAATAAAGGATGTGGGGAGGGGAGAGAGCAAAGAGGAGGAAGTCACCCAGGAGTGGAATCCCGGGGCGGCTTCCGCCTGACCCTGCAGGGACGTCCCTGGGTGCAAGTGGGGTCTCAGCATCGCCCCAACGGATTTCCATAGTCCTGCACCCACTGCCACTGGCTCAGGGCTTTCTCTGTAGAGCGGGCATTGTAGGTCCCCAGGCATCGGGCACATGAGGCAGTGTGGTAACAGAACAAATAAAGTCAAAGGAGCAGCACAAGGGACATGTGGTCCTGGAGCAAGAGTGAACTATGGTCTGCGGAGTTCTGGGAGCTACACTTCTTCAGAAGAAAATTGAAGCACAGGGATAGATGCGGGGCCAAAAAAAACAATAAAAAGCCCATTGTAACATTCAAGCCACTTAGAGAGATTATAATCTTAATTACTGCAGTTTTTAAGCCTCAGGGGGTCAAGAATCTTATCACTGGCCTAGTGGTGATACCAGGACCTGCTGGCCCACTGAACAGTATATTTTAATTTGATTTTTTTGTTTGCAGAAACATCCAGTTGTCTTCTCCTACACATTCCGGTTAACAGATTCTCCTGAAGAGCCTTCCAAACTTCCCCTACCACACAGCTGGTCTGGTTCCCATCCTGCAAGGGTGAAAACTGGGTCCCAAGTGGGATTCAACAAGCTGTTGTTGGAGTGGGGACACAGGTCTCACCAGGAGAGGTGGATAGTCATGGATACATGAGCAGGGAGACGTGCCACTCTTGCAGCCTTCCTGAAACCAACGATGGGGAAAATTTTTACCGCTTCTCAAATTAATGGCAGGAGGAAAGAAAAGTTTTGGAAGAGATAATCTCTGTGTCCTACAGACCACAATTTCGCGTGGCCATTTTAGTGCCGAAAACAAAGCCATACAAATGAGTATGCAAACGTCAACACCACTTTCTAAGCAAGGTTAAATACATTTTAGTGACTGTGAAGAGCAAAAGGGGAGAATTAACCTTGAGAGTTCCATGTCCTAACAAATGAGCATAACACTTCATTGTCATTCAGGAAAACAGTCTGGGAATGTGAGCTCACAGGAGCCTCAGGGAATGAAACAAAGTTGGGTGTCCCAAACAAAAGAAAGGATCCCATTTCATCCTGCCCATAAATCCTACACATTCGCAGGTGGAATGGGCTGCCTAGTCCGGAAGGCCCAGTGCAAGATGAAAACGTGAGGAAATGTTCGAGGAGGAAAAACAAGTGCTGTGAAAGCTACTAAAGTATAATCCGTTTTCCCTTCTTCCGAGGTCTACCTCCACCAGTCAAGTGGTTTTTGTTCTCTTAGGTCGCACTTCCTCAGGCCTGGGGAGGCCGGCTGGAGAGCAGACTTCTCAGGCACCTGGGGCGCCCCCGTGGCTCGGTGCTTCCTCTCCGGGCAGCACATGGTGTGCTCTGGCTGGGGTAAGGATATCCATGTCCCTTCCCATGGGCCGCTGCCCCAGCCCAAGGGACTGCATCCTCAATGCTGGGAAGTGCTGAAATGTGGATGAGGGGTGCGGGGAAAGCTCCCTTCTATCAAGCCGTCTACCTAAGACATGAAGCCAGCCTAGGGTGGGGTGGCCATTGTTTGCCCACTTAGAGATACCATGGGCCACGCATGCACACTCCTGACCTTCCCTGTGTCCGCACCTGAAATCCCTCGCCAGGGCGGAGGTCCGCAGTGATTGCCGGGTGGGGTTAGGAAGGAGGTGGCCCAGCAGGCCACCAGGCACAGAGGAGTGGGCATCTGAGAACCTGTGCTGGGAAGGTGGGGAGGTAGCTAGAAAAAGGGCTGCATGTGGGCCATGGCCCTGAAGTCCCAGGATGTGTTCTGCTGTCCTTCAGATTAACTTCCATACCTCAACTCCAAAAATTAAATTATTAAGAATTTCAAGATGGTGAATTCAGAGTATTAACTCCCAAGTGTGGAACCCTTCTGAGCACGGGGCTCTCTGGGACTGCACTGGTTCCATGCCCATGAAGCCAGCCCTGTGTGCAGGAAGGACAGAGAACTCTAACAGCCTCTCTGGGCAGCTGAAAAAGCCCCGCTGTTGCCTGCTGAGGGACAGAAGTGAGGTTGCAGGTCAGACAAGGACAGAAGTGGTCCACATGGTAGAGACATAAATAAATCTAAACTGGGAGAGAGGGAAAGTGTAACAACTTCCTTGGTGCAATTATACAACTTGAACTTGTCCTCCATGAATTGCCCTAAAGGCCATCCTTGTCTCTTCCCTGGCGCTCCGAGCTAGGGTTCATAGAGGGGATTCCCCTGGGTCCCCGACCATTACCCTGCAAGTGATCTCTGCTATCCTGCCAGTAAGTCCAAGGTTGGATGGTTTTCTCAGTTTTGTGTCTCCTGATTTCTATCTTAAAAAAAAATCGCTTGAAGTTTCTTGCAATGTATATCATCAATTCATGATTTTCTCCTATTTTTGTATTCCTTTTGTTTCAATGAGAATTAGAGGAAGAAAGATGCCAAATACAGAGAAATCAGTTGCCTTTTCTAAGTGGAAGTTTGTGGTTTCCTTTTTTTCCCCTTCCGATCGCGCCCTGTCAGACAGCAAAAGGGCCAGGTCTCTGTCCACCTCCACATGGGTACCTAGCCACCTCTTATGCTTGATGAGTTCAACTTTTGTTAATGAAACTCTCTAAAAAAAATCTGGAGATATATATTGAGAGGAAAAAGTGATAGGCAACAGTGACAAAAGAATTGAAATCTTTCAATTTGATAATGGTCCTATGACCTTTCCCATGACATGTCAGGCTAGACCTCATATGAACAATGAGATTAGATTCCTTCTGCACCTTTTGCAGTGCTATCCTAAATCATGATAAATTAGTATTGTGCGACCTTCTTGACTAGTGTTAACACCCAGTTCCCTCTATTATCATCCTCTTTGGTCATTTTAAAAGAAATTTGGGGAAGGCTTTAGCATATTCTTCTGAAAGTCCAGTCACGACATTTACCCGTCCATCCATTCCTATAAGTATTCATTTATTAATTTATCTAACAAATATTTATTGAGGACTTCTTTGGGCTGCGTTGTGTCCCCTATTTGTGTGTGGAAGCCCTAATTCCCAGTGTCTGAGAATGTGAGTGCATGTAGAGACAGGGTCTCTAAAGAGGTAATTCAGTTAAGATGGGATCACTAGAGTGAGTTGCAATCTAAAATGACTGGTGTCCTCATAAGAAGAGGAAATTTTGGGCTCGTGTGTATGAAAGGAAGACCCCAAGAAGACAGAAGGACAAGATGGCCTCAACAAGCCAAGAAGACAAGCCTCAGAAGGTATCAGCCCTGTTGACACCTTCATCTTGAACTTCCAGCCTCCAGAACTGTGAGAAAATACCTTTCTGTTGTTTAAGCCCTCCAGTCTGGGGCACTTTGTTATGGCAGCCGCAGCAAACTAATACAGGGACCTAACGTGCAACAGGACTGATTGAGTGTGCTGGAGTTCAAGACAAACAGAGCCCTGATCTCCTGGTTGCATTCTAGTGGGAAGAGAATTGGACAAGTCCACTTCAGAGAGTAATACTTGCAATAAATAATATAAAAGAGAGTAAAGTGATGGATGCGAGTAGCTACTAATTATTGGATGGCCCTGGAGGCTGCTCTGAAGAGGAAACTTTGAACCGAAGGCTGAATCTCACAGCACATCTATCACCGTCACAGGCCCTAGTGCGGCAGCCTTAGCCCATGCTCAGTGCCAGTCGTGTAAGTGGGGGATCTTCAGCTTTATCATCTTCCAAGTGGTAGTGACTGTCATTGAGAATGTCAGAGAACCAAGGGGCTGGAATGACCAGAAAGCAGTCCTTTTGCTTAGACAGACTCAACACATCCTGTCTAAAATTTCCATGAAGGTCTCATTATTTATGTACGATTCCCACAGTCAAAACCATTTTCTTAGTGTTAAGTCTCAAAACTCTGTACTGCAAACATACTCCCTTTCACGACGTGCTCAAGGGGGTGACAGCTCGCATTTGTTGCTTCGTGTCCCTCTCTGTCAGTGGTAATCAACTGGAGGTTGGGAGGGTGGGTCGGGACTCCCCAGGGAGATTGTTCAGACACTAATGCAGGTCCCACCCGACTTACTGGGGCGAGCAGCATGTGATCAGTGGGAACTGTCCTTAGTTACTTCTGATGGGTGTCCTTCTCTCACCCACCACCACACCCACCGGGCCACAGACTACACCACACCCCCTTCTAAGCCTGGCTTTACCTGTACGAGCCGACAACCCCAGTTTCCTACGTCTTTTTCCAGAAGATTGCATAGTGAATATTTGAAGTGGGTCTTCTGGGATACCCAGAAAGGGGGCGCAGCTTTTAAAGTACTTTGGTAAAGAACACAGAAGCTGAGAGTCAGGAATTCAAAATGATAATGCTAAAAATACCGAGATCCAGGGCCCACGCGCGCTTGCGAGTCCTTGCGAGTCCTTGTGCGGGCCCTGCCTTATCCCGTCCCTCCACACCACCATCCGCAAGTGGTCCTTATGGTCATTCCAACCCCGTATCGTCAAGCCTTTTCCGTGAGAGGATGATAAGCTGGCATGGTTTGCAAATGTCCCTGTCTGGATCTTCTAGGCACTTGGGCTTTTCTCTGTTCTCTCCTCCTGGGTACATTTTCTACCCCATCCTAGGTGGTCTGTTCTCTACTCCAGCCACAATAGAAGGCATAGCTTTGTTCTCGCTACTCTCTTACATATTGTCTGATTGTTTCAACTCGCACAATCTAGCCATTCCCTGACACTCTTCCTCACTGGCATAGGAGAGAGAAATGTTAAGTTTGGTGCAGGTAACTACCCTGGAGGTAGGGGGAGTGTCCCACTAGCAGGAGCTGGGACTCTTTCTTTGTGTTTACTTTCTATCCAGGCAGAGAATGGTGACTTAACATCACCAAACAAGTATAACCAGGACTTAAGCTTTTCAATTTGCAAAGTTAATGACATGCATTCTCAAAATTTATGACAAGGACCCCTCCTTTTTTTTCTTCTTGGGCTTGGGGACATTCTCTTTGGGTCGTGAGGCTCTTGTTGTCCCTGTCACTCCATCTCCTCCTCAAATAGTGACCGTGCCCGGTGCCATCTCCTCAATCTCTCCCCACTTCCATAGACACAAACGAAGTCGGATTTATCTTTATTCAGCTTGAGCTTGACTAGTGATGACCAGCGCTGTCCCTGGGGCTGCTGCTTAGGACACATTCTCATCCCTCATTCTTGCCAGTTCTTAGGAACTCTGCCTCCACGCGGCCCATTTCCCCGTCCGTCCGGCCACCTTGAAGCCAGGGCTGGGTGGTGGAGGAGGAGCTAGAGTGGGTGCTGTCTTGTTTCTTCGACAGCCCGAATGCCCTGGTCCCCTCCTAACGAGTCCCCTTCACACCCACTCTGACATGCAGTGCAGAAGGCAAAGCTGCATTTTCAAATGAAGTCTTACGTATGGAGGCTTCAACAAGTCAGCGAGCAACAGGACCCCAGAGCAGCCACATTACTTGTCCCTCACCCACACCGCCAACAGCCACAGGGCTTCAGAGCACAGTTTGAAAATCACTGAATGGGCCAAACTCTTCATTTCTCAAAGAAAACAGAGGCCTTTCTAATTTGCGCAAAATCTCGTAGCTTATAAGTCACAGAAGCTAGGTCTTCCAATTCCAATTCCAGAGGACTTCTTTTCTCAACCGGCAGTGAAGGACATATGGTGGGAAAATAAAGTAAATTGATTCCATGAAAGCTCAAAAATAGAATCCCTGGAGCTCCCTAACCGAGATGGTTATGATCTGTTATTGTCTGCATTCTTAAAACCATCATTAGGTATGAATGTAAGTTTTGGGGCCAGACGTACACAGGTTTGAATCTTGGATTTACCTATAGATGACTTGAATCAGGCATCCTTGAGACTCAGTGCCATAGGTGGTAAAATGAGGATGATACCATCTGTGTTATAGGGCTTTTGTAAAGATTAAATAGTATGAATAGCACAGAGCTTGGTGAAGAGAAAGGTAGGAACGTCCTGTCTCCTTCAGAAAGGCACTCGTGAGGGGATCCCCAGGCTACGTCCGGCTGAAGCGCTGTCCTACCCCCAGGCCATGTCCTGACTTCTTTACATGATCACCATGCAGGACTCTGATCCCTGGTGCAGGGGTCACTGTGGCTACTACCGGCTGTGGGCTTTTAATAAGCAAGCACAGTGAGACAGAGATCCAATCAACCATGTGGATTCAAAAATGCAAGCCAGAAGCAGTCCACATACTCAACAAGAATGATAAACAGCTTTTAATAAAAAAAGGAATATTCCACTGCATACAATTTTCTTTTAACTGTGTACATCTCTCTGGGGTGCTGTGGCTGCAGAGATGGGAAGTGTGAGCTTAAAGAGTCACCCAAGAGCTGAGTGTTCAAGAGGAAAAAATGACCCCACTCAAGTTTTTGGGCAGACTGCTCCTCTATGATTGTCTGGTCTGGGACCCAAAGATCCGCTCTCAGCAAAGCAAGGAACTGGACATAGTGACAGGTGCCACTCCAAGCTGTATAAAATGGCAGACACAGAAAAAGAGTGTGTGTGCTTGTGCATGTATGTGTGTGTGAATGTGCTGGCTCAGAGGGTAAGCGTATGACTGTGGCTTATGATGAGCCAGTGAAAAAGTGAAAGCAAGCAGAAATTCGCATCCCACATAGATGGAATTCCCTTCTCTGGATAGGAAAATATAAATGGCCAATGATATTTTAAAAATTGAATTAGGGTAATCACGTGTAACAGGAGAAGATGCATAGATTCCAAACTAAGGGGAAAAAGGAGAAAGAGAACTTCAGAAAACTACCAAAAGACAAGGAAAAAAAAAAAGGTAGATGTTATCAGTACATACAATAAACAACTAAAATAAACAAAAGATTAAGAATAAATGTAGACATTTAAGTGAATCAGATATGAGCAAAAAAAAGAGTTAATATTTATATCAGAAAAAAACAGAATTCATGTAACATATATTGGACAAAAAGGATTTACGTTTCCTTATTGAAGGGTGCGATTCACAGCAAATGAGTAACACTCGCCTTACTTTTATGTGCTCGATAAAATGGCATTGAAATATATAAAGCAAAAACTTAGAAAAATAAGGAAAATTCAACAAAACCATAATATTAGAAGAATATTTTAGCACAGTTCTTTCAACCCTGGATAGCTCAAGCAGACTAAGGAAAAGAGATAAACATTATACACTAGTAAATACATAGGCAAGGATGCAGAGGACTTACTTGAGTAAAATAATTAACAAAATAAATAATCTGAAACGGAAATCCTTACAAGGGCTCCTGCACTGCTCCTTGATCTGCCCGGCACTTACTTACTCACCCTCTCTCTGTGTGTTTGCAGCCCTGTGCAATCTCACACCAGCATGCTTGCACATCTGCTCTCTCTTCCCAGGGTACCCTTCCCAGGTACCCTGGGGAGCTCATGTGCTCACCTCTTTTAGATCTTCATCCAGTCTAATCTCCTGTGTACCCTTACTACACTGTGACCTAGCTCCCCACTCATACTTCCTACTCCACTTCTCTAATTCTTTCATCTTTAGCATTATTCACCATCTAACATAGTATGTATTTTCCTTATCATACTTTTTGCTTTCCCCCACCCTCCAAATATAAATTATCTGAAGGCAGGGATTTTTATCTAATTGGTTCACCGTTGAACCCCTGAGAACAATGTCTGACACATAATATGAACTCAGTAAATAGTTGTTGAGTAGACAATAAGTGTTTGTTGATTATAAAAAGTTTGATTTTTATATGCCTTCAGATCGCTGGGTGAGCACACACAGGCAACAAATAAGGCTTTGATATAGTCCAAATATACATGAAGTACACAGCTGTCTTTTAAACAACAGCATTAGAGTAATAATATCAGATAAGATAACAATTTTAGAAAAAATTCCCTCCAAAATTCTCTTTCCTAAAAGATACCCTGCTTTTCTCAAATTCATATGGAAGCCACATTAGTTTGGATTCCTCCAGAAACAGACCCAAAGAAAAGGAGTTCACTTAGGTGGTTCAGGAAGTGCTGGCGGTGGAACAGAAGATGCCACAGGGAAGCAAAAACATGCAGTAAAGGGTGACTTGTTAATTTAGCTATCCGACTCCACCATGGGTGCTGACTCCCACAGGGGAATTTCTGGAAACCTTATTCCACCTAAAAAGCAAGTAACCTGGGATATTTATACACCAACCCTCATCAGTCACTGATAATGGGCTACTTCCAAGGATGTTACTTTGTCTAGCACTTCCAGCTATTATAGATAGTTCTAGGGACTCAAGACACTGGCAGTTGAGAGCCCACTAAAATGATAGAATCAGAGGGACAACGGTGAGCCCTGCCAACTTATGGAACCCAGCAGCATCTTGACATCCCAAAGATGGGAGCTTTGCAAGCATTCAGAAACTCTACCTTCAGCGCTTTACAATAAGCAGCAGTAGCTTTCAGGCTTCTCCAAGAGACTGCAGAGTAGGGGTGGTAACACATGGAAGATGAGAGAAGATCAGGGAACACAGAGCAGACACCGTGATGCCACGTGGTGACTGTTCACATGTGTGGTACCTACTTGGGCTCCTGCAAGTGAATATTGGAAGAAACTCGTAGCAGACCTGTTAAAGGAGGTGGCTGTTGAACCAGGAAATGGCACTGAAAAGTCTTAATAAAAATAAAAAGGACCAAGTAAGAGAAACATAACCCCAGAGTTCAGAAATATACAGATGATTCAATGAAACAGAATATATTCAGAAACAGAGTCGTCTTACTATGACTTTGTTAAATTAACATTTGTTAAGTGGAACACAGGGTGCTGGATGGGGATATGTGTTTCACAAAAAGACCAGAAGAGAAATTTAAATAGAGAAGGTTATTTCTCACGGGTCTTGGAGGAATTATATACACACACAGATTGTGAGGCGAGAAGCCTGGAGGGGTGGCTTGTGAGGAAAACGGAACTTTCTGACCAGGATTCCCGCCTGACCTTAGAAGGTATCCTGTTGCACATCTAAGGGATGTTTCACCAGGGGCAGAGTGGCTGTTCCGTCACAGGTCTGTTGGTCCAGGGTAGGGGGAGAGAGAAAACACCCATTCTCTCCTCCTCTCTGTTCCTGGTGGGTAACTGGTCAGGCACTTACCAGTCACCAGGGACCTGTCCACAGGCTTCCTCCCGGTGCAGGGGGAGTGTGGCCAGAGAGGGAGAGCTTGGGAGCTGGGGGAGAGGGGTCCCCACGGGTGCTGGGGGAGAGGGTGGGGCAGCTGGGGTTCAGAGCCATGAGAATGGGGAGGGGCCAGGAGAGACACCAGTACAAGCCAGGAGAGGCCGAGCCAGGAGAATGACATCTTTAGCTCTGAACGTCTCGCCCTTGCGCTTCCCTGGTCTCAGTGAATTCATAGGCAGTTTGCCCTGGGAGGCAAGTTCCCAGAGCTACATTCTTATAGCATGCCTCTAGGGGCCACATGGGGATGTCAAGGCACGGTAGGGCAAAGAGAGAAAATAATAGGACTTTAATCACATTATTAGAGTCTAGAAGTGGAGTACTTTGGGCTTCCTGGGTTAAGCCCATACTGGTAAATTCAAACCAAAAAGAGTGGGTTTGTTAGGTTTCATAGAGGTCCTACCTAAGGGATGCATAAGGGGAAGGCCTTGGGAAACAGGGGAGACTATTGATCAAAAGGGCTGTTGGGGAAGACATATCAGAAACTTACATTTGCTTGTGACTATGTGGGCTGTTATTTAGGGCATGTGCCTGCAAGAGGGGCTAGTATCAGTTTAAGGTCCATGCAGGCCACTTGGCCAAACATAGTAGATGGCAGGGCAGCAATCCTATATGCAGTAGCTTAGCTAAACTCTTGAAAAGTCTATGCACATTTCTAGTCAATGCAATGCCTAAACAAAGAAGCGTTCAACAAATTTTTTTCAGAGTATGACTTCATTTTTTGGGGGAAAAAAAATCCCTAATTTATATAATCAAGTCAAGATAAATGAATTACTGACATGTAAAAACATTAAAATATGAGACATTAATATAGGTGAAAAAATAGTATATCTGTATATGTGGAAAGAAGGACTTTCCATTTAGAAAGCATTGAAAGAAGAATTAATACATTTGACTAAATACAAAAAATTGCATGTGACAAAAAATCAACAATAAGATATTAAAAGATGATTAAAAATTTAATTATGAAAAATACTGCAATATACTTCAGATCAATATTAGTATCCTTACTATATGAAGAGCTGGCATAAATCATTAAGAATGAGTATTAATGTGAAAATGGGCAAAACTTGGGCAATTCAAAGCAGATGTATAATGTCTAATAAACTTACTGAGTTTTAATAATAACAAAGACAACTGGAAAAAAACAACTATTCTATAATTTCTTTAATGAGGTCTAATTTACTCATTTTTTTCTTTTATGGATTGCGCTTTTGGTGAAGAGTCTAAGAACTGTCTATCTCTACATTATAAACATTTTCTATGTTTTTTCTATGTTGTACAGTTTTACATTTTACTTTTAAGTTTGTAATCCATTTTGACTTAATTTTTATGTAAGGAGTGAGGCTTAAGTCAAGATTCATTATTTTCTTTTTCCATTTTCTTATTAGCTTGTCTTTCTATTGTTGAGTTTAGGGAGCATGTATATATTCTGGTGACAAGTCCTTTGTCAGATATATATGTATTGTGAATTTGTTTCCCAGCCTATTAATTTTCTTAATTATGTCTTTAGATGAACAGTAAATTTTAATGAAGTCTGATGTCTTATGATGAAAATCATGAAAACTTAGATCTTTTATGTCTCAGCTAATAAGTCTTTGCCTCCTCCAAGTGTATGAAGATATTCTCCTGGGCAGTCTTTGCGAATATTCATCATTAGGGCTTTCACACTCAGGGCTATGATCTACCTTGATTTATTTCTGTGTTTGGGGTCTGGGAAGGGCTGAGGTTTGTTTTCCCCTCTTTGATACCCAGCTGTTCTAGCACGATCTGTTACAAAGAGTCTACTTTCCTATTGAATTGATTTGGTGGTTTGGTTGATACGTATATATAGGTTTATTTCTTGATTCCCTTCTGTTCCATTGATCTATTTATTTATCCTTAAGCCAAAACCACACTGCCTTTAATAATACATCTTGAAATGAGGTCATGTTAGTTCTCCAACTTCTTTTTTTTCAAGATAGTTTTGGTTATTGCACATCTGGAAACAATTTGCCAATATACTGTTATGGACATCTGCATCTTTGTTCATTTCACACACACACACACACACATAAATATATATATATATATATATATATTTCAAGTTATTCATGCTAAGTAACATTCTGGATATACAAAAAGAATTCTACAAATAGTTTATTTTTAATACAGAAAAAATGTATAGCTAGTACACTGAACTTGTATCATTTATCCCATATAGTCAGAAAGCATCTTAGTATTTATCTCTTCCTATTTTAAAAAATTTGTCGGTTTCATTCCTAGCCTTGAATGAAACATTGAAATATCCCATGATATTTTGGCTCATGCTGATAATAAAAATGTATGTGTTCACTTTAAGTCACAAAAGGATTTATCAATAGAAACTTCTAAAAGTGAAAAGAAAGATAAAGAGAGAGAGAAAGAGAGAGAAAACAAAGACTTGAAAACACAGAACAGAATATCCAAGCGCTGTGGGGCAACTATAAAAGGTATAATATACGTATGGTGGCAGTATCAGAATAAGAAAGAGAAAGGAACAGAAGAAATATTTAAAGTAGTGACTCTTCTCCCAAATTAATGTCAGACACCAAGCCACAGAAAGCTTCAGAAAGCTCAGAGACAACCCAGGATAACTTCCAAAAACACTACACTTAGGAATGTAGTTTTTACATTTCAGAAAATAAAAGATAAAGATAATAAAATACATAGGAAATAAATATAACCAAGGAGGTGAAAGATCTGTCTACTGAAATAATGACATTGATGAAAGAATTTAAGAAGACACAGATTAATGGAAAGGTGTTGTTCATGGATTGTAAGACTACCCAAAGCAGTGTATAGATTTAATGCAATCTCTGTCAAAACTCCAATGACATTTTTTACAGAAATAGATAAAACAATCATAAAATTTGTATGGAATCACAAAAGATCTTAAATAGCCAAAGTAATTTGAAGAAAGAAGAACCAAGCTGGAGGTGTCACACTTCCTGGTTTCAAGCTATGCTACAAAACTATAGTGATTAAAACAGTGTGGTATTGGCGTAAAACAGACACATAATTGAACAGAACAGAATAGAGAGACAACAAGTAAGGTCGTGCATAGTTAGTTAATTAACTTACAACAAAGGAGCCGAGAATATCAATTGGGAAAGGATAGACTCTTCAATAAATGGTATTGGGAAAACGTTTGCCACCTGGAAGAAATAAAATCGGATCCATATCTACACTACACACAATAATCAACTCAAGATGGATTAAAACTTAAATTTAAGACTTGAAACTGTAAGACCCCTAGAAGAAAACATAGAGGGCGAACTACTTTACAGTCTTGGCAATGAATTTTTCGATTTGACACCAAAAGCAAAGGCAACAAAAGCTAAAATAAACAAGTGCGGCTGCATCAAACTCAAAGGTTTCTGATCATCAACGAAATGCAAAGGCAATCTCAGGTATGGGAGAAAATACGTGCTGGTCAAATATCCGATAAAGGGTTAGTATCCAAAATACAAAACGAACTCATACAATTCAATAGAAAACAAAACAAAATAAAAATAATCTAGTAAAAAAAAAAAAGGCAGAGGAACAGAACAGACATTTTTCCAAAAAAGACAAATAGCCAACAGGTACATGAAAAGATGCCCAACATCACTAATCATCATGGAAATGCAAATCAAAACCACATTTTTTTTTTGTGGGATTGTGTCTGTCTTCGTCATCCATTGTATACCCCAACCCCAATACTGTGTCAGGAATAGCAACAACAAATATTATTGGCAATACCTCTCTTTTTGTTCTAAAAAATCTTTGGATAAAAGAGGCCAACTTGAGCTAGGGACACTGTGTTATGTATTAAATAGAAATGGTTTTGAATTATCAACTTTTTTTTTGTTTATGTTTTGTGTTTTAGCTTTTTATTATGGTTTTGTTTGATTTTTCATTTATCAAGATTTTCAATAGGGAACTAATATAAAGGGGTTTTTAAATTCTACTCTTTGCAGATCTGAGTGGCCATATAAACAGGATATCTTTAGGAAGTTTCAGGAAGAGATCTGAGATCTTGGGGAGAGCAAGCTGGTGTGTTCAGAGAATTACCATCAAAATTCCTGGCTGCCACATGCACCCTATCAGCAGAGTAGCAAGTTGTCTCCATTAAGTCATTTGAACAAGTAATACTGCCAACCTGTAATACGGTTATTGTATCAGGAAAGGTAATGAAGTCCTTAAAATAAGACCAGGTACGTAATTGCCCTTGATAGTGTTAGTATTATCATAAGTTATCGGGACCCAGTATGGATTCATTTAACACCAAGGCCCTGACAGAGTGAATCCAGAGCACTTTTGATGGAAGAGGAGGAAAGCTGTGGCATAAAATAGAATCTGAGCTGATGAGGGCTCCATGGAGAAGCCTTCTGAAATAAGAAGAGGCAGAGAAACATACCTGCCCTTCCCATGGGATGGAGCTGGAGTCAAGAAGTGATGCAGAGACAATGAAACGCAGTCTGCACTGCTTTGCAGCTTTGCCCCTGGTCATCTCTGTGAAGTTCCTGAGACTGGGGAAGCTTCAAGGCCTGCCTGGCCTGCCCTGGGGACATGGGCTCCTTCTTCACTGTCCATCAGCAGGAAAGGTGGAATGCGGGGCACTTCAAAGAGCCAGGCTCCGTGCCAGAGGGAGATCTGAGAGCTGCCCCCACCTACTGTTGCGATGAGTCTCTAGTCAGGCTGATGGAGATCAAAAGCTGTCTCCAGCTACTGCCTCTCTCTCCACACACACACACACACACACACACACACACACACACACACAAGCTAATCATATTAGCCACTTCATAAGGAATCAATTATGACTTCCTCTTCACTTTGATTTCCCCCTCTTCTCTCCCTGTGCTGTGGCCAGTAAATGACTCTCTATCAGTCTTTCCAGGAATTCTGTTTTCTTTATCTGTCGTGTCACAAAATCTCTTTTGCTGGGTTTCAGACCCCCATCTGCAAAGCAGAAGGAAGCTGCCTCCCGGGACCAGCAGCCTCAGGATCTGCATGTGCTCCCATAACCCTTACTGAGGCCATCCCTCTCATGGCTACATGGTCCTGCTGTTGTAATTTTTTAAAAGTCTAACAGCCAAAATAACGGAAGGAACAAGTTATTTTTTTATTAGAAGAATGACCAAAAGGAGAACATATTTATCATTCACAGATGCTGAACATCTACTTTTCACAAGCACAGATTCCAAGGCTAGACCCTTCACAAATTCTGCTAGTGGCGGTGGGTGGAGGGAGCCTGCAGACACGCATTTATCAGCCACCCTAGGCGACTGCTGCAGGCGCTGCGAGGCCCACTTTTGGAAAACCTCTGGGTAGAGAGCAGAGAAGAAATGAGGCGCAGGAGCCTGAAATGGTAGAATCAGGCAGGAAAAGACATCCAGCAGCGTTTTACTAGGAGGTAAAGACCCCGCAGGCCCCTGAATGCCCTTCTCACCTGAGCCCTGGGAGCACCGCTGGCAGCCAAGGCTGAGGTCTGCAACTGGCGACCATGGCGTTGCTCCCTTCAGTTTGGTCAGGCTCAGTAATTCTTCCCCGCTCACTCGGGCTTGCTTCTGCTTGCTGCCACAAAGCTACCTCTCGAGCTTCCATGTAGGTCCTGCCATAGGCTGTCAGTATTCTCTAACCTTTGTTGCGGGGTCGCTGCGTACTTCCCAGATGTTAAGGTTCTCAACTAGTCTCCCCTGGTAGGATCCAGGGAGCTCTGAATGCCTTTATGCCACGAAAGAGCCGAAGGGAACTCAGGAGCATGGTCTTTCTGTGCCGAGCAGCCCAGCGGGCACTTCTAACACACTGCGTGGACGGAGGCAAGATGCGTTCTCTCTGAGGAGGCTTGACATTTTCCCATTCTTCCCGCAAGGAAATGGGGAACATGGCCCAGTGAGAGGGAATTTAAACTTAGCTGGTTCTGACAGATGCCCATTTCTGACATAGACAACTGTACTCCATCTGCCTGGCAGAAATCATTAGTCCAAGGATTTGGCCCATTAGGACCATGGAATTTTTAACTGTGCATCTAAAGGAATACCAGAAAGAAGAAGTTCAATTTCTTTCTCTCTCTCTCTTTTCTGGGGGTGGTTAACTTGGAACCTATTTCCATAACGTTAAAACAGTCCCCTTTAACTAGGAAAAAATGAAGCAGACATGCCAAATTAGGCTAAGATTAAGAAATAGAGAAATACACCTACATAAATATGATTAATGGGACAAGATAAAGTTAAATTCCTGCTGCTACTCCTGCAGTTGGTCCCGGGTCATGACTAACATTTATCACATGGCTCTTCTACGACTTCCTCTGGAGTTCCCTTATCCCCTTATTCTCAACTAGTTTCCGTTGCTTGTCCAGGATAACCCAGACTTTATCCCTGAGAGCTCTGAGGCTTCTGTTGGGCTGTGATTATTGCAGTTGCCCATTTGCAGTTCTCATTAAATAAGTAAACACCAAGAAGTGACCCAATAAATGCCGTGTGCTCCAGCCACGCTCCTCCCTGCCCCATCACTGTCTCATTTCAATTCACTCTCACCTTATGGAGGGACAGAGACATGAAGACACTTGGGCCCCCTGACAGTCAATACAGTTGTGCATCACTGAGTCACTCTAAGACAGCCTTTTAACTGGAAGCTGATTATTACCTTTTTCTCATGTACATTCCTTGATATAAATGCCGGCTTGGATCCTACACCCTCAGGTCTGGATATTCCCCTTTTCTCAGTGAATGGTTGGGAGTCCTTTTTGGAAAGTATTGGAGGAATCACTATGGTAGTATTTCTGTGTCATTCTAGTGCTTCTCAAGGAGATCCAGACCCTTCACTTGATATGCTCTGAGTCTGAGAATTTACTGATGTCTGGAAACTGGGTGAGAAATTGTGATTATTTTCCTAGTAAGAGAGCCAACATTCACCTCTAGTCACCAGCTATTGACCTATAAGTGGGCCAACCAAGACTCTTACTGGGGGCCTACATGCCTCCTTGCTAGTCCGCCAAGACCTATCCATTCACCATCGACACAGACTCCTGTCATTCAGAGACGCCTGTCTGCCATTCTGACCTCGCTGTCTGTTGTGGAAATTCTGTCTCTTTGTCTCTGATAGTTAGGAGTAACTGCCTGGCCCATCCCAATGTGGAATCTGTCTATAAACATTGGAACCAGGTAAACCAGTTCATAGCCGACTTTCCTAGCATCCACCTGGGCTTACAGAGGACAACCACCACTGAGCTTCTCAAAATTGCACCCCTTTCACGAATGCATTCCCTGGTGCTTTTTTTTTGAGAAGGGAGTCGCCCGCTGGCTTCCTGAGGAACACAGTCAGCTGGTTCTCTGGTCTCACCTAACAAATGCAGTCTTTCTCACCTCTGAGTCTTCTGACCCCCTCCTCTGTACTCTGTAAACAACACTCTGGCATCTCCATTTCATACACAGCAGGCCATCTTTTTTGCCAAGCTCCAAGGAACCATCTCCAAAACATGTTAGGATTATTTCCTAAGGGTTATCTTAGGGATTTTTCAGGACATTAAAGCATGAGTCACAAGAGGATGCCCCGTATCAATAAAATTCTTTTATTCAGCTTTATATCCTGTCACCACAACCAGTCCAACATCCTCAAGATTCATCCCCAGGTGTTGTCTCTAAGTTCTGTTGCTGCCCTTTGTTGAGTGATAGAGTTTTTCCCAGGCAGGCCAAGTTAAAACTTGACTTTAGTTTATTGGCCCATAAAACAGAAGGTCTATCTTTAGGAAGAGAAGCATTATCTTTTAACGCATCTAATTCAATGAGGTATTTTCATGTCTTCAGACAAGGAGGGCTGCTATTCTCCATCAAGGTAAAACGGAATACTTCTGATGCAGAAGAATCTGGGGTTCATGGTTTTCAAGCACATTCAGTCAAATATCCTCACCCCTTTCCATCAGGACTTGACTTTAGCATTGGAGACTTGCTGGGACTATGAATCTGCCTTCTTTGCAATCCAGCTGCTCTCAAAGTCAAATATTAGGGATAGTTTTTCAGTAGTCTATCCTTGGTTTACAGGAGATTAAGATCTCTTTAAAAGCTGTCATGAAATCCTACTGCGTTCATGCATGTCCTGAGTTGTCTGATCTGAGACTATGTTTTCTACCTTTGGGTCACTAATGACACTTAACATCCACCAAAAAGCTTGTCTTCATAGCTCCCAAATGCTGGAGTTATTAGGTAAATCAATGCATCCCCTACCACACAATTCATCACAGGTAAGATTCCTAGAAATTTGATGTGACAGCATGCCAATGGTTATCATTACCCTTATTCACCACCAGAAGTGGGATCACTGAAGCCAACTGACCCGAGAGTGATCCATCTTCAAGATTCTATTCTGTGAATCTCTTCCTGGAACTACATTAAAGCACCAATTTCCTCAGTTCGGATGTTCCCAAGAGAATTCTGAGAGAAATATTTGAGTCAAGTATTTTACTTATGACATGAGCTCAGGAAATACTGATAGGAAAGTAAATAAGTGAGATGGGGAAGAAAAAAATATCAAGAAGGATTTGCTATCAGATATATTACCACTGTGGGTAAATGATGCTTGAACTCAATGGGACCAATGTAGAAATACACCTCAGACTTATTTTCACTGAGGAAAAGTTTGAGTATTTATTCTCCAATTCCAGAAGGTTATTACTTGTATTCCAAAGGGGTGTTAATTTCCCAGCACTTTAGACCTGGTATTCAGGTGGTCAAAGCAGGCCCCATGAGCTGTCGAAGCAAATAAATGGAGGTGCTGGCAATTGGAAGCCAGGCTGACATACACCAAAGTGGTAAGGGTGAGACGGTATAGACAGGGTACTAAGAGTAACTACTACAGGTACATTTTATATTGGGTAGCCCCAATGTGGCTTCCAAATAATTAAAAAATACATAAAACCTAACAAACCAACACAAAACAAAATAAGCATTGATCTCACTGACTGCATTTCTACCCATTCTACTTTTATTATTTTTTTCTGTAAGGATCTTCCAAGAGATTGCTAAGGTCCAAACTGACCATCTTAAATATCTCCCTGATTTACAATTCTAGTCATTGTTAAAAAAACCAAAACCAAAAAACACCCAAAATTGAATTCATCATGACGTCTGAAATTATTTTCCCTCATTACCTCTATGTGGTCATATTAAATTTGAATGTTTAAAATTGTATAATCATGTATGTTCAGCCAAACCTTCAGCTTTGGAAAACGTCTGTTTGCTTCAAGGCTCTTTGGCTTCTGTGTCCATGCCACCCCTCTGCAAATGGGTAGTAGTGGCATTTAATAGAAGGTAGAAAAGAGCGTTTCCTGGGATGTAAGGTTGCCTTAACCTTAACAAGGCATTTATCACTGTGTCCTTGTTTTCAAGATGAATCTAAGACCCTTTCTAGGTGTGTCTTTCACTGACAATTGATTTCTGGACTGTATTGGGCATAGAATTTCCACCCCTCCAGCTGTCTGACAGGCTGTCTTGGCACCATGTGGAGCTGCTTTCTAGCTTCCTCCTCGGCTATCTCATTCCAGCTCAGATCTGGGGTGAAAATATATTAGGCTTCACTAATCACTGGAGCCATCTGACTCAGATTTGTGAAATAGTCTGGCTTTCCCCCATATGTTGTGTGTTATTGGTTGCTAATATTTGTGGTGACTGGTGAATTTGTCTCCAACTGGCAATTTGGGGCAGAGGAGATTTAAGTAGTAGTGAGGAAAACTGGGATTTTGATTCTTCCATAGAACAATTCCCCAAAGTTCAATAATGTTAGGCTTGGAATATTTTAATATGGATGGGAGAACAGGTCTTTCTTATACTATTATTATAGATCCTTTAAAAAGTTAAGGAGAAAAGGCAGTGTGAGAGTTGTGTAGTAAGTAGAAGAGCAAAGAAATGCAGACAGAGCTGTTGTGCTGTGGGCAAAAGAGGGTCTTTCACCAGGTGAGGTGGCGTCTGATGGAAGCTATTAGGAATTCCTCCCCATAGCGTGTTAGCTTAGAACTGGAATTGACAGGATAGCTTCGAGCAGGTTCCTGGGGAGAACCTTCTCTTTACAATCGTGTGGCTATGCAAGCGATCATAGAACAACCCAACATGTTTAGTTTGGGTTTTAAAGCAAAACTAGACTGTGGCAGAATAGAAAGTGTAAGATCCACCTTCCTTTAGTCCTAATGGCTTCTGAAGAAAGTCATCATTCTGGCCCAAGGGGATCATAATGGCAGATTGTGTTACTGTGTACTATGGCTTGAAAGAATTGAGTGATGAGTAATGGATGCATTCCATTCAATCTGGTGATTCCACAGCAATTATCAATGTAATATTGCCTAAACTTCAGGGTTTTTTTTAAATGCATCACTTTCATATCAGATTATCTCTTGTATTGAGGAGGAGACATAGGACATATATCTTTATGTGCTCAGTAATTTATTTAAATTAACTTTTTCCCCCATTTAGCCTTATTCTAAACAATACTACCCATAAAACCATAGGCTTGCTAAGCTAATTATAATTCCCATTAAAGGTAATGCATATTTCAAAAATACTTTACATGTACCATTTAAATAATCATCTATACCGCCACTGGTATGAAAGGGACAGAGTATTTAGTTTTTCTTACTCTGCACAGAGGCCTTTAGACACAACTGGTCCTCACCCTATTATATCACACCCCTTAAATCCTTAAAGCCAGCTCTGCAGAATACTGCCTGTTCTAAATGGTACCTGGGTCTGCCCCCATTAGTCCAGATATGTTATTTTGGTCCTGAGTTATATTTCCTCAGAAATAAGTATTATTCCATCCACTTATTTTTCTTTGCATTTGCAAGAATAATAAGAATAGTTGTTAATAACTATTATTATTAGTTAACTACAATGAATTCTTCTTCCTCTTCTTCTTATTATTTTGAGCTTTCCAGTTTCAGCTGTGCTATTCTTAGGTGTGTGTTATCTTTTTCATGCACCCTGGTTTTCCTATGTTCTTGTTCTTTCATTGTTAAATTTTTCCATATAGCTTATAGATTGTTCTAGGACTGAAGTGTTTGCTATTGCATTCTCATGACTGAGAACAGTGGCATGGAAATGGAAGTTAACACAAAAATAATTTGCTGACTCAATGAACGGAGTAATAGATATATTTTTGCCATGGTCTATGCTTTTTTAGGTTGAACTCACTGATTTTAAAGGTATTTCATATGCTACTAGAGCAGCGGTTCTCCAATCTCAGGATGTATCAGAATCACCAGTTAAAACGCAGACTGCCAGGCCCGTTCCCTGACTCTGCAGGTCTGTGTCAGTCCCTGAGGACACTTACCAGACCCCAGGTGGTGCCATGTTGATGGCTTGGGGCCCACACTTCAAGAACCACTGAATTAAAGGCTGTCTTTAAACTGAACATCAAGGCCAAGATGTTTTCTTTATTTTTCAGATTCAAGCATAATATGATAGCTTCTGATTCCTGCTTACTTAAAGGCAAGACTGCTGTAGAATTTCAAGCTCTCTTAATCTTCTAATTTTCTATATTTGGGGTTTTAGATCCACACTGACATTATTTCATTTAAAATTAAATTTTCAACCTGTTGTTTTTTGGTCTCTTTCATATTCTAGTCCATGTTTTCCAGAATTTCACTGAGAAAACAAAACAATTGTATTTTAAAGCCTTTCCAAGGTTATGGTTTACCCCTGCATGCTTAGATCATTCTTCTATATAGAGGGATCTTTATATAGACCTCATGTTACTTTTTCTTGTTTTTTTCATCTTCAAACAAGGAAACCTCCCTCTGTTCAGGCCCAGTGATGCTGAATGGAAGTGGTTTTTTTTTCTCTTGGATCACCTGAGTGATTTCAAAATTCCTTTAGCTAACCCTAAACTGGAGTGACAGTTACTTATATCCAGGCCTGGTCATGCTTTTGAATCTGGGAAACATTAGCCAAAGGCTGGTATATAGTTTACTCCTGTGGCCTCCTCCTCTCTTATTGTAAGGAAGTTTGTGTATAACTGAGTGATTTTAAGCAACTGCCTTCTGCTGGAAGTAGTGTCTGGAAATTTAGTGAGCAGGACAGTTTCAGAGCTTTTCTTGTCTCTGCTTCTACCTTTTTCTGACTGCTACAGACTGAATTGTGACGTCCACAAAATGCATAGATTGAAGCCTGGTGCCCAGTGTGACTGTACATGGAAATAGGGCCTTCAAAAAGGAAAGTTACATTAAATGAGGAGATAACGGTGGTGCCCAGTTTCAATAGAACTGATGTCCTTAGGAGAAGAGGGGGAGACACGGCTGTTCTCACTCGCCTTGTGCACATACACGGCAAAGAGGCCATGTGAAGACGGTGAGAAGGTGCCGTCTGCAAACTGAGGACATCCCTCCAGAGACCAAACCTGCTGGCACCACGATCTTGGAACTACAGTCTCCAGAATGGTGAGAAAATCAATGGCTGGTGTTTAAGCCACTCGTTATGGCAGCCTGAACAGACTGTCGCACACTTTGGTACCGTGCAGCTGCTTTAACAAATACCTCAAAATGTGCCAGTGGCTTTGGAACCGGGTGATGAGTACAGGCCAGATGAGTTTTGAGTTGCACAGTCCAAAAAACCTAGACTGACTTAGCGACTGGTGGTAGAAATGAGGGTGAATCTGGTGGGAGAGAGCGCAGAATGAAAAGAGGAGAGCCTCTGTCATCTTGGAGAACACATACATCATCATGTATGGAATGTTGGTATAAACATGAACATTCAAGGTGTTTCTGGTGAAGTCTCAGATGGAAATAAGAGACATGTTATCAGAAACTGGAGGAAAGGTGATCTTTGTTATAAAGTGGCAGAGAAATTTCTGAATTATGCTGCAGTGTTTTCTGCTTATAATAATGTGCAATAGAAGGCGATAAATTGAAATAACTGCTAAGCAAAAAAGAACCAGGACTTGAAGATTTGGAAAATTCTTAGTCTATCCACATTGTAGAAAAGCAAAGTGTGCTCTGGTGAGAACACCAAAGGTGTGGCTGAACAATCACTCCATAAAGAGATGGGCCTCAGGTTTACTCAGACATTGCTGCTGAAGCAAGTAATACGGATGAGATCATACCACTGGAAACACTGTCAACTGGGACTAAAGGGGACAGAGAAAACGGGGTGGAATGAAGGAAGGCTATCAGACTTCCCAGTTTCCGCAGGCTGGGACAATAGAACTTCTGGCTTTGAGCATGTGTTACCTCTCAAGAGGTGAGAGCAGGGACCCAGAAGGTGATTCAGGTCATCGGGACGACCACTCTCACCAGAGCCCCAGGCAGCAGGGCAGGGTCCGCCCTGGCTCGGAGGATGGGGCCAGCTCCTGACTTCCCACCAGCTGTCCAGGGTGCCGCCGTCCAGTGCCCGCGGCACAAGGCTTTCCTGCGTAGCCTTATTGGAGGCTGGGCCTCTGCATGTAGTCTAGGAGGCTGGGCTTCCACCGAAGGCCACAGAGGTGACGCTGTCGCCCCACTGAGCCCGGAGGACAGGGCGCTGAGCCAAAGAGGATCATTCAAGCCTTAAGATGAATGGAATTTGCCCTGCTGGGTTTTCGACCGGCTTGGGAATCCATCTCTCGTTCTTTCTGATTTCTCACTTTTATAACGGGACGTCTATCCCGCGCCTGTCCTGCCATTATGTTTCGGAAATGGCAACTTGTTTGGTTTCACAGCTGGAGAGGAGTTCTGTCTCAAGGTAGTCCCCCCTCAAGTCTCACCCCTATCGGATTTAGATGAGTTTTTGGACTCGGAATTGAGGCTGGAATGAGTTAAGACTTTTGGAGCTATTGGGAAGGAGTGAATGTATTTACATGTGGGGAGGACATGAATTCTGCAGGGCCAGAGGGTAGAGAATGAGAGCAAATTGAAGCCTTAACCCCTAATGTGACTGTATTTGAAGACTCGGTCCGTAAGGATGTAAGTAAGGTTAAATGAGGTCAAAAGGGTGGGGTCCTGATCCAATAAGACTGGTGTCCTTATAAGGAAAGGAAGGGACACCAGAACTTGTCTCCGAGGATGTGCACACAGAGAAAGGCCATGCGAAGGCACAGTGCCAAGGGGTCATCTGCAAGCTGAGGACTCAACTTTGTTTGTTTCCCGGCTGGATGAAAAATAAGAAGTGTTGGTGGGATGAGAAGCATGGATGTGGGGTAGGCAGCCCCGAAGCACGGCTTCTGTACAGTGCTGGCAGGTGGCAGGGAACCTCCTGATGTCGGCACCCCGCGGCCCCTGCTGCCAGGATGTGCAGTGGGCTGAACTGAGGTCCTCTCCTGCCTCCTTCCTGTCTGTTCTTTCCACAGATTGGCATCATCAGCCAACACTCCTTTGCCATGTCTTCCTAGGCACTACAGAGAAACATGGGGGAGAATAAATGAGGCGTACATCAAGTGGCCACCATCCTAATTTGATGTCCCCTCGCTCTCTGGGATGTGATTTATGGCTCAGTCTTGAGTAGGTACCACGGCTCGGCTGTGACCACGGTCGGGTTGGTGTTGGGGTTCAGCCTGTATCAGGTTTAGAGTCACTTTCTGCTTAGATTGTTTATCAACTTGATCCACGATAAAACCGAACTCATCATCTTTGACTCCCAACTACTCAGCGCACCAGAAATTCCTTCAGATCGGACCCTGAAATATGACAGCCTGGAGACAAACTTTCTGGGTTGTATAGAGACGATGAATGCAGTGCACGGTGAAGAAAAACCAACCGACAAAAAGAAGCAGCAAAACTCTCACGATCCTGCGATGCTGGGGTCATTTTAGGTAACTTAAAAAAAATGTCACCATAGTTCTAGCCCTTGTTTCTCTGTAGCAACTTCTCTCAGCTCAGGAGGACCATGTGGATAAGAAAATAAATAAATAAATAACCAAGGCAGAGAGAAAACCCAGGTTTCGTCAGACACTTTTGAGGTAATTTTAATATCCGGCAAAGGCAGAAAAATTTGCTTTGCCTGAAGACAGTGACCACTCCTTTTTCAAATGGCTCATGTGTTGTGTCTCTGCCCAGACAGCTGACAGATTTGCTTCACATTGTGGAGGGAGGAAGCAATGAGGGGACCTCTGGGTGGGAGGGAGACCGCGGAGGAACATTTCCTTGAGCTGAGAGGAAGGGAGGAGGGCGGGTGATGTTTCCTTGGCTGCCAGATTCAGCGGCAGTTGCACTCAGAAGACCTTCCCCACAACACCCACGGCCAGCAGGCAGGCTTCAAGGTGAACAGAGACTCTGGCAAATGGCTTGTCTCATTTTCTGTTTTAATCTGGGGAACTTTAAATTAATAAGGAGAAATGACTAAGTGAGAAAATCCACCAGGAAAACTGGCAAATGAAGAAATCCCTAAGTGTCATCTTCTTCCATCTTTATTTTCTCACTTTGCAAAAGACATCTAACCCTAATTTTATTGTTTCTTACCTCACAACTGACCAAAGAAAGGTTTCCGATCACAGCTCCATCTCTTGCCTACCTGAACAGGCTGGAGCTCAGACCCCCTCTTGCTGACAGTGCCCAGGCTGTTCCTGGAGGATTTGGGTGTTCTCATGCATGCCCATGTTCCTTCCCTGCCCCTCGCCACAGCCCTGCCGGCAGCCGCCTCACCAGGTCACCCTGACGATCAGCGGGGTGGGGGATGCGGCAGGTGGACAACCTGCATGGCGTCCTGCCCCTCACGGTCCTGCCCCCGTGCTCTGCATCCTCTACCTCATACCCTGGCCTCCCACGCCTGCTTTCCCTTCACCCCGTCTCCTTCAGGCGCCTGGGCACTTGACAGTAAAAGCATCGCCAGCAGAGTGCACCTTGGAAGTTATTGGCTGGGATGATTTTTGCTTCTTTAAGGTAAACATGACGCAGCCACACCCGAGCTGCCTCACCTCAGGTCCTTTTCTTGGCCATCTCAGAACTCATTCTTTCCACTGATTCCTTCTTGAGGTGGGATGTGCCCCTAGTTGACCTGAGAACTGCAATTTTGAGCTCAGCTCAGTCTTTATTATTTGGATGTTGAGAAGGGGTAGGTGTATATTGGGAGGGGTTGTGGAAGCAAAGCAGGCTGCTTTTCATCTTTCCTCTCCACAGGCATCTAAACAATAGAGAGAATAAGCACAAAGAGCATGTGGCCAATGGGGATCAAGGCATTAGATTTATTTGTTGGCCAAGCAAGCCCCAATAACTGAGAAGATGCTCCCTGGTGTAGCTGACCTCGACGGCATCTGATCACTCTTTCCCATGTCTCGAACTTAGGACTTACCTACTTAGGGAGCTGGGCTGTCTAGGGTACCCTGAGTCACCCAGCAAGCTGTTCGTGTCCCAGGCATCCGACTGCCCAGATGGAGAGAACAAAAGATCAAAACGTAGACCCAAATGATCTTGTCACTGCCTAGGAAAACTGATACTCACTGACCGTCTACAATTCTGACCACTCAGGTCTGTGACCACTCAGTGTTTTTGTGTGGAGAAGGGGGGCTGGGCATGGAAGAGCCCTCTGGGCCTCCCCCTGTGGCAGAGGTGTGCAAGTCCCTCCTCTACGGAAACTAGAGGACTTGATGGAGAAACACTGGCCTTTTCTCAACAGCGTCATGTCTAGTCCCACTGTTTTCTTCAAGCCTCCTGGACTGCCGCTGCTTGACACCCTTCACTGAGCCATCTGTTCTCACTCTTTGAGACAGCATTTTTATATTTCACCAAGGATGTTCTAGAGACAAAACTTTCACTCACTGAAAATGGTCCTGATCATTGGGATTTCTAGTTCTGTCTTTACAGGGTCAGTAAACGACCCACAGACAGAAGGATCAGTGGTAACAGCCCTTTACAGAGTTCATGTCCAGGACTCAAAGTGCCTTCACACCATCACAATCTTTCGCCCTCTGATAACTGTCAGTTATATAACACAGGTAGTTCTGTTCCTTAGGTTCAGAGAACTGGAGAATACACATGGTTGCATAGATAAGAAATGGACAAATCAAGAACAGAACCCACAGATTCCAATTGCTTCAAGAGACCAGTTTTATAACAGTCTCTCTTCCTCTTGAAAAGACTTCTGCTTTGGCACTTCATGGGTTGAATTATTCCACTCACAAAAGAGACATATTGAAATCCTAAGTCCAGGACCTCAGAATGTGATCTTATTTGGAAAGAGTCTTGCAGATGTAGTCGAGTTATGACGAGGTTGTGCTGGAGTGGGGTGGGCCCTCATCCAATATGACTAGTGTCCTTGCAAGAAGGACGCCACGTGAAGACGGGGACACACAGAGAAAGCCAGGCGATGCTGAAGGCAGAGGGTGCAGTCGTGCAGTCGCGAGCCAGGGAGCTCCAGAACGCCAGGCAACCGCCGGAAGCCATGAACAGGCAGCGACGGATTTCCCTGCAGGTTCAGATGGAGCATGGCTCTGCCAGCACCTTGACTTTGGGTCTCCAGCCTCCAGAACTGAAGGAACACACACTTCTGTCATTTTAAGCCCACCAGTTGTACTTCATTAGCAGCCCTAGGAAACCGATGCAAGCGTCACACACCGCCCTCCCTGTGACTCTCCGGAATAATTTGGATCACTTAATATTCCCTCTCTTCTCAATCACTTATCCTTTTAATCTTCTTAAACCTCTTTCTGCCTTTTGAAAGAGGCTCCCTTTGATGTATTCTTGGAGTGATGAGGTTCTTCCTTTCTTCCCCCACCCCTGGGGCACCTTTTGAAATCCTACCTATTTTCAATACCCTACTTAAATGTCACCCTCCCCGTGAAGGTCTCTGTGACCACCTCTCTCCCGCCCTGCCATTGCTTGTCATTCGCACCGCTGTCAAGGCACTGCGGACAGTCATGATGGGAACTGTATCTAAACAGTATATTTCTGCGCCTCTGCTTTCTCGAAACAAACCATCGGTGGCAAAGAAACAAATACCACCTGCACTACCCTGAGAGCACTTTCTGTAGGAGCTCTGTGTCTCCTGGTGTTGGGCGGAGACCTGGGCAGGAAATAGAACAAAACAAAGCCTAGCTGAGTTGGACTGACTGTGACCCAGAAACTCAGCCATTCTATTTTTGTTTTCCTGTATGTGTCTGACACCTTGATTATTTTTAAACTTTTATTGTGGAAGTTTTCAAACATACTTAAGAGTAAAGAGGATAGGAACATGAATCCCCATGTTCGAGTTGCTAAAACGATCCTTAGTTTATGGTCATCTTTGTGTCACCTTTGGCCCCTCTCCTCACCAGCCCAGATTATTCTGAAGTAGATTCCAATTATTCTACCAATAAAAATGTCATTGTTTATCTCTATCAATGGCCTATCTATGCATTTTCCCATAAAGATATAAATACAAAATCATCACCTTAAAAAGAACCATAATTCCTTATGTCATCAACCATCCAATGTTTAAAATATCCCCTATGTCATAAGGGCTTTTTATGTTTTATAATTTCTGTGCTTTTCATATGAGTAATCTATTAAAATAATCGTGATAACTATAAAAAGTAATATTATGCTGATAGATTCTGAGCACACACCCAGTGCTAAGCACTATAACTTAATTAATCCCCAGTTTTGTTTTAAGTATTATTATCACCCTATTTTACAAATGAGAAAACTGGGGCTTAGAAAGGCTGGCTTCTTACAAGAGGTTGAAGAGCTGGTTGAAGAAGCCTCTCTAGAATGCAGGCAGCTGGTTATGGGCCCACACTTCTTCTGGGGAACCACATAGCAGGGTCAGCTCAGCTATGCCCCAGGAGAACCAGACAGAAATGTTTTCTTAAGCAAATACTGGATGGGATCTATAACAACTTGTTTCAATATTACTTTCAGATCAAATGTGTCATAGCGTGTATAGCACTTGCAGAGAATCAAACAGCAACTCACAACTTTTTTCTCTCTGGTGCTGGTATAATAATCTGGTTTAATCATAGTTTCACTGTATTTTCCTTAATTTATTCATTCATTCATTTCACAGTCATTAGTGATTGTCTGCTAGGAGTCAGGCCCTGGGGATATAAACATAGAGGACAGCCCTAGACTTGGAGGAGGGACAAAGTCATACATTACCTTAGAACTCATCAACCGTCTGCCACTGAGGACAAAGAAGTGTCCGTATTTGTGAGTCACAGAGGGAAGGCAGGGTGGCTGGAAAGAGCCACGACCACACCTTGATAGTAATGCATCCTCCTCGCCCAGCGTCCTGGGGCTGCCGGACACAGGGTCAGAGCCCGACTCCCATCACTCACCCCACTTGTCCCCCCGTCACAGCACCAACTGGCAGCACGAGGTGCTGACGTGGCAGATGCCAGCCTAGGCACTTGCCATGTGTTCACTTGTTTAACCTGCACACTAACCCTGTAAGACAACTGTAAGTATTGTCTCCATTTTAGAGTTCGTGGTACTCAGACAGAGAGAGTGTTAAGGCAACAGAATTTGGGGCTCAGAAGTTTGTCTCCAGAGCCTTCCTTCTTGCTGATACAAAAGACTTGTCTGGAAAATTAATTTGCTCTTGACTTTATGCGGTGTTAGGTCCCCAAATCAGAAGAGTGTGGAATGAAGCTAAGTAACAGTCCTCACTCAATTATGTGGATATTATCAACTGTCAAATCCCGTGATATTTATGTAGGTCTGATTTTAAGCAACAGAGGAGGATTTAAATACACTCATTTGTAGGGAGCTGTAACAGACTAAATCTAGATTGTAACAAGTTGTTCCACCCTCTTCCTGGCACTTCCCTCTAATAGGATCAGCCTTTCTACCTCTCTGATGTTAGATTCCTACTCTTTCAATACCCAGTTCTCTAGTTTCTTCTCTGACCACAACCTCAGGTGTGACCCCGCCCTATTTTGTGCCAGGCCAATAGCCACAAGCCTCATCTGCAACAGCCATGATGTATTTTCCTTATTTGTTTTACTCTTGCTCAATACTTGAGAGACTAAGGCCGAGCCAATGCTTTATTTTTATCATCTCAGATGTACCAATAATGTACCAATACCTTCTACTTAGTAAATTTAGAGTTGGGAGTTCTGCCTTGGAATCTAAGTATACACGCAGTTCTCATGTATGGCAGGTGTCTGTGCTTGGAAAGAATAATTAGCAGAGCCCCAAATGAAAGTCATCTGCACCATGAATGATATTGCTTAGCTGAATCTAAGGCACTGATGACAAGAAATTGCATATAAACTGGGATCCTGTGATGAAATGCAACCTCTATGAAATACGAATGTTCTTTTCTACTTAAAACTATCTGGGATTTTAAGAGTTTTAGGAAGATTTCAGGCCATCTAATGTAGAGGTTCCTAAACTGGTTATACATGAATCACTTGAGAAGTTTATTTATTGCATAAATCCCAGTACATTTCTCTCAGGTCCTGGTTAAGACCTTAGGATATGCTAGAGTGATTCTTCTCCAGCCAAACTATGAGCTACTGTTCTGGAGTCATCAGTGTAGCATATTTTCCTTGCCCCCACCTTGCACGTCTACCTTCTAGGCTGGTAACTCTAGTACTCCTTCAAAGATTTTTTTCCCTATTTATGGGCACTAGTCACTTTAATAAAGGTAGGCTATCTTAATTAATCCAGATAAATAACTCTGTCATTAGTGCTATACAAATTTATCATGGTCATGCATGAATTTGCTCAGTGGTCTTTTCGCTGCAGGGATTTCCTCTTTGCTCTGTTTACTGAATTCTGGAGTAGCCTGTTCCAACCCAGGCCAACTCTCTATCAATTTTAATGTGGAAACTTCCTCTTCAAGTTGAGCTAAGAGCTCTTCTCTAAAACTTCTGTATCTTGGTCCTGGCCAGGCCCCCAAAGGAGCTGCAAACTACAACTGTGCTTTTTCTTCCACAGGACAGCCAATCGGGCATTAATGATAACTAACAAACTTTGTTAACCTGAGTCATGAACTCTATGCTAAACACACATGGTCTTGTTTCCTTGCAAGAAAAACAAGTAGCAAAATGATCAGAGATATTATCTCCTACATGAAAGTTACCAAAAAATGCAGATACTACCTTTGCCTTAAGAGAGTGTGGACAAATCAGTGTAAACGAAATTAAAATCTACAGCATAAAGGAAAGATAGTGGCTTCTTCCCTGCTGCCCCTCTCTTTACCTTAATCAGAACGATCCCCTGGTAACCAATGTCCACCATCATGTATGAAATTACTAGACACTGGTGAGCTGAGCTGGGGTTCCTGGCAGCCTGCCAGCAAATAATACAAGTCAAGCTGTTTGAAAGCTTAAAATTACAATATCAACCTTGGAATATAGATACAGACCTATTTGCAAATCTTATTTTGATCATTAACATGCACCAGGGAGAGAAAACAAACATCAGCCTTTCCCTGGGCATCTATTTTTTTGTTTGGCCATGCTAATTAGGAGAATTTGCACAAATGCATACAAATATCCTATGAGCCTCAATTTATTCAGAGCTCGTTTCTCATTAATTTCAGTAAATATTTCCACAGTGCACACAGACTGACTTTTCACCTTTGACCAGGCCAAACCCAGAAGCACATCAGCTCTCTGACATCCACTTCTGGGTATGTTCAATTGGAAAGTGTATCAGACACATAAGGAACCTTAAAAACTACCTGACCAATCACCTTAGTTTACAGATTGAGAAACTGGGGTGGGTAAATTAGGTAAATTGCCCCAAGTCACAGTCCTAGAATTGTTAGAGTCGGCAGTTACTAAGATACAAGCAGCAGAAAGAAAGGGAGACATGGAAGCCAGTGACCTTGCTAGGTGGGTTTACACCCACTCTTAGCCGAAAATAAAAGGTAAAACAGAGCCAGAAAATCCCCAAGGCTGACGCCTGTGCAAAAGACATTGAGACGTGTCTGAGAACGACCTTGGCTCATTCACATCATCATTATATTCCTCCCCGACCAACCCGGTGGGTTTTACTGTCTGCAGAATGAGTTAAGAGCGTACACATAGCCAGAGCAGTGATATAATCTGAACCTATCAACCCACCCCTCACACTTTCCTATAAAACCAACAATTATTCAGATAAACAGGGCTGCTCCTGACCTTTCAGGCTGCCTGCTACCTCTTCAAGAGTGTACTTTTTCCTTGCTAAATAAAACTGTCTTCCATCCTTATTTTGCTCCATATTCCTTGTCTGAGTACACCAAAGGAGGGGTGAGACAGACCTCTCCCTGTAACGGAATCTGTGCCTCCAGAGTAACCCACTGTCGGTGCGCTCCCATGACAGGGACACTAAGCAAAGGCATTATCATATGTATTATCCGAAAGCTGACATGCTTCGCCGACTTTACCTTCTCTTTGCTGCAATCAGCGTTGGCCAGGGCTGTGGCCATGTCAAGGCCTGATCCAGTTCCAAGCTGGCACGTGGATCTTGGTAGGATGAGTGAGGCCTTAGATTTCATCAGTTCTTTGCCACATGGGTGCAGGGAAAATGGAAGCTCCACGACCAGGATCCTCACTGGATTCTAATCTACTCACCCACAGTGCACGTGCAATGAGGTAATACTTGGCCTACAGTGCTCGTGCATGCTTGCACACGTGTTGATAATAAGCCACTATTGCTTGTGAAGTTATAAAACGATCTCTGCCCAGTGTGTGGGGCACAGCCTGAAGTGGAGGGAGAGCCTGGAAAGGAGGCCGAGCCCGAGAGAGAGACGGACTTACTGCACATGGACTTGCCGAAGGCAGATGTTGATTCTAGGGCTCGACCTTTCATCACGAGAATAAAGCTTGGTATAAAACCTTTTACTCCCCAGAGTTCTGTTGTTATTTTTTGGTCTCACTGAATTCAAAGTGAACTTTCCTGAGCTGGAAACCTCTTTGGCCCAGAGCTACATTCCGGTGTAGTCAGCAGGATTTGCTGCAGACTGAAAAATGGAACAAGCTGTCCTCGTGGGAGGGGTATTTCAGTGGGACGCCCCCATGGATGGAGAGACACTTGAGTGTCCCCCAGCGGGCATATGGTCTGAGATGGCAGTCTTCCTAGAGGAGTGGGCCCCTCACCAGGACTGGGAGGGGGTGGAGGTGATGCCTGGGGCAGTGGTGGAGGCTCTTGATAAGACTGGGAAATCCTTAAAGAAACAGGATGCACATTTGGTGGTGGGAACTGTGGGTTGGCTATTTCTCACAGCATTAAGAAAGACCATAAAGGAGAAGGAAATGCTCCTGCGGGAAGCTCATGAAGAAGGAGCACAAGAAGGCAAACTGTGAGATGCTGTGGAGGAGGCAGAAGATTTGTTGATGACTGAGAGGACATTGCTGTGAAGTGCTGTTGAGAAGGTAAAGGATGTAGCGGTGACTGAGATGGAGGTGCTTCTGGGCTGGTGAGACACTTGTCGTTAGCCCTAGAAGTGGTGGGGGATATGTCAGGGGAGAACAAGGAGGTAGAGGGGGTGCTAGAGGCACAAATCCCTTGCCTACTGGAACCCTGCCTGGTAGTCGTAAAGAAAAGAAAGACGCGGCAACCTTGGGTTCCTCTGGGAGAGGGGCAGCCCCTCCCCAGGCTGCGGAGCACACATGTGAAAGGCAGGACGAACTTACTTTAGAGCCACTAGTAGCAGAGAGACCTTATTGACAGGGAAGAATTATATCTGAAGATGAGTGGTATACAGATGGCTCCAGCCGTGGGCAGCCCTGAAATGGAGGGCCATAGCTTTCCATCTTAAGACTGAGAGAGTATGGATGGAGGATGGAGAGGGGAAGAGCAGTCAGTGGGCAGAATTGTGGGCAGTATGGCTCGTGATCAGCCAGGAGCCCTCCCCTACAGTTGTCTGCACTGACAGCTGGGCCGTCTATCAGGGCTTGACCCTGTGGCTACCAACCTGGTACCATGCCAACTGGATGGTTGGTCACTGGCCTCTGGGGGGCAAAAGTTGTGGCAAGACCTATGGGCCTTTGGTGAGACTAAGACTGCTACTGTATATCATGTGAGTGGCTGTTTGCCTTTGGCATCCCCAGGGATGATGAAGCAGACACATTGGCTCAGGTGCACTGGCTGGAGGGAAAGCCTTCCTCTGATGTGGCCTGATGGTTACATCAACACCTGTTGCACGCAGGGCAAAAGACAATGGGCTGCAACCCATCAGTGGGGCCTGACTTTAACCTTTGTAGAAGTCAGCAGAGCCCAGCAGGAGTGCACTGTATGTTCTAAAAGGCACTTAAACCTAGTCCCATAGCAACCTGGGATGATAGCCAAGGGGCCAATACCCTTGTCACGTGGAAGATAGACTATATTGGGAATCTGCCCTTTTCAGAAGTATATCAATGTGTCATGACTTGTGTGGACAGTTACTGGACTTCTAGTTGCTTTTCCTTCATGTTGTGCAAACAACCAAAAGAGGCCTAGAGCGTCTCTTTGCAGCCTATGGCCAACTACAGGTGATTGAGAGGGATCAGGGCACCCACTTTACTGGACACGCACTGCAAGAATAGTTGCAACTATTAGGGATAAAGGGGAAGTTTTATGTACCATATAGTCCCACAGGGGCAGGCATGACAGAGGGGTACAATGGTTCATGAAAATCTGGCCTGAAGTCAGACACTGAAAGTCTATGAGGATGGATAGTCTGCATATGGACAGTTCTATGGCATTTGGGTGAGAAGCCTCAGAAAGGGACAATGATCCCCACAGACACGCTAACACACATGGCTGCCCCCTCTATACAACTGCAAGTACAGACAAAGGAGGCATCACTGAAGCCAGGGTTTAGCCACCAGAATAATAACTTGCTGCCAGCACCAACTGCAATAAACCTTGGAGATTTTCTTCAGTGGAAATGCCTTGGATGCTCTGATACATGGACCAGCAACGGTTGGCCCTCCTAACACCTTGGGGACAAGGCCTGGAGGCTGGCCCCCAAAGATCATGGTAGTGTACCCTAAGTGGCCAGAAGGTAAGAGCAGTTTACTAGGGAGTTTTGTTTTATCTTTATGGCCAGTGCAAGCACCCCCAGTAGCAGTATACATAGACCCCTCAGTAACGCCACAGAAAGAGGAGTAAAGGTATGGCATACTAGACCTGGAGAGGACCCCGTTCCTGCCAGTACTATCACAGGACCACTCTTGCATGTACCCTACCTGATGGACAAGATTTGCCTCTGCTGGTATCATTAAAGCATGTGCCTTATCTCCTTTAAGGTCATCTTCTCTCATGTCTTTGGTGGATTGGGTGCACACCTTAGCAACACATCTGTTTGCTGGGTGTGCTCTGAGCTCCCTCCCAGTTCCACTAGTGGTCTCCTGAGGAGTGTGCACATCATGAACTCAACTGGCTTGAACATGGCTGCAGTGACCACTGGTGGCAATCAATCTCCTCAGGCTTAAGGATGAATATCATCTGTTGTTATTTGTATATCACCATCATAATCTCTGTTGTTACTTGTATGTTGTTATAGTCTCCTTTGATGTTGTAAAATCTGGTTACAGTGTCCCAGCTTTCTCGCACAGGGACCATTGCAGAAGATAAGGGAGGGTAGATTGGGAGGTGAGAATCCTGGAATGGTGGAGTGTAGGGAAAGTGGAAGCTCCACGGCTAGGATCCTCACCTGATCCTAATCTACTTGCCCTCTGTGCACGTGCAATGATGCAATACTTGGCCTGTGGTGCAGGCACATGCTTACACACATTTTGGGAATAAGCCAGTATTGCCTGTGTTGCTATATGAAGAGCTCTGTCTTGGGCTTGGGGCAGAGCCTGGAGATGGAGACAAGCTCACTGCATGCACACTTGCCAGAGGCAGATGTGATTCTAGAGCTCAACCTGACATCATGAGAATAAAGCTTGTTATAAACCCTTTAGCTCTGTTATAAACCCAACATTCCATTGTCATTTTTTGGCTTCACTGAATCCAGAGTGAACTTATCCAGAGCTGGGAAACCCCTTCAGCCAGGAGCTACAGTGGGCTTCTGTGTAAGGTTGATCATAATATAGCAGCTGTGTGCTATTTGTTAGAAGTGAGTTACTAAATCCAGGTCATACTTAAAGGGAGATCACATATGGGTATCAATACCAAGAGGTGGTGATCTGTGGGACCTCTTAGAGGCTGCCTGCCATAGTATCCACAGTTTTCTGAGCACCAGCTCTATGCTCTCCCTGAGCCATGCCGTGCCAGCTCACAGGCAGGTACGGAGATCCCTGCCACAGAAACAGCAGGCTTTTTGAATCCTAAATCAGTAATTTAGCATAAACTGTAACAGACTGCAGCCTGCCTCAGAGCTGTAGGTGGAATGCAATTATGTAAAATCCCTACACTTCTTTTGCTGACCACATTCCAGCAGCTGGCATCTGGGGTCTGGGTGGCTTTGCAGACTTGCTGAGCTGAGCTGTTGGTTTATTGTAATAAAACAGATGGCAGTGTACAGAGGTTGTAGGAATTGCCTGATTTTAACCATTGCTACATAGACATAGTATTTTGCACTCAGAGTAAATCACTTTTCCTCCTAATAAACCCATTTTCATTTGGAAAATGAACCTGAGGAGGTTGTTTTCATTTTCAAAAACCTGAGGGGCAATGTCTACGCAGGTTGGACCTGAAGCCAAAAATTCAAATACCTCCAGGGCCAAGTGTGTGTAAACTGGGCCCGGTGGGAGATAAAATGGAATGGTAGGGACTGTGGGGATGCAGAGAGGCAGGCTTGACTATGGCATCCTGTGATATTGTGATTTGTAATAAGAAATACACATTTGATATGGCACAGAGCTCCTAAAACACTTGGAATTTCCTAAGAGATAAGAGCAATAAAGGTGTAAGGAGTCTTTTGTTATTCATGAGAAGCCCTTTTCAATCACACCTGAGTTTATGCTAATGAGGCAGACGTGATTCTAGACCTCATCCTGCCACTGTGAGAGTAAAGCCTGGCATAAACCCTTTGACCCACAACATCCCGTTGTTATTCAGTCTATTGAATTCAGAGTGGACTTGACTGGGGCTGAAATCTTCTGGCAAGACACAAGCAGATATCCCAGGGACCCCTGAACAGGGCTTCAGACAGGACCCGCCTAACTAAGATCCAGAGAAGATGTATACCTTGCTCAAAGGTACAGAGAGTTGTGGCTAGAACTCAGGCTTTCTAACTCGGAGTCTGTTTGCATTAAGGAAGCTTAAAATATCTGCAGTAACCCTACTCCTGATACCTGTGTTGAGAAAACCTTCTGCAACTAATCCAGTTATAACAGGCTAGGGGTAGGATGTCTGTGAGTCTAAGGGAGGATGGGGGAACCGGGTGGCTTCCCAGGTGTGTGTATCAGGGCATCAGAGTATCAGGAACATCAGGGACCCAGACCAACAGGCGGTATAGGTCGTCACAGTAGAGAATATGCTAGAGCGCAACATGGAGGCAGATCCCAGGAATGTGATTGCTTTCTGAGGGTTTCCTTAGACCCACTAAAGTCTGCCTGAGCCTAAATAAGCTGTAAATGGGGCATCATTCCCTACTAAAGTGACTTAGATGGGCTCAGGCTGGGACATACTTTAGCTTCATTACAGATTTCCAATATAGAGGTGAAAAGAGACAATGATGGGCAGTTTGGGCTCCACAGAGGCTGCTGCAATGCTGCCGGCGGCAGGTAGCCTGCCCAGGAGGGATTTAATCATTGCCCTGGTACAGTGGAGCCTGTTAGTGGCAAATGTAGCTGATATGAAATACTTAGGCACCAGGCAGCAGAAGTTTCCAGCAATACGTACACGTATGTGGATTTCCAGTCAAAAGACCAGGGATGGGGAAAAGCACCAACCCTGGAATTAGAAAAGGGATGCCGAGTTCATGAGGAATCAGGGAGACAGAGCAACAGGCACAAGGTAAAGGGGAGCTCTTAAGTCCTAGAGAGGGGAGCTAAAAATCCAATAGAAAAGCAGTCAGAAACTATGGAAGAGGAAGGTGTAATGCTCTGCATGGTGCACTAAAATGAGGACGGAGTCCTGAGAAACAGGAACCCCTAGACTCTGTATTGTGCCAAGGTCTCCTACATGCTTTGCTCCAATGCACTGCCTTAAGTGGGCTTCCGTCAGTTCGCTGCTAGGCAAGGTCAGAATCAACGCGTCCAGAGGGTCTGGGAGAGCAGCCGAGGTCTGGGGAAGGCTGAGGACGAAGCTGAAGAAGGTAATTCAGGGGCTCTCGTTCCATTCTAGGAGCTCCGAAGGAATGCCCAGGGAAAGTGCTAGTTTTTCTGAAGATTTGAGTTACCATATTGAGTTATGAAATTAGATAATTTGATTAATGTTCAGGTGATATGACACATTCTGAGGTCACAGGAGAATTTCCTTGCCTCCAATGAAAACTTTTTCTAAATTTGCAGCCCAAGAACTAAGACTAGCCCTAGGGATAAAAATTTTAATTGCTGTTGGATTCTTAGTATGTTGGGGAAATGGTAGAAGTAGTAGAAACTAAAGACTAATCTTAAGAATATAGGAATCAAAAATCAGGTTTTTTAATTTGTTAAAAAATAACACAATGATAGCTGAAATTTATCAGGCACAAACTGAGTATGTGGCAGGCATTTTACCTTCCTTATTTCTATTTAATCCACCAAATATAGTATAGCCATTTTACAGATATAAAAACTGAATCTTGGAAAGATGAGGTAAGTTTTCCAATGACTCATAGCTTGTTAGTAGAAGAGACGGGTCTTCACATTAGGTTTGTCTGTTTCCAGAGTCTATGAAATTGACAGAGACACATTAGAGCGGAGGCCTGATGGGTTCCCTGTGTTGTCTATAGAAATTCAGGCCAAAGGCATGTCAAGGTGAATCTCTGTGGGAGACCTGGTTTAGAATCTGTAGACAGCAAGGGGCTGAAATCATTGGAAACAAATTAAGCCTTGGGGTTAAGTATCTCCTTCTTCATAAAATTCATTCTTGCTGTATTCCTACAACGGCAGTCATTGGAACCCAGATTCTTAAACCAACCCATCATTATCTAGCACTACCAGGGCTCATGGGAGATAAAAAGAAGCCCAGGTCTGAGTCACACCTGGTGAGACTAGGTGAGACCGCACACTGGTCTGCACTGGAGATGGTGTGGAGGCCGGAGACGAGAAAGGCCGGGCAGGAGGTGCCGATGACAGGGAGCTGCTCAGTGACTGACGAGAGTAACCGGACATCACTGATGGCAACAGGCGCTCTGTTCCAGGTTTGACAAAGGCAGGATGGGGCAAAGTTTTAAGTTTTGAGAGTTTCTATTTTTCAGACCCTGGGGTAGGACCGGACATTTCCTAAAATGATGGTAACTGCTGTTTACTGAGCTGGTACCAGGAGTCATTTTGCCGGGTCCTTTTGCACATTACTCACTTAGTGCCCTCGATGAGCCGGTGCAGTCGGTGGAGTTCTCCCGAGTTTGTGACAACAGTCAGCATTTACTTCCCGAGCACGGATCATGGCCAGAAGCCCTACCCAGACCCATGCAGACCCAGCCAAATGTGACTATGGGGCACGTGAAAGGTGGCTGATCCAAATTACAATGTGCTATAAAAGACAACAGATTTCTAAGATTTATGAGAAAGAGAATGTAAAATGCCTCATTAATAATCTTTATATATCTGTTAATTTTTGGATATATCCAAAATGATAATATTTTGAATATATTAGGTTATATAAAATATATCATTAACAGTAATTTCACTTATTTCTTTCTACTTTTTCTTTTAATGTGGCTACTAGGAAATTTAAAATGACATATGTGGCGTGCATTATATTGCTAATGGGTAGCACTGGACAAGATATTATCTTGTAATGACTCACAAACCTGACAGACCCTATGAGTAAATTCATAATTAGAATTTACTAGTGAGGAAAGCAAGCCTCAAGGGTATGTAAATAATAATCTGAAGTCAGACTGCTTAGTAATAGATACAGGTTTCTGACCCACACCTGGAGGCTGCACTGTATTAGTTTCCGTTCGCTGCTGTAACAAATTACCACAAATTTAGGGGCCCAACACAACATGAACTTATTCTCTTATAGGTAGAGGCCAGGAGTCCAAAATCAGTTTCTTTGGGTTAAAGTCAAGGTGTCTACAGCACCATGCTCCTCCTGAAGACTGAGGGAGAATTCCTTTTCCAACTTCTGGTGCTCTATTTCCTGTTTCAGGACCCCTTCCGTCACCTTCAAAGTCAGCCCCATAGCAGCCTCAAATTATGTCTGCTGCATTTGTATTTTCATCTTCTGTGTTCAAGTCACCCTCTGCCTACCTCTTATAAGGACACTTGTGATGACATTTCAGTCCCCCTATATGATTCAGGGTAATCTCTCCATCTCAAATGTCTTGATGTAATCTGCAATATCCCTTTGCCACAAAAAAGTAACATTCAGTGGTGCTACTTATTGACAGTAACCAATGATGGTGGTTAGCCTTGAGCTGAACTTCTAGAGAGTTCCCTGGGGTTATGCTATACCACAGTGAACTTTCATTGTTATTCATCGTTTCCAAGATCAACTATTATTTGACAGGTACGGTGCAAGAAAGCAATAGATAAAGAAATAAAGTATAGTCCTGATTTTCTAATAAGGGAGAAAACATATAAATAAATAATTATAATGCTCCAAAATAAGCACCTTGATGGAGTTATTCACACAGTCATCATTGGACAAGAGCCGATGCAACAACTTAAATACGGTGCTTCCCAAACTCTCCAAAATATTTTCTCATGTTTAACTCGTTTGGCACCTTGCAAACTCCTGTGAGGCTAGAAACTTTTCTATTAGCTCTAAAATAATTTCAAAATTAAAAGTTAAAATGTGGGAAAATTATCCTGTAAGACAGGCCAGGCTGAGGAAGAAGCCAGAGGTTTGAAGTAGGTTGTGTGAAATTCCAGTTTAAGATAGTGGGTGATCCCACTGGGGTCTTTTGACACTTGGTCCGCACATCCTCCCATTTCAACAAGTGCTTCTTGAAAGCTTTCTGGGCCCAGTGTAAGTTACTGAGAGGTGTTAGAACAGAACAGCCTCACTGTCTGCATGCCTGGAATCTCAGGAGAAATGCAGATGTACTACACCTATGTTACACCTGATGTGTTTCTGCAGAAATGTCCAGGGATAACTGCCCCCCAGGATGATGTAGCTTCGAATCCTCAACCATGGAATCTTCCTTCTTTTCCTTTACATGTCTAGATATCATGCATCCTCGGCTTCTGTCTCAGCTGGAGATTGAGCAATTGAAAATAGCAAGTATGGTGTCGAGAAAATCATAAACACTTCCTTCTCTCTTGGATTTTGAGGTCTGTGTGATTTCTTCCCTCTACTGAAGGGAGAGAATGATTGCTTTGGAATCACACTTAGTGTGGCTCTAGCTTTATGAAATCAGTGTTGATATGTAAACTTGCCTGTAACACAATTACCACCGAAAACCATGACTTTCATGTTTATCTCCCCTCTGCCTCGTCCCTTTTGCTATTTTTCACCTTAACCCTTGAGTAGAAAGGCCTCTAGCTCCTGTTGCTGATACTGGGAAGTGCTGATAGAGGGAAGGAAGGCCCTGACAGCTAAATCTTGAGGATTTGTATGACAGATTGTGAAGTGATGGAAAAAATCCAACCATATCACATCCAGACAATGTCTCATATAAAGACTCAGCTGCAAATCATAGAAAATGAAGGGGACTCAGGACAGAAGGCAAGTTAAACAACAACAATAGGATTAAAAAACACCATTTTCCCAACAATAAAAATGGAGCAGTTTGTTCTGGTCTGGATCTTCCTGGGATCCAGGAAAGAATCCTCAAGCAGGCTACAAGAGCTTGAGGAGACCTTAGAGAGCGTCCCAATCACATCCTCAAACTAGCAGGGAAAATGGGACCCAGCAACAGCAAAGGATTTCCTCAAGAAGGTACAAAATGAACTGGGATCCTGGACCCTTATTTCCCTGTGCTTGGCTTTTCTACAATATCAGAATCCAATTTCAGAGAAATTAAAGTTTGGGGGAAAAAATCTTATTATCTCCATAAAGCAATAATCAACATATCCAACATAATGATGGTATGAGGAGGCAGCATGGATGAGTGACCGGAAACCAGGCATCGGGAAACAAAATAGGGTTGGGGCTTCCCTGAGGGCTTAGGTCTGAAATGCCTTGAAGTTTGCCATGACGGAGCCCTGCGTTCTGGGGTAAGACCTCTGCCGTCCTAACTGCAGAGAGAAGGGACAGAACAGCGAGACCAGGGCTCACACCTGGAGAAACCCAGCACCTTAGCAAAGGCCTTTGGGGTTGGAACAACCAACCCGAGTGTCTACCCCACACCAAAAAGCTACTTAGCAGTTTGGTACAATCACTGGTCATTTCCATGACACCCTCAATGGTATGAGCCGAAGGAACTAGAAGGATAATCAGCTAAAATTTCATTTCCAGTGATGCGAACAGTTTGAATTGACACCAAATGCACCAACCCAAAGCTGAAGCTGGTCTTTGAGCAAATCCCCAGCATAGACCTTCCTGGGAAGATCTGGACCCAGATGCATCCTTGGGAAGGTGCAGAGCTGACACTCCCTGTAAATAGATGATAACATATGCTGGTATCTAATTATATCTCTTTAGGAAAAGAAAGTCTATGTAGTTTGTACACCGACTTCTTTACAGATGATGGTCTCTAAATTCTCTTGTTGCTCATTATTTATCCATTTATTCAACAAATATTTACTTACCTCCTACAATATAATAGTCAGTGCTGTGTTTGCAAGAGACAGCAGTGAAAAAATTGATGAAATCCCTTTTTATCCTGGAACTTATATTTTAAAGGCTTACAGTCTGTTGTTAGAATTGACAGGCGGTTCCACTTTGCATGAGCCCTGTGAATGCACGACTGTCCTCCTACATCGCTACCGTGCAAGGACTTTTTGCTTTGCTCTCCAGAGGCTATCTGGGTAGCTATACAAACATCCTCAAAATGCACTGAAACACACTGGGGCCTGTGCCTGAATCAAACCAGCCAAACAAAACCAGAGCCAAAAACAGTAAAAACAAAAAACAAAATAAAAGCCAAGTCAATTATTTGTGTCTATATGTATATGATTAGCATCCAAGCCAGGATCCTGCAGCGTTGGATCAAATGCTGCAGCAAAAAGTCATTTATGGTTTGCATATACTGGGAATTGGGGGCGCCGGCGGGGGGGGGGGGGGGGGGGGGGAGCCCAGGACAGAGAGTGTTGAACTGAAGATGGAGCTCTGGTTGGGAGTCCTCAGGAAGAGATCAAATGGGAAAGCGTGTAATTTGCACTGAAACAACCCACCCACAGGCAATATGCAGGCAAAGCACAGCCTCCAAAGTCCACGCGGAGGACGAGGTTCAGAGCCGCTGAGTGGGTCCCCAAAGCTGAGAAAGGTAAAAAGAGAGAGCGCCGGACAGAGCGGGCTCAGACGAAGCCCTGCAGTTCAGGTGCTCTGAGGGGCCACCAGGGTCAAGCTAAGCCTTTCCTCACACTCTCAGACCCTGCTTTTTGATCTTATCCACTGAGTCCTCAAAAACAAGCAGAAGAGCTAACAATGGAAATAAAAAAAAATAAAGAAAAGGGGCATATTTAGAAGAAGCAGGAAATTGGCAAAGGGGAGAAACATAAACTGAAGCAATAAAGAACAAACTTACCATTTCAAAACTTTGTCCTCCCAAACGGAAGGTTCTATCCTGGCACACCTGTGTTTTTCATATGCTTTTCCCTGTTCTTTTCCTATTCCTCACCCTTCCTTCCTTCCCCAGGTTAATCTTATTTTTAGGGTCTCAGCTTCAAGGCGGTTTCCTGGGGAAAACACTCCCTTACCCTCATTTACATCCTGGTTAAAAGCATCTGCAGTACGCTGTGTTCCCCCTCCAAACACCTAATTACAGTTATAATGACCTATTCCGTTTTTTCCTTGCCTCAGTGTGATTTTTCAGGAAGAATCTTACCTGTGTTTTTACCACCACTCCCCCCGCCAAATGACTGGCACATGGAATGGGCTCAACAAACTTTGGTGTTTAAAATGAGTAAATGGGGAACAGGCAAATGATGTAAGACAGGTAAAGGGAAGAAACACACAGATCCTGTAATCACTCTGTTTAGAGAATGGTGTACCCTGCCATCACATTAGGACAGCAAACCCTTAGCTTCCCTTTGACTTCCACTATCACACATTATTTCTACTTCTGTAGTAGGGAAACATGCTGTTAAGAAAGAAATATCTTATCACAAGTTGAGTAATGAATAGCTAATACTCTTTCACCCACAACCCACCTAGGGTCAGCTTCCCTGGCTGGAGTTAGTCTTAAAATGTTTTTCTCCTCAGTAATATCCTCCAAACCACTAATTTAAGTCTCTGTTTTCCACATATCTCTGGGAGATTCTCTTCAGATAATGTAGAGAATAAAAGAGAAAGGCACAATATTATTTCTTAATATCAGTTTTATCATGAATATTAACGTCTTGAACACCAATGAGAATAGCTCTAATATACCTTTGTGGTACAACTGGGGAAGTTTGAATATAGATTGTATCTTAGGTGATTTTATTTTGTTATTGTGGTTATAGAGGAGAAAGTTGTTCGCAGCAGCTGAGTGCTTAAGTATTGAGGGTAGAAATGTCAGGATGTCGACAGCTTATTTTCAGAGAGCACTTAAGAGGTCGGCACACTGTAAAGAACTTGAACAGACCTTTGTCTGAAGAAAATATACAAATGACCAATAAGAGCAAAAAGATCTCAATGTCACTGACCGTCAGGTAAATGCAAACCAAAACACGAGGCGATACCACTTTACACCCATTAGGGTAACTATTATAAACAAGGCAGGTGATAACAAGTATTGGCAAGGATGTGGAGAAATCGGGATCCCTGTATAGTACTGGTGAAAATTTAAAATAGTGCAGCTATTTTGGAAATAGTCTGGCAGTTCCTCAAATGATTAAACATAAAGTTGTTATTTAACCAGACAATCCCATACCCAAGAGAAGTGAAAACATATGTACACACAAAAATTTGTACATGAATGTTCATAGCAGCATTGTTAATAATAGCCAAAAGATAGAACCAAATCCAGATGTCTATCAACAGATGAATGAACAAAGTGTGATATAGTTATATAATGGACTGTTATCTGACCATGAAAAGGAATGGAGTATTGATATAATCTACAACATGGGTAAACCTTAAAATATTATGGTAAATGTCACAAAAACACAGAGTGTATGATTCCATTTATATGAAATGTACAGAGTAGGCAAATCTACAGAGGCATGATTGCAGAGGTAGATGTATGGCTGTTCCAACCTGGGCAGGGGATTGGAAAGAGAAGAGAGTAATAGCTAATGTATAGAAGGCTTTTTTTATGCATTGAAGAAAATGTTATAAAATTGGTTGTGATGGTGGTTGCATAACTGTGAATATACTAAAAAACACTGAATGTATATCTTAAATGGCTTGTATAGTATGTGAATTGTATCTCAATAAAGCTATTAGAAAAAAACTAACACGTTCCACAAATCAAAAGATATTCTAACAATAAATGAAATTAAAATAAAGTTATTAAATTTTATCTAGATATTATTCCATGAAGAAGGGCATGGGCCTAAATTCTACTCTTTCTTTTAGAAAATGAAGGTGTAGCCAGAGAAAGAGTTATATAAATGACATACCAGTAAACACCTGCATTCCTCACTAAAAACATATAGGAATGCTGGATAAAGAATCCTTTAAAAAATTTATTAAATGGCCAACTCAAGAAAAGAAAAGGAAATGTTCATGTATGAGATTCAAAGAGAAAAAAATCAAAGGCAGAGATGTAAGAGAAACAGACACTGAGGGTTTGCAAGCTAACCTAGGAACAACTGGGCTATCATCTGAGGAAAATGGAATCTTAGAAGTCAATCTACCTGCTTAAAGTTAGGAATTTCAAATAGTTTCTTATTCTCACAGACTAGGCAAGTCCCCACCCTTGGCATGGTACAGCATCAAGGAAACTTGCTTTCATATGAGGAAAATCATGACACCAGCAAGAAATCAAAATCTCAGACCTTCACCATTCCATCTATGGGTGGAGCCTGAATTTACATTACGGCATGATGCATGAAGCAGTACTTGACCAAAAGCTAAAAGAAAAGCAAAAGCAAAAGCCAAAGCCAAAAAACTAAACCTGAACAAGAGAAATTCCTAGCTAACCTATAGCAGAAGAATTTCCCAAAGTATTCCTACCACGACATGAACTATATCAGGGAGACCGTATTTCTCTAAAGATGACCTCATATTAAAAACCCTACCAACTACATAAGGAAATAAACCATAAAGAAGAGTTAGTAGATTCAACAAACAGAAAAGGTAGTACCTCAAGAAACAAAAAGCAATGGAATGATCTGGAATAAATATAAGACAGGTATACTTGAGATATACTAGTACCAGAGATTTTTCTTCCTGATAGGAATAAAAAGGATTGGAAGTAAATGAAAAAAGAAATCTCCTAAAGTGACTCAGTATTTTTGGGGGTGATCAGTGAGCTCTAGCTTTGTAGTTGGTGAACCACGGAGCTGACCCAGTTTTCCATCCTGTGTAAGAATTTGCTCTACAAATCCTGGCTAAGTGGGTGTCTTGCCACTTTCTGAACATCTTTAGTAACAGAGAACATGAATTGATAGAATATTTGATCTTTAGACAATTCAATTGATTAGAAACTTTTTATTGTACTGGATTGTAATCAACCTCCTCATAACTTCCAGTTCTTGGCTCATATTTGAGAATACAGTGAATAAATGGGATTCTTTCCTCCACATGATAGCCCTTTAATTACTTGAAAACATACCTATTTTCTCCTAAATCTTCCAAGTTGGCCATTCCAAGTTCTTTCACTCTTCTCACATAAACTGATTTTCAAATTTACCAACTTGTTTCACGCTCTCTAGAATTCATTCCAGTTTGACAGCACTCTGCTTAGGTAAACTAGCTGCTGTGATTTTTTAAAATCTAGACTCTGTCATTGCGCTCAATCATGATCCCTTCAGAGTGACGTAATTCCTAGATTGCCTCTGATCTCATTGTTGTCATGGTTTTGGTTTCCTCAGGTGACATTTGGAACTTACTAGCCTTTACGTCAGGGTGACTGTGAGAAGTAAATGCAATATTTTTGTAAAAATCTGAGCATGGTTCCTGGTGTTCAGTAAGTGTTCAATAATAGACAACACTGATCCATCTGAATTTTCCATGAGAGTAATTCATGGTGTGTGGAAATTCTAAAATCCTACTGAGAGTGAGTAATAGGTCTATTACTAAGTTGTCCACCTGCAAGATGCTTTACCAAAAGGGAGTAAGGCTGCTGAAGCCCAGGAAACGAAAGAACAGGAAAGGTGGCAGAGCAACAAATGAAGGGTCAAAGCAGAAGGAGGTAGATAGCAGAGTCAGGGCTCCTAAAAAGGCTGGATGTGACACGGAGAGAAATAAAGTATGGGAGATGCGATAAGTTCAACATGTACAGTGTCATCCTCACGTGGGGCTAAGTGTTTTCTGGGTCATTTAAAGCTTCCCAAGACTCGGGACTGTTTTGGGCAGAACTCTGGGGCAGTCCACAGAAACCTCATCGCCCGTGGACCTCAGCTCACTGCCATCCGTCACCCAATTATTAAGCTCTATGGTTTATTTATTGTCCATACTGCATCTCTCCACCTCGACCACAAGGATAAATTAAGAGATTTTATCCTTTGTCTAATAGAACCATGATAATTCCTTTGATCAACCAACCAACCGACAGCTGATTAACTCAGGAAACTGGGTTGGCCTGATGTGACCCACAGTTCATGAACCTGATTGGCCTTATAATAATATCTTGCATCTCTCACTATTTCTATTTGATATTCCTTTCAGAATATATTATTTTTTAGGGCCAGGGGTCGAAAAGTCTTTTAGAGAATCTAGGGTCTCCTTTTCCATGCCCTTGTGGACTTGTACGTCAAATACCACATCTTCCTGTTAAAACCAATTCCTCCCAATAGGGATTACAATCAATTAGGATTTCCCTTTCTAACTGTGTTGTGTCAATACTACTCTGTCACAATTAACAAACAGATCTTCCTTCTCCCTTTTGCTCCAAATATTGAAAAGTACTTTTTTCCTTGTATTTTCTGGTAAGGGTCAGTATTTTGACATTGACCATGCTATTCTGCCAGCAGTGGGGTCCCGAGAAAAAGATACTGCATAGGACGACTTCCATGTGTTGATTTTGATATCCTAATATACTAAATGGGGATAGAAATATGCGTCCTGCTTATTTAAGTCACAGCATTTTTGTAAAGAACAAACAGGATAATGGTTGTGATCAAACAAAATAATCTTAAAACACTGAGCTAACGGCAAGTCAAATTATGACTTCATAGACGTTTATTCTTATGCTTACCTGCTTCGATTCCTCAACAGGCATTTTCTCCCCAGATTCTACATTAGCTGTAATTATAAAAAAATAATAACATTGTGTATTATAATTGATGCTCTTTTACATCCAGAGGACTTTCATGCATATTATCCCATTTAATTCTCACTCATATCCTGAACATCAGAACAGAAATCTATTTCCCTGTTAGGTAAGGATACAAGAATTTGAAGGCTGACCAAGCCTTCATACACATCAACTCATAGGATAAGTTTAAATGTATGTCCTGTGCCCCCCAGTTCTGCCCCACCGCTCCCCACAGCCTCCCCCCACACACTTGATGCTTGCTAGGTCCAAATGAAAATCCTTCTTTACTTTGTATGGGGACTGCCCCCGAATTGAAGATGTTTCTGTTCAACCTCCACCAAAACTCTGCACTTAAGTCCGGTGGGAAATTCATCTGATTAAAAAGTTTACTCTAAGGTCTGAAGGAGTCAAGAAACTGCTGAATGTGTCAGCTGTCCCAGGTATATTTTCATTTTAACAGGGAGCTCTTCAGCAACGTCAGGCAGCGTGCCAGCCAGGTGGTGCAGGCTCGCTTGCTACTTTCTAATTGAGATTTTTGTCGCGGAGTCCCTCAGATCACTCCACCTGAGTAGTTAACTGTTTTTGCAGCTACTAGGACAAAGGCTTGGGATACAAACCCATGAAGCATCAGATCTAGTTACTAGGTTTGAAGTCACCTCTATCTCAAAAACGTCCCCATAAGCACTGCGATCATATGACCTGAGACTCCCCACCCAACATGTCACACCCAGTGTTCTTCTCAGGCATGGATTCTGAATATATTTCAGCCTCATAATAAGGCACGTTAGGTTTGTTTGTTTACTTCATATTAAAAAATTATATGTTATAAATTCTTCTTTTAAAGAAGGAAAATCAGAAGAAACATATATTAATTGATCTACATTGGAAGATATAAAAAAAAATCTATCAGCAAATTCAGACACCTGAACACAATGCCTGTTACGTCCACTGTATGTGCTTTCATATTAAATACTTGTGATCTAGGAACAATGGAATTAGATCAGGTGAGACTGGCAAATGTGATCAAATAGAGTAATACAAATAACTGACATTTATTGAGCCCGGATCTATGCTAAGCACTTAACATGCATTACCTTGTAATAATCCTTTCAGCGACTCAAAGTGGTAGGTTCTACCATTATCCCAGTTTTAGATATGAGAAAACCAAGGTTCATGGAGTCTTATAATTAACTTAAGAGACAGAACATAATCTCAGGTGTATCTGAATGACTGTGAGGTTTAATTTCCCATGTACTCTATCGTACATACTCCCAAGGATAAATAGCATGAAAGCTGATAGAGAAAGTCATAGGCTCATTTTAAAAAGAACAGAAACTAATTGCACTCTCGGCAGAAGGCTGTCTCCGTGTGTGTGTGTAAAGGGCTATCCATGGCGCTTCAAATCCAAAATAATAGAAAACATATGTAAGATTTTAGCATTCATTTGATTTCTCAATCATGTCTTCTATATCCCATCAGTGCATTGAGATATTGGCTTGAATTTTTTGGTATAGAACTTTAAAATGAGAAATAAATTAATTGTAAACAGGTAGCAAGAAAACGGGCCAGACAACCGAATCTTGGCATGGGGTACAATGGCGTTAAAGTCAAGAAAATCTACTTGAATGTTGCAAAAGTCTGTACATGGAGTTGCAGGGGCCTTTTCCTTCTCTTTTTCATCCTCCTTGCTTGTTCTGGCTGTTCTCTCAGTGAAATTTCATCTTCATTGCTCACTTTAACACAAATAGCACTCGTTTTTCAATCTCCACCTTAAAGACTTCCCGGGCAACTGGCTATTACAATGACCATCTCTATGTGAATCTTGCAACACCTGGAGTCAGATTTAGTCACACAGGCCTTATATTTTATTGTTTCATGTCTTAGATGTTAAGATTTTAAGCTCTTAAGGACAGGGCGCCATTTTTCTCTTTCACTTTTCACACATCTAGTAATTGCACACACGAAAGCAGAGACACAAACACATCTGTAGGAGTTCCTTATGGATGGCTCTGAATATGAAAAACAACCCATATGGTTCTGTTCAGGAAAGAGCTGACCCTCAGGTCAGTTAGAATCCAAGATACTATTACATGCATATCAAAATGGCTAAAATTAAAAAGACTGATAATGTTAAATGTTCCTAAGGACATGGAGCTACTAGAACTCTCATATATTGTTAATATTTGTTCATCTGAGAAAATGGTTAAAATGGCAGAACTGCTTTATAAGAAATACTGGATTAAAAAAAAATAAAACTAATCATACACCTTTGTGACCTAGCGATTCTACTACTAGGCACTTATCCAAGAGAAATAAAAACGTGTCCACAAAAAATTGTCCCTGAATGTTCATAGCAGGATTATTCATAATAGCACCAACTGGAAACAGCCCAGTTTCCCACAAAATATAACAGATAAACAAACTGTAGTATATTTGTAGATTGTAATATTATCTAGCAATACAAAATAAATATTGATATACATAACAACACGGATGGATCTAAAAATATGTTAAATAAAGGAAGCCTTATGCACAAATAAAACCCTGCTTAACATATTCCATGTACATGAAATCTTTGAACAGGCAAACCTAGTTTATAGTGGGAAAATAATTAGAACAATGGTTGCCTCTGGTGGTTGTGGGTAGGGATTTACTGGGAAAGCATGCATGGGAACTTCTTGAGATGATGGTAATGTTCTACATCTTGACAAGGATTTGGGTTGCACAGGTGAATGTGGTTGTCTGAACTCACTGAATGATACCCAAAAGATGTATGCACTGAATTATATATAAATTTTACATTAAAAATCATAAACATATCTTGAACTCTAGTTAATGAAATGCATAGTGAAGTATTTGTACTGATATCTCTAACCTACACTGAAATAAGATGCATTAAAAAAAACATGGACTGATGGATAACACGGTAAAGGAAAGCATAGATGCATAGATAATTGATGAAACAAGGATAGGAAAATGTTTATTGTGGAGTCTAGGTGGTAGCTATTTGGGTGTTCATGGTAAGATTCAGTTTTCAGTGTGACATAAGATGCTCAGAATCAAATGTTGAAATGTTAGAAACAATGTCAATAAACATACAAAAATCTCAGCCACTCATTGGTTTGGTGGAATTAACAGATTCATTTTGATTTGGCTCATGAATGGGAAACATATCATTTTTGCATCTATATATTATATATGGTATATGTTTTATATAATGTACATTATATATGTTATATATACATGAAATTGATAGAAACACAATATCATAGGAGACTTTGGCAAACCTGTCAGATCAGAAAGATACATCTGAAGGAAAGTTTTATCCCACCCTATTGAGTTCAAAGCCCTGTCATCCTATGTCTTCACTTCAGAAAATGTCATTTATGGAACACCTGAATGGGAATCATTTGGAATACTAAATAAACGTGCAAATCCCCAGACCTACTCTATTTGTCTTCAAGGGTTCAGAAATCTGTCCCTCTAGCAATTAGAGCTTAGATCATCTCTTGCAGTAGTAAAAAATGAGATAACGTTTCTTATGCTTATGCATTAGGAATTTGACTTGAGAAGCAGTGCCACGAGCTGTCAGTTCAGCTAATTTACCAGTCAACACTATTGCGTTTGTCTCCCTGGGCATGGGAAGCTGGGGCATAGAAATAGGAAGGAGAGAACCAGTTGGTGGAAGCAGGGGCAGCGAGCAGAAAGAGCTCTGTCCTTGCAGGGCTTTCTGACCCATGGATATACCAATAGCATGTGCCTATGGGAAGTAGTTTAGACCCGTAAGGCAGATGAAATTCCCACACTTCGTAATTATAATTACCCCATGTAATTGGGAAGATGTAGTCTCTACCCCACTAAATCTCCAGTCTGAGGAAGATTTCATAATGTGGCCTGAGAAAGTTCACAAACTGATGAGGGAAAACGGACAGAGAGCAGACAGAATGGGTGTGGCGGAGGGAGGAAAGAAACTCTGAAACTGATATGAATGCTCCAAAACTACACTGTAAATGTCATGTTCTGTCGAGTATTTTTCTGGTTAGTTCTTTCCAGCCCCTCACCTGTTCTGTAAACAAAATATCCAGTGTCCGCTCAGCGTTCGGTCAGGTCTCCCTGTCCCTGCTCTTCGGCTGCCCCGTGGCATCACTGTTGACCTGGTCTGCTCCACGCAGAACCTGAGTGCCCAGCACAGAGAACGCCCATCTGGGTCGGATTCCTACAGGCAGCGTGAGTCTTTGAAAGAGGATCAACTCACTACCTCAGTCAAGGGTCACAAACTGGCTGGCTGTGGGCCAAATCCAACCATCAGAAGTTTATTTGGCAACAAACATTTCATGGCAAACATTGTTTTCTCTCTTCTTTACACCCAGCCTGATACAAACCTTTATACTGCCTGTCTGGTGGCATTGTGCTTGCAGTCCTGATCTTAGTGCTACATTCAATCAAAGAAGCACCATGCTTTGATCCTATATTCCAGGTCTCCGAATGTGGCATTTTCGGAGCACAGCCAGTTCTCAGAACTGTGTTTTGAAACAGGGCACCATCTCCTCTCTTAAGAGATACTCGCCAGGGGCTGGGCAGGTTTCTCATTTAATCCCTTGACACAGGAAAGGCCTGACTGAATCCTTTTTGAACAATAGCTTATAGCTCCCATACTTTAAAGAGCGGTTAACCCCAGTGATGACAGGTATCCTTACAGATATGTGGTGGTGGTAAACGGGGTCCTCATCTTCAGTGATTCGAATCAAAGTGAACCTCCTAGCATCTTTTCTCACTAGAGAAGATCACGTCTGGATGGATTGCTTACAATCCATATAGATATAAGTTACTGCCTCGAATACCAGTTCCCAGAGTGACACATTAGTAAATCTAATTGTTCTTAGATAAATTGTTTCATGGACCAGTGAGTCTTTGGGGTTGGGGACAATATAAGAGTCCTCAGATAGTTTTCCAGATTTGCCAAGTTTGTACATTTAAGGACATCTACTCTCACCATTTATGAGGATGATTATAAACACTTCTGTGATGAATATCTCCCAGATAAACTGTCACAGACAACTACAAGTATATCCTTACGGCAACCTCCCACGATTAGAGTTCCATATTTTTACTGCTGTTGCAAATGAAATATCTGTATTTTATGTTGCAGCTTATTATTGCTATAATGCTGCAGTGTAGTTATTGATTTTTCTTTTATACTGTAACTGGATGCCTTTTAAACAATTTTATACTATCATGATTTTTGAGCCAATTCTTTTGTTTGAGCTGGAAGTCACCACTGAGTTTTCAAGGCCCCCCAGACAAATGGAAGCAGCATTTCGAGCAGTATGAGTTCAACAGCAGTACTTGTTTTCACTGTAGTCATTTATCAGTCACCTAATTCACGACCCTGTCATGTTGAAAGAGATGAGCAATGACACACAGAGTTGTGCAAAAATGACTAAATATCTATTCTTCCTAAGAGCGCTCAGGTGAAGTGGAAATTATTTTATCACACAGCTAAAATTTTCACTGACGTCATGCCAGAATATCACGTATTCATTTCCATTAGTGTGGATACTTTTTTCTCAGTCCCAGTTTCTATAAGGAGGGAGTTTGTCTAAACAATCTGCCCAGCTGCTGACTCCTTCTACCAAAGGAGAATAGATGGTAACTTTGAGAGTGTGGGCCACTCACCCTGCTCAGAGTAGATTCTCTCCTCCCACCTCCTGCCATCCTCCTTCCTCCATCATTCCCCCGGCTCTGGGGCCACCTGCCCACAGTAGGTGTCCCTCTTGTCTGCCTCTGTGTCCTGTAACTTTTACAGGGATCTACCATTAGGGGGAGGCCCTTGGTTTTCCAGAGCCGCTTGTAAGTTGGGAGAAAAGTCAAATTCTTTGGTTCGATGTTAGAATTTTTATTATTGCGATTCCTCAAACAGTTCTATCAATAATAAAGCTGATGTTTTTGTCTTCACCTATTTTCCACCATTGTCTACCCTTAATTAGTTACAAACTTATTTGGAGTGAGAGGGGAATCTGAATTTTGCTCCCTTTTTAATTCACTAATAATTCATATATTCAAAAGACAAATACACATATATCAAGCTAGTTTTGAGAACTGTATACTAGATTTGGGGGAAGGACTGATGAAGGCTTGAATCAGTGGAGGATTAGGACAAACATACTAGAATCTGCAATATGGCTTCTACAGCAAAAAGTGCTGAATGGATGTGTAGAACAGGCAGTATCAGCAGACATGTGAAGACAAATAGAAAAAGCTCCTGGGAGGGTAAAATTTTACATAGCATTTTAAAACGACTTTCGAATAGCAAAACAAATGAAGGCCTCATTTTCAGTGCCAATTACGCCTAGATTTCAGCTGTTTATTCAAGGATCAACCAAAAGGGTGTCTGTCCCAAATGGCAAAACAAATGTTTATTCTTAGTGTTTGTCCAGGCATTCGCTATCCCCGCGTGAATTCATTTTGCCCTAACACTGACTCTATTTCAGCAATGCCAATCTGTAAGCTCACGGATAGGTGAACTCCAGTGGTTCGTGAACATCACGAAGTTCACAAAGTCACAACTACAAATTGTGCTCAGAGCTGCAAATACACCTTGGTTTCCATTTTAGAGGCAATATTCTAAAAGGCCACAAGATGGGGGTATTCCTGCATGCAAGCAAACACTTAACGTCATGCGCTGAACTCATGTTCTGCTTTGACCAGTGAGGTCACATACAGGCACTTAAATTTACAGTTATCAAAATCAGACATGAAAAATCCAGTTCTTCAGCTGCGCTAACCACATATCAAAACCTCGATTGCCCCATGTGGCTCGTGGGTACTGTACTGGGCAGTGCTGAATAAAACATATCCATTATCATAAAGTCTTCTATTTATTTTTAAATTAGATTTTTTTAAATAAAAAAATGGGGGAGGCTTCAGAGACTGCTAATTCTTTCCATTATTTATAACACTAAACAGGTGGAACAACAAGTGTCCAGCAACAGAATTTTGGTCATCTGAACTGTGATATAAATGTATGCAGGAATACTACTTAGCTATTAGAAAGAGTATTTTCTTAGAATGTGGGGGCAGTTTTTGGCATAATTTTAAGGAAAAAAATAGGGTGCAAAAATGTATCTCTCTATATAAACACATATTTATAAATCCATATATATACATATATGGATATATGATATTATTCCAAATTCGTCAGTTTTATAGTATACATAATGCTATGGAAAGAAAGAAAAAGATCATAATATTATCACTGCTTCACTGTGGGTAGTGGAATCGTGGAAGGTTTTATTTTCTTCTTTGAGCTTTCCTTTACTTTCAATCTTTTTCCAAAATCAGGAAAAAAAAACAGTAAAAGAAGAAAACATCAAATAATATAGAATTCTTAAATTTGAGGAAAAGCTAAAATGAGTTTTGGAAGATTGTGATAGTTTAAAAAAAACTTCCAAGATTTTTACTATATGAAATTTTGTATATGCATGTAAACACTCATGAATAAACTGTCTCTTATTTATTTTCACCAAGCAGTGTTTAAGATCCATAATTTGTGTCCTGTTTCTCAGGACTAGGAGGGCAGCTGAGTGGTCTCTGGATTCCCCCTGGAGTGAGAATGCACCAGTTTAATACTTGAGCCCAGTGTTGCATTTGTTCATCTATTGGGAAGTAAATCTGTAAAACATTCCACATTCCACATGGTCATATGTGCTCTGAATGAAAGTCTTTTTCTGTGTCCCTGCTGCTACTTCTTAACTATAAGCATTCTTTTCTCTCTGGCTTTCAGAAATTGGTTGAGATTCCTGAAGTCTGCAGTATCTGGCTTATGAAAGGAAGCTCGGACTTTCCCAGACTCCTTTGCTTCTGTTCCTCTGCCGCCTGCCTGCAGACAGGGAGAGGAGAGCTCTAGACACTACAGGAAGCTTCCTCTGACCGGGCTGGTCCCCTCGGCTGGGCTCAGAGACCCTCCAAGTTCTGGCCTTATGCCTGGAGTTCTCTGGCTTCAGTTTTCTGATTTCTAAAATAGGGAATATGTGAGAGACCGCTGTGGGATTACAATAGTTTATGTAAAGTGCCTGAATCACAGAAGAAATTTATTTTTTTAGTTATTATTATGTAGGTGTTAATTTAATCAACAAGTAATCCTCTTCTTTCTCCTCTCATCAAACATTCTGGGCATGTAGAAAATGTTACCCGTTGAGGAGTTTTAGGCTAAGTTTAATATTTGTGTGGCTGTGTGTGTCAGGCCCTAATTTCCTCTAAAGTCTGTTTTTGTTTCCCCTGCCGTCTTCGGTTGCCCTACCAATTCTTTCTTAGAGACTGTGTCTTGCAGTTCAGTCTGTTGTAATCCATTCTTAGTTCAGTCTGTTGCAGTGTTTCACACCCAGTGGCAATGGTAAGATTACCAGTGGGGAAGTGAAAGGTTCTTTTTACTAAAATGAGAGGAGAGACTGCAAAAGGAGAGATGGAAAAAGAAAAATAATCACAGGTGCCTCTTCAGGCAGATCACATTTGAAAAAGTACCTAAAAGAAATGGAGGACCTGGAAATTTATTCTCTCAAATAGTTTGTATTCATGTTCTCTTAAGAAGGTTTTGCACATCTCAGTTTTGAATTTGTCCTTACATTTTACATTAGGTGTGGACAGGAAGTGGAAGCAAAGCCTTCTGAGCTCTGATAACTATAGGGAAAAAGTAAAGAGACTGAAGAGATAAAACTACAGATGCCTCGTTTTTCCCTCCTGCAGCTGGGCCGCTCAGAGGACAGAAAGAAGGCAGAGAAACACTGGGATTAGTATTAGAGGGAAGAGAATATGGGCCCAAGCGGCTGCTCCCCTGCATGTCCTGCGGCGGGCGGGGGCGTTGAGCACGTCTAGGAGAGACGGTGCATCTTGTCACTTGCTCTTGGTGATGGGAGCTGGAGGGGTGAACTTGGTTCAGGGGTTCAAGCTAGCCACTTTCTAAACGAAACGAAAGAAAATACAAAGACCTTCCTGCTATTGCCACAGAAACAAAATATCCCCTACTCCCAACCCATCCAACACCAATCCAAAAGGTTTGGATTCAAATCCTGACCTAATTCCAAGTATGTGCACTTTTCCAGTGCATCTGGTCTATTCTTTCTCCTTTCTTTGATTTTAAATCTGATAGCCTCAACACTAACAGGAACATAGGTTTAGCTGAAAGATTTGTCCTCTTAACTACATCAGCCTACCTTTAGCAAACCTACCCTTTCTCTTCTAGACCGAGTGAACTCCATTCCCGGGCATGAACCTATTCTTTGAGGATCTTGAAATATATTTCAAAAATACAAATATAATTCATTTGCTTCAATTGCAGAACCAGTCTATTTACCACTTGTGAAAGGAAAAATTTATCAGATAATTAAGGGATGATTTTTTTCAGGCTATTGCAATAGGAGGAATGTTCATTAATGATAAACATTTCAACTAAAGGAGCGGGGGCCTGTAGATGCACAGAGGCAGGCGGGCGAGGGGTCGCCCAGGGCACCTGTTGGTCTCCGGGGCTCGGGAAGGAGAATGGAGACTGGTCATCTCGGAATATTTGCGAGCAGAGTGGTCCTTTGACTAGCCATTTCTCAGAACACAGAAGGATGGGGGAATTCCTCAACTACCACTGCTTCTGGTTACACAAGGCTCCGGTAAACTTCAGTATCATCCCCACTCAAGTCTCTTTTCAATCTCAGTCCCAAAAGAAAAACTTGTAAAACAGGGCAGTACTTTGGTGTCCTGATGGAGACATCATGGTCCTAATATGCCTCCCCAACTTCTTCTGATGGTCACATTCAACCTCACTGAGTCATGAGATATGGACAACGGCTAGCAAGTTTGACAAATGAGAAGGCGTTTTCCGTCGCAGACTGGACGCCTCTCCTGGCCGGCCCCACCAGCTCAGCTGCACGGAGTCATCTCTCTATAAGAAGCCCTTGACTTCTTCTTCACCTTGTGCTTCACGCTCAGGTCAGAAACCACTTTCTCAACAAATTTTCATGAAGTCTTCCATATTGTTCCATTCTCAGCTAGAAATTTGTGGACATTTCTTTCTGTTTTTTTTTTCTTGGGGGAGGGGATAAGCCAAGTGATGGTATTTGTTAAGCAGATCCAAATGACAGACAACTGCGGTCTCAATTTCTCAGTGGCTCTCCGATTCGGTTCATTGCCAAGGCAAGTGTCTTGCAGTTTCCTCAAGGTAGAGAATGGGTGAGGGTTGACTTCTGATTCTCCCTTACTTTAAAGGGTAGGTTCATGGGGCTCCACTTCTGAAGAGGCAGGGTCTTCTTTTAGACATCCACCTTAGGTGGAGCCTGGGCTTGGGGCACGGTCAGTCTTCATGAATGCTGTAGTAATGTCCAAAGAAGTATCACAAAAGGCATGCTCATTTTGCCCTTTTTTCAAACATCATCAGGGCAAAAGTGGCTTAAATGTCTAGGTTCCAGATTTCACTTAGATTTTGTTCTAATACTGTCTTACCATTTTGTCATCTGTTTCATGTTTTAAGAAAATGTTTCAAATATATTATTGGGCATTTTTAGTATTTTTCTCTTGGAGGGTTGGTCCAAACAATGTACTTTGTAATAAATATTGCCAGAAATGGAAACACTAGTGGACACGGCAAGGGAAGAGAGGTGATAACCATCACCGATTTTCAGGATCACTTTGGTTGCTAGGAACAGAAAACATAACTCATACTAGCTTAGACAATAACTGATCACATAACTGAAAAACCCAGAGATTGGGGGGGGGGGGTTGGTCAGGGCTCTACCTTGGTTTCTCAGTGATTTTGTTGACTCTTCTCTTTTCAGTGTATCGGTCTCATCCTCCAGTTGGCTTCATAAGATGGGTGCTGAAAGTAACTAGTACTACATCTCCTTTGCACACAGTTATGGGGAAGGAGGGTTTCTTTCCAAACAGTTATCACTGTGTCTGGAAGACTCAGTGAACTACGGCTAGTTAAGGTGCTCTTGAAACTGGAGATATTTCATTCCCACTATATAATAAAGTTGCTATACAAAGAAGAGGAAGAAATGGACTCAGGACACAATCACAGTGGCAGGGAAGGTAGGGGAGACTATTAGGAAAGCTTAAGAAGAGAGCTGAAGGGTCAAAAAGGTGCATAAACAGGTCATCAAGACTGACAAAGACAGATCTGCAGATTTCTGCTGAGGACTGGAGCTGTTTATCTTCATGCGGATATGGAGAACTAATTGCAATAAAATATATTTTCCATCTATCTCCAAATCAGAGAACCTTGTTTATTACTATATTTAAAGTCTTTTTTTAATTAAAACATTATTATCAAGGCACTTCTGCCCTTAATTGCTGCATTCCCACTCAGCACAGGGTGCTCTCCAGGTCCTAGCACAGATCTAGGCCTATGCAACACACGGGTTTTTGGGAAATGAATGAGCAAAGACAGAAAGACATATTGATAGAGGAGCCTTTCCACTCTGATGGCTGTTTTTACAATTTGAAGCCTATTTTTAAAAGGAGATTTGAGGCTTCCTGTTGATTTTTAGCTACTTGGGACCCTTAAAAAGCAGGAACCTAGATCTTTGAAGACTAATGGGAGGAAAAGAAGAAAGGGCTGAGTGTTCAAAACCATGGACATAACTATGGAACTACCAGGAGGTTCAGACACACCACTTCAGCTCCCTGAGCCAGTTTCCACCTGCAAAATGACTGATGTGTTTTTGTGTCAAAAATTAGGTCACCTTTGGCCTTTGAAGGTGGGTGGAATTGGGTTGGGCAGAAGTTTCATGGGCAAGAATGCTCTATTTTACTGTACACTTCTGTCTAAAGCTCCACCCAGCAATGGGGAAAAGGGCTTCACTGTCAGTAAATGTTGCCATGGGAAACAGGGACGTGTGTTTAGTCTGGGTTTTCTCATCAGTTCATTCTTTCCCATTGAAAAGTGAATAGCTGAAATGAGCTGTTATATATGCAGTCAAGAAGTGGGAACAGCATGCTCATTAACTAGAGACTCGAGTCTCTGTACCTTAACAATCTTTTGTGTGGCTAGACTGAGGTTTTCAGGGCTTCTCAAAGGAGCTCTTCTGGTCATCGAATGCTGCATAACAAACCACTGCAAACTTTATCTACGTGGCTTTTTGGTGTTGTTATCTTTCACAGTTCTAGGTATTGACCAGGCTTAGTCAGGCAATTCTTGCTTGGAATCAGAGTCATGTTGGAGCCTTTTTCACTCAGTTCCTTCAGAAGATTCAAATATTTGGAGCAAGAGCTGGGTTGCATCTGTCTTTGCTTGTGGTCTCTCCACATGATCTCTGTAGCATGGCAGTTTTAGGGTAGCTGACTGCCACGGATGCCCTGGCTTGCAGAAGCAGGTCCCGAGAGGAAGCCATGCAGGGTCCTTCCAGGATCCAGCACAGAAGTCAGCAGTGCCACGTCCAGTGTGTTCTCATCTTCAGAACCGAGTCACTGGAGCTGTAGGGAGACCGACCTCCAGCTCTGGGCGGGCGGACTATCAAAGAATTATAGGCGTATTTGAAATTCTCTACAAAGACTCTCATTTCACCATGAGAAATCCATTCTCTGAACTCTGAGGGGCTTTTCAAGAGTTTCATCTCCAAGGAGAAATAATTGCTGGAATTAAAAAGAGCTTCATCCATGAGCAGGTCCTTATTTAACTACAATAAGCCTACAGATCCATGACAATTAAGCACCAGGAACATTAGGAGTAGGAAAAACGTCCCTGTGGTGGAGCTGACAGAAGACATAGAGAAAGATACCAAAATGACTGAGGTGGCCGGTTCAGATACAGCTGCCAAAAAGCAAAATAAACTCAGCGTCAGCACATGGCGTTCCGAGTTCCAGCTCCTGCTGTGCCCTCAGTGTGGCCTTGGCTGAACTGAGATGACCCGCCGACGGTGAAAGACACCACAGCCAGGATGTCAGCAGACACCTCGCCCAGGTGACCCTGGGAGAGAGCGGGCACATTTCATACGCTACAGGTGAGACAGTAAAAGAACTGACACCTGTGGGCCTTTACTGGAAAAAAGCGGTCCAAACCATCATATTGCTTTGATGCTCAGACTCTGCCTCCCAGCTTAATTCTAATAAAGGAGAAAGTGTAATTTAAGAGTACTGGTTAGTATAAATTTAAGAGCACTGGTGAGGGTTTTGATTCTCAAAGACAGGACTCAAAGACTTGACCTTTTATCTGGCAGGGCAGGCCCCTTAATGAAGTTTTAGACAGCTAAATATAAAAAAAATTTGTACTTCATGGAAAAACTGTGCCCTGTCCATACCATACCATCCCAGGCAAATTTCAAGCCTTTCCTTCTCTTCCAGCTGTTTTGTGCCTTTCTTTCTGGTGTTTCTCTTTATTGCAGGTAACTGATGGATATACAAACTCTGTTGTGTCCAGTAGAGTCTCCACAGACTTCTCTCCCCATGGCAGAAAAGTAATTTTGCTTCCCTTTGCAATCTGTGTCCTTTACTCTGTGTGTTGGTGCTTTTAGATGTTGCCTCTAAGCTAGTTCCCTTATATCAATGAACTAAAACCTTTAAATATGTTCATTTTTATATTTGTAGATGAGTCAGGATTTTGTCATTTTTCTGAAAATTATCTTTTATCACAGGGTTGGACCTGGACTTAGTTTACCATAGTGACTGGAGAAAGGTTGAAACTGCTCTCCATTAGTGATGAATAGGATTTTGGAGATTGGGGGATTGGCAAGCTTAGGAAAGGATAAAAACTAAGCAACCACAGAGCTAGGAAGTGGGAGAGACCAACTAGCTAATGTGGCTGCCTACGGGGGCTGGAGAGTGAGGTGGGAGGTGCGGGCAGGAGGGTGGGGGTGGGCAAGACGGCTGAGGAGAAAGACTGAGAAATGCTGCATGGAAGAGGGAATTCAAGAGGTTCAAAGATACCCAAGTCTACCGTTAGGTCATCTTCATCTGTGTTTGCCATACTTCGGTGGGACACCTTTCTAGTGGGACACTCTTCTATTATCTCAAAGCTTTGGTGATAAACAAGTGCATCCAAAGCTTTGCATTCATGCTGGGGGACAAACGATGTAGACACCGTATTCCATGTTCTAGCAATGCAAGGACAGCCGCTACGCTGTGTGACGGGAGGATGCAGGCTGTCAAAAATTAAAAAAAAAAAAGAACAAAACCGAAAACCAAAAGCCTTCCCACCTCCAAAACTTATAAAAATATTGAAGGGGCTTTGCCCAGTACAGAGGATGTGACTCTCAGCTATGTTACTATAATATTAATGAAAATGTTGACCTCAGAAGGATGAAGATACATTGACATCAAGGCAGCTGAAATTTAGGTTACAAGTAAAAGGAAAGAGAAGGGTTTGTGTTTACAGTGATGCTTCAGACACTCTTTCCTCTTAAGGACACTTAGAAAGTATGGGAAATTAAAAAAATCTTTTTTTACTTGAGGGTACTGAAGAGCTGAAAGAGTCGTGAAGAATAACAGAGCCAAGATCCAGGAGAGGCTGAAATACAGGAGGGTGAGGGGGGTGCTGGAACCTCCTTGGCCTGGGGGCACCCCGTAATTCGAGACAAGAGAGGAGAGTAGCATACGGCGCAGCCTCCCAGGGGTCAAGAACTGGAGTAAGACCAACCCTGGGCTTTAGTTTGGACCCCAAAGCGTCATTTACATCCCAGGACTCGAGGGGAAACTGGAAGTCAGCCAGCCCTCACATGGCTTCTAGTTCCTGGGAAACCCAGTAAAGTTCAATATTCAAAGTTGGATTTGGGTGATCATATTTTTGGTGGCCTCAGGCATCTAGCACAAACAAGCCAAATCTTCTCTGGAAGAAGATAATAGTCCTAAATTTCAAGTTTTTCCTATAACTAATTTTTAGGATAACCGTTTTTCAGCAAGCTAGGGAAAGGAGACGCCCTTAATATGATAAATGGCTGTCTGCAAAAACCTACACAAAAAATACTATAGCAAAATTATACTAAATGCTGCAAGGTTGTCCCAGTTATGAATTTAATTATTTGCATCTTAAATCCATAGAGATTTTATTTGTCTTACATCATCTGACGTCAGAAAGCAGGTGGCTGCTGGCAGTGGCTCCGTGGCTCCAAGAAGTTAGGGGCGATGTCCTCGTGATTCTTTTAACCTATCAAAACAGTTAGGAACACAGTATCTGCCATTAGGCAGCCTTCATTCAAATCCTGAGGCCACTATTTCTTAGCCATATGCCTTTGGCAAGCCATGTCATCAGACTTTTCATTTGTAAAATAATGAAAACACCTGTCCTCAAGGTAACTGCAATAAAATAAATAATATAAATTTAATAACATGAATTTGTCTGTTCCTCAGACTCACCTTTGAACTGGTTGTAACATCTGAGCAGTTCCCTCATTAATAAGTTAAATAAGTATTTTACACTATAATCTTTTAAATCTGTATAATGCATGTTTTAATTTTTTTCTTGAAAATTATTAAAATCAATTAAATGTGCCAATATAGGGACCACAGTTAGAACACTACCTGGCACACAGTTGGTGCCACAGAAGCATTAGGTATTGTTATGGGCTGGATTTCTTCCCTTCCGATTCATGAACTGAAGCCATAACCCACAATGTGATGATTATTTAGAGATGGGCCCTTCGGACGGTAATTAAGACGAGATGAGGTCAAGAGGGTAGGGCCTTCATGAGGAGACTAGTGTCCTAATAAGAGGAGCGCTTGCCCTTTCCCTGTTATCTGAGAGCAAGAAGATACATGGCCACCTGCAAGCCAGAAAGAGTGCCCACTGGGAACCAAATCAGCGGGCACCTTGGTCTTGGACTTACCGGTCTATTTATGAGAAATAAATGGGTGTTGGATATACCACTCAGTCTATGGCATTTTTTTATAGCATCTTGAGCTCTCTATTATACCTATCATTGTTTTATTTTTTTGCTGGTTGAAGCCCTATTTTATGGATGCTGAACTCTGGTAATTACATTATATTCCAGCTACTAAAGGGGGAAAGGAAAAATAGAATAGGCTCTGCCAGTTGCCACTGAATCTTTTTATCAGGAAAGCAAAACCATTCCCAGAAATCTCACATCTCATAGAAACCTTTCCCTTACATCTTGTGCAAAACTGAGGCCAACCATGAGCTAATCACTGGCCAAGATGAATGATGAGGTACTACTATTAGATCATTCATGGGGTGGGAGTAGAAAACTCCACCTTTACCTAAACAAGTCAGGCCTCTGTTAACAAGGAGGGGTGGTAGAGGAGAGGAACACTGAATGGGTAGATGGCAATGTCTTGCATACACGCTATATGTTTGCCTTTGGTCTGTAGGGACGAAATTGGTCTTCGATGGAAAACTCTGCACTGTCTAAAGCATTCTGCTCCCTGTTATCTGATTCTGATTCTGTGGGAGCTATTTTACAATTTTGTAAATTGTAGAAAACTGATAACAAATGCAAAATAATTCTTGTCTACAGACATGCAAATAAATTCTGTATATTGGCACATTTTCTCTCAGGTAAAACCAGTTCTGTTTCTCATTTGCATTCTTATATTAATACTTCTGAAACATAAATTTGTTCCTCAGATTCACCTTTGAACTGGTTGTAACATCTTACCAGTTCCCTCAATACTAAGTTAAATAAGGTATTTTACACTATAATCTTTTTAGATCTGTATAATTCATGTTTTGACTTTTTTCTTGAAAACTGTATTTTAAGTGTCAGAAAAAATCTAAATCTGTTGAATCCCATACACGGTTTGTTTGATTGTTTCCTTTTAATCTTGGTACCACCACCATGACTAAAACATATTAGGAGCTCAATTAATATTTGATGGGCGTAGGCATGGATGGATACAGATGGATGCATCGACAGATGAATGAGCAGTACTAATTATCTAAAAGTAACCGAGTTCTATTATAGAATAATTATTCACTAGACTATTGTACTTGATGGGAATATTTCTTAAGAATATGCATCTCCTCAGTTCCTTTTCATTTGTTGATCTGCAAATATCCTACTGCACAAATCTCTTTGGGAAAAAAACACTCTTCAAATAACTAATATGGGTTTATTATCTGGGATAAACTAACATTTTGTATTTTGATAATATGAAATAGCTTATGAATTAGATTCCCAGAGGGAAGTTCATATGGTATACACATAGTTGTTATTGTTATTGTTTATTTAGGTGATTGACTTTCATCTTATCATAAAAGCAATTCATGCTTATTTTAACTAAATATACAAAAACCATATAAAGGAAAATTTAATAAGACCTTTCCCCAGGTCCCACACACTTGCCTAACCGAGATTGAAGGTTTGGTGTTCATCCTTCCATGCCTTTTTCTAGATAATGGTTCTAGGATTTAGGCTACAGTGTTTCTACACCTATTTTCTGGCTCTGTAGTCTTTATTTGGCTTGTTCACAAATGTGAACCTCAGTCCCCATGCCTGTAAAAAGAAGATAAAACACTACCTGGCAAAATTTATGCAAGATCACATGAGATGATGTTAAGTAAAACACACATTATCTAATTTACCAGACTCTAAACAAAAATTAATCCTCACCAGAAAACAGAAGATGAGACCCAAAATTCTTGGTGTCAAACAGTCTTGTTCATTTGGATATCTTCAGATTTATGGTTATGATTTTACTTCAGAACAGGAAGTTAAACAGTGAAAGACTGACTATGCAGACTCACGGCAGCCAGCCCGAATCACAAGAGCACTCTGACCCACAACATCTGCAGCAGCGAGCCTGGGACGCCATCCGCAGCCTCCTCGGCAGTCAGTCTGCCCAGGGCAGTTCGGACTCGGTCAGTGAGGCCACGTCCCTATTTTGTGCCCTGGCTTCCAGCTGAGGACCAATGAGAGAAAGCCAAATGTGATCTCCAGTCAATCACTCAAGAAGCACCACTTGCTGCCAGCGCATCCACTCCACCTGCAGCTTCCCCACATAAGCAATTACAGTCAGGGCACACCTGAGCCTTCCCTGCCTTTCATTACAAAGCTTTCCTACTCCCCAGCTGCCTTTGACAAAGTCTCCATAAATAAGCGGGCAGCAATCTCTGAGTAGTCTGTTTGTTCTAATTTGGTAGTCTTTGTTTATTTCCACACACTGCACATCTCTGGTAAGAGAACATATAAGGGGGAGATCATTTGACTTCTAGCACATTGCATGTTTAAAGGTATGGTGAAACAAGAAAAACCCAACTGAGTGAATTTAGAGGTCACATTGGCAGCTTCCCATCTAGCGACAGAAAAGAGCTCCACTGAGATAGAGAAAAGGAGAGGTTTCTAAACAGGGAAAGAGGGCAGAGAAGGGAAATTATTAGCAAAGACTGCACCGTTTCAGGCAAGGTCATCCTCCCGAATGAACGGAAAGGGCCCATGGGGCAGATGACTTCACTAGCGCAAACAGATAATTCCAGGTTGCCGGGTTAAAGGTTACATACCTGGGGTGGGGGTGGCGGTAAGACTGCAGTCAGGTTAGGTATTAAGGCTTGGTTTGCTCATGTAGGATTTAGCACAAGTGACTCCATTTGGGGCTCCGTCTCCTTTTTAACAACGTGAAGAAATGATTACGCAAGTTTCTCCAGGGGGCTGGTATTCACGAGTGTCTGAAGAAACAGAGCCAAACAAAGGAAGCCAACCTTGCAACCAGGTAGGAAGGCCGCTGGAGAAGAGGGATGCTGTCCACACCGAGGTGAACCGGACCGTCTGGCTCTCCTGTGCTAAAACTGTAAGTCAGAACTGTAAGAGATGCTGAGAAGAGGTGTGGAAAAAATGAAGGTTCCCGTGGCCAGGATTCTCACCTGACCCTGGTTGGCTGGCTCACTACACACGTGTGGGCAATAAGTTGTTACTGACTCCATATAAAGGGCTCCTCCCAGTGCTCCGGGCAACATGGTGGCACGGCTGCAAGGCTGCAGGAGAGCAGAGGCTGGAGTGGTGGCGGCACCGAGGACAGAGGGGCCCAGAGGCAGAGACCAGCTGGCTGCGTGCAGACTCGCTCTGAGTGAGCAAGATTTTAGTGACTGACCTGCCACCATGGAAATAAATTGGGTATAACCCTTTCATCCCAAGAACATTCTACGGTCATTTCTTTGCTCACATTGAATCCATAGTGAACTTGCCTGGGGCTGAAACCCACTGGCAAGACAGAGGTGAAGAGGCATGCGTCCCTGGGCGAGAACCCTGCAACAGCTAGAGCCGAGCGCACGAAGCCCTGGCCCAAGCCGCCTCCACCAGCACACGGCACTGCGGTCTCCACTGAGATGGCAGGACGTCCACTTCCCACAGTGTAAGGGATTTGCCATGTGGAGAAATGAAACAGGCTGACGCGTAAAGCAAACATTTTGAGAAATATCAGAAACCTCAAAAAAGCCGTTAATGTCATTCAGTTCTTTACTCATGGACCAAAGCCACATGACGATGAGGTATGAGGCCTCCCTGGCGATCCTGCGAGACAGACACCGCTCGGAGACCACCTCTGGATGTAAAGTCAGACTCTTGCACTGAAAACACATGTTAAAATTTTTATCTTACTCGTATGATATGACGGAACCAGGCAGAAGGTATAATCAGTTCAAAAAGAAAGTCAAAACAGCACGGATTTATTTATACAGGTAAAAAAAAAAATGTTGAGATGAATTGCAAATAGGACACAATGAATAGCAAATGCCACTGTCTTCTCCACAGGCGGGTGGAGACGGGAGGGGGAGGGAGTCGAATCCCTACTCCACAAGTATATGTACATGATCTACGATTTATAAAGAGTTGCCAAATAGCTCAAAGACAATGACAATGAACAGAGCTGGGATCTGACAATCCAGAGAAAACCTTTCCTACAGCGCATCTCTTCAAGGGAGTTGACCTCACTGGGTTAACCGAGGGAGAGGACCAGCAACTCCTGAGAAGACACCGAATAACAAGAGGTCGGCTCAGTCCGTGCTGGAGCTGCCCAGTCTGGAGCGCTGTGTGAATATAGTCGGGACTGTCTTAAGTCCCATACATCCTAACGTGTCACTTTAGCCCTGAAAGCACCACATGTCAAGCTCTAGATCCGTAAAACAGAGTCCACTGCCCTGCTTCTGCTCCCGCGTCCCCACTCCAAGCTTACTATTTACCTTTTATATTTTAGGCCCCAGGACTTTCCCTCACTGACACTTATCGAGTCACCTCCCTGTGCTGAGCCTTGCCATCTCTGCTGAGGACGCAGAAATGGCAACACGGATTCCTTCCTCCTAGCATCCCCCTCCCCCCATGTCACACCCACAGACAGTGTGACCACAGAGTGGGTGGAAGGTCTGGCCATGCTGGGCTCCCTGGGCCGGGAGAGTGCTGCAGAGACCTGCCCGTAGGATGATGTCCGATTTTCATTCTCCTTCTGACTGTGCGGGTGTAACAGTGTGTGTTTCCTGCGCCTGAAGCGGGCAGCACACAAAGGGTGGGGAGTATGAGAGCTCTTCAGGTAAGCAGGACAGAACCGGGAGGAGGCGGGACTGTCTGGGCTGGGAGGTTGGGGGATACAGGCAATAGAAGCTTTGTTCCTGTCAAAGCCCGATCCCTCAAAGACCACTAAAGAGAAGCTTCTGGCTGGGCAGAATCAGATTTAGTGACTCGGTTCAGAGAGGGAGGATGCCCCAAAGGGACTGGATGCTGCTGTCCAAGAGGGAGGAAAGAAGCACCTTTTGTTAGATTTGGGCTTTTGCTGAGACTTTCTGAAAAGGGTCCTGTTTCTGCATTGGGTGCTACTTCTGAGGTAGGATTAGGAGAAGCAGCAATAAACCAGGGATCCAGTGCAATCATGATGTGAGGAGGATCACCAATTAGGCATCCCCAGTAACAGATAGGAATAGTAAGTGGTCTAGAGGTATTATTTATATGAAAGCAATAGTAACTCAAGGAGGGGGGTCATTTGGACATTAAAAACTTCCTAGGAGCACACCGTGCGTGCTTTGAAGAGAGAAATCTGAATTGTAATGCGTACCAACTCATAGTTCCTTCCCCACGGTAGCAATTCCAAGTGGCTATGTCAGCCTTATTCCTAGACAGGGTTACTGAAGGAATACTCAAGAATAAAGACAGAGTTCACAAAATGTTCTTGGCATTCAGTCGCAGAATGGCAATGATATCCTCTGAGAAGCCATGAAACAGACAGACAAAACAACATTTCAGATTCCACTGCAAAACATGATCCTCGAAAATGAGGGTAGTATCTCTAAAATGGCTGTGGTTGTCTAAGTAAATCGGGCATTTTTGTCAGACACTTTGAATTTCTCTGAAGGTGGTAAGGATAGGCAGTCTGGGGATGCGGTGACAGCTAAAGGACATGAAGCTTGTATATACAGGGCAAGCATCTCTCCCTGTGCTGGGTCTTGAGTCTTACTGACCTGAAAGGTTGGACAACTGTCCTGCAGGTCAGCATTGACCTGCAGAGAAGACACTAACATGATGTCACTAGAGCTAAAGGTTTGTTCTAGACACAAGAGATTAACCCTCAAGTATCCTGAAACCCACCTGCTGACGGCCACCTCACTTAGCGGATTGGGTGGGTCCACCAGAAAGAAGACTGACAGCTTAGAATAAGCCTCCTGGGCCTGCGTCCTCAAGGACCAGTGGAAGCTGTATTCACCAGGGGGAACGAAGCGAGATGATAGGAGACGACATTCTCAGGTCTCTTCCAGTCTCTTGGCTCCTCAGGTGGCAAAAAAGCTTGACCTACAGGCACCTCTTGCAGTCCCTTGACTCTGCTGGACACCCGAGTCCCAGCTCCCTGCCTCTCATTCTCTTCCTTGCCCTCCACCAACAACACTTCTCTTCACATCAGTTTTCAGGCTTCTTGCATCTGTATTTAGAAATAACTGAACAAACACCAAAGATGTCAAGTCATCCTCTGAAGTTTTAGGCTTGTGAAGGATGGAAATTTTCATCAATAATTTTTGTTCATGTCTCTTAATATATAACATCCAAGCCCAGCCTGAGCAACAGTGTATGTGATGTAGAAAAATAATACCCATAAAATCATTATAACACCTATGTAAATGTAAATAGGAAAAATACTGTCCATGGAGTTACCACAAAAATGAAAGTTGCTAACACTCAGACAGCATGCCATGGGTGCTAGACATTGTTCTAAGCAACGATGTGTATTAACTCATTTAATCCTAACAACAGCCCTGCGAAGTAGGTACTATTATTCCTTTTGGCAGATGAGAAAACTAAGAAGTATAATTTCCATCAGTGGAAATGCCTTTCGACGGAGGAGTAGAAAATTTCCGAGACCCTCAGCAGGACCGGCATGTGTCTGAAATTAGATTAGCAACTAGGCTGAGACGGAGGAGCAGGACCTCTACAAGGTCCGAACAACAGTTGGCTGTGATACCCTTATCAGCCCCTTGCAGAAGCGTCAGACTAAGATCACATTATACTGCACTGGGCAAATGGAGAAACATGGTATGTAAATTATTTGTTCAACATGGAATTTAGCTGGTATCATTGGGACGCTTCCCTGAGGGGAGCTGGAGCCTAACGCTGTTCTGAAACTTAAAATGCTCTCCCCAGCTGTGAGCTGCGACCACGTCTGTACTTCTTGTCATCAGACCAGCACTTGCTAAGCACACCTTGGCAGACACATGGCAGACACACGAACATGACCGTGTTGGGCCTGAGTATGGAAAAGCAGAAAAAGCCAGCCTGCAGAGAGTGAGAAGACTGATCTGGCAAAGAGCGAGAGATACGTGAGTCTGGGGAGTGAGGAAACCGCAGGGAGGACAGGACTACATGGGCCGTGACAACTTTCCAGTTTCTGGATCAATAATCTACCATTACCCCAACCCCCAGCTTATAAAGTGCTTTTCTCTTATTTGCAACAAAAAGGCCTTATTAAATACAGCTGGGGTCCATAGAAATAAATTCAGGGGACCCACTATTTCCTGGTGTATGTGTTCATCTATGGTTCACTGTGTTCCCGCTGGCGAGTGCACGGGGTCCCATCAAGCAGTCTTTGACCCAGCCTGGCACACAATCTGTGGCCAGTCAGTGTTCTCTTCCCCTTTGCTTGGAGCCACTAAGCCAAAATTGAACTCGGACATTTAGTTGTCATTTGAAAGTCTTTCTAAGCTGTCTGAGTCTACTTTATAGCCCCAGATAGCCCAAGCGAGGGACCATTATTAAAACAGAAAGATAACATTTATTGGCCACCCACCATGTCCACCTATGTTGAGCTAAGAGCGCAGCAGAATGAGGCCCAAGTAGAAAGTGGTCATCAAGTGGGACAAAGGATGAGACAGGCTGAGGTTCAAGGTGCTCATGCAACTGAGAATCTGAGGAACAAAATCTCAGAGAGGAAGAAATTACAGGGAAGTTAGCCTCAACATCTGCCAGTCATCTTCTCTTGAAGCATTTGCCAACTTCTAAATTGAAAAGGTGATTGATACCGATAGAATAAGCAGAATAAAGTTGAACATAGAAGATTAAATGTTATTTTACCAGCTCGGCCAAACTGACACATTTAAAGCTTGTTACGACTGATAGCTGGACGCTAGTTAATTGTAAGTGCACAGGAAACATTTACACTAATCAAGCACATGCTATTTCAAAGGCCTGATATCAAACAGAATGTATTTTCAGATCACAGTACATTTAACTTGTGAAAAAAAATAACAAAGGGAACTAGAAAATCCTGAAATGTCTCAAAATCAAGCAATATGCTTTTAAATAATCCATTGATTAAAGAAGGAATCACAATAAAAATTAGAAAACTTTGAATTGAAAAAAAAGAAAATATGACACATTCAAACTTGTGGTTTGCAGCTGAAGTAGCGTTAGAGGGATGATTCTGGTTTTAAAAGCATATAGTAGAAAAGAGAAGCTAAGCTTTAAGCAGGAGGTGTTAATGTCCTCTCAGCTTGACTAAACTTTAGACAGGTTTCTTCTTCATCAGTTCAGACTGACCTCCCTCTTAGAGCATTTACTTTAGAAAAGCTGCAATTGCAAAATCTTTTTCTGCCTCTTTGAGATGTCTTTTTTGTTCCAGTTTTATTAAGAAAAGATTGACATACATCACTGTGTAAGTTTAAGGTGTATGGATGAGGGTTTATTGACATTGTGACATGATTACCACAATAGGTTTAGTTAATATCCATCATCTCCTACAGATACAGTAAAAAGAAAAGTAAAAACATATTCACCTTATGATGAGAACCCCTAGGATCTACCCTCAACAATTTTCCTATCTATCACATGGCAGTGTTCGCTGTAGTCATTCTGTTGTGCCTTACATCCCTATTACTTGTTCAGCTTATAACTGGAAGTCTACTTTTGACCACTTTCTTCTGATCCCCTTCCACCCTTCCCTGCTTATAGCCACCACAAATCTGATCTTTTTCTATGAGTTTTTTTGTTTTCGTTTCTTTGTTTTTTGTTGTTATTTAAATTCCACATACACAGGAGATCATACAGTATTGGTCATTCTTTGATGTCTTTCACTTGGTATAATGCCTTCAAGGTCCATCCATGTTGCTGCAAACAGGTGGATTTCCCCATTTTTTTTATGGCTGAATAATATTCCTTTGTACATATACCACAGTTTCTTTACTCATTCATCCACTGATGGACGCTGGTTGTTCCCATGTCTTGATGACTCTAAGTAATGTTGCTATAAGCACACAGGTGCAGATATCTTTTTGAGTTAGTGTTTCCATTGCCTTTGGATATACTCCCAGAAGTGGAACTGATGGATCATAGGGTAGTTCTATTTTTAATTTTTTGAGGAAATTCCACATTTTTATTCCATAGTGGGTACACCAATTTATAATCCCACCAACAGTGCACAGGGTTCCCTTTCCTCCACATCCATACCAGCATCTGTTATCTCTTGTCTTTTTGATGAAGGCCGTTCTAACAGGTGTGAAGTGGTATCTTAATATGGGTTTAATTTGCATATCCCTAATGATTAGTGATATTAAGTGTCTTTCAATGTACCTGTTGGCCATTTGTATATGTATCTTTGGAAAAAAAACGTCCATTCAAATCCTTTGCCAAATTTTTGACATATGATTATTTTTTTCATTTTACTAATGTTATGTATCCCATTGATTGATTTGTGAATGGACTATTCTTGCATTCCAAAATCCAACATCCCTTCAGTAATTACAATACCACAATGACACTGCTTTTTATGAACTGTTTATGATCTTGACCTATTAAGTTCGTTTAAGTCTGAGGATTGTTGAAGAACACTAGGTTTTCATCTACATTTAATATTTGGTTAAACTTGTTTGCTTCGGGTTAGGTCATATATTGCCTAATATTAAGTAAAAAGTTTCGATAGCTAAAAAGTCTATACCTGAGTGACAGACTTTTATGAACCATTAGTTGTCTCCTAGTTGAAATTCTTGAAAATCCTGTATATAATCCAGGAGAGCAGTTCATGATCCCTTTAATAATTAACAGGCAGCCTTCTATGAAAACATAAACATTTTTACTACAATAGAACTAGTGTATCATTCTGAACACATTTTAAGTGAAAATTAACAATGCACAACAGGTTAAAAAACGTGCTACAAATGCGTATGACCCAATGGGACTGAATAGAAAACTTCTATATGCACTGAAGTTTATACATGTGCGGTCAATGCTTATGGGTCATCAACATTACCTTTGTCAAAAATTTGTTATTAGTTATGCAATACATATATGTATATGAAAATATGGGTATGTCGCATGTTAAATAGCCTTACCCAAGTAAATTTTTTTTTAAAAAAGAAAGAGAATATGGTGTTAAGGTTTCCTTCTCGTTGGTCCTTCTGCCAGGAAACTTATAGACAGTGAGCACCTCAGACACGCACTCCAGCATTTCTGGGTCCTCTGGCCATAACACCTACATAAATGCCCCCGGCACACCACTATTTTCAATTCCAACCATGAATTTTACATTCATTATGTCTATATTTCTAAAACCTTTTGGATTTCAAGAAACTTGAGGTTGTGTTTTATAAAGGTAGGTGGAAATACAAGAAAAGTGTGGCAGCCACTTAACAGGTTATTCAACCTAGAACTCTTTCCCTATAAAATGCCTTCCTTTCTCTAGCCAAATAAGGAAAGTGGGAACAGTTGTTTTTATGTGCATCTGCTCCAAGCTGAGGCGATTAAAAACCTTTCTTGGCAACTTGGATTTGGGAATAAACACTGGCAGAGGTGAGGGTCTCTCTGGTGGCTGGACTTTAATGTGGAGACTGGAAGCCACTGAGTGAGGCTGGGATGATGGGAGAAGTAGATGAAGCTGGTCTGCTCATTTTTCTTAGAAAAATAAAATCCCTGAAAGAGGACTGAAATGGAGGTGCAAGGACGGAAGACCGGGGAGCAGTGTGATGGCCCCCCCTCTCCCAGTGCCCAACGCTTTCCCTGTTATTGGTCATATCAGATGACCTTTTATCTTTATGGTAAAACCCTTTGCTTAAACTAGCTTGAGCTGGATTTGTTACATGCAATGAAAGGAACTCAGAAACTATCACATAAAAGTGAAATAGTTTTAGTTTCAGGACCAGAAGTTGTGATGTGCTCATGTAAGGAAGAGTTTGCATCTCTTATGAGTCAAGCGCCTTTCACTTCCTTCTCTCCTCATGTCCCTCCCTTCCTTTAACATGGCTCTTATTATGATTGTAGAATGAGTAAATGGTTGGAAAAATTTATATTTATACTTTTTCTTACAGCTGCTACTTCTAAATAGGTTTTGTGTTTCAATTTACAGAGAGGAAAATGCTTCTGCCTTGGTTAGACGCTATCAAATTTAAAGCGTCAGATTTAGGCAGAAACTTCTGACCTATACCAGGTCACCCATCACCACGACAACTCCAGGCACCTCACCCTGATTTAAGCAGCTGTTACCAGAGTGATAAGATACCAGGGAACAAAGTATGGTGATCTTAAATAAGAATCCACCTGCAGGAGCTTTGCTCAGAAGGCGGCTGTGTGACTGGCGAGCACTCGCAGTCTTCCGGATCTGTCAAGCAGACGCAGCTGCTCGCACCATGTCTGATGCAAAATACATAAGTGACAATGGTTTGCTGATTTATGAGCACCCTGCTGCAAGCAGCACACATCTTCCCTTCTCCTGCACTGAAGTCATTGCTGATTTCACCCTCCTTTCTCCAGTTCACAAATGGGAGCAAAGAAACTCACAAGAGCACAATGGCCAGTTTTCATGATGGGGATAACTACACTAACATTTATTAAATACTCTTCCATGTCAGATATACATTACACACTGTGGATAAAATGAAAGTTTCTGTGGCCTGGATTCTCACCTGGCCCGGTCGGCTAGCTCACTCTGCACATGTGGGCAATGCGCTGCTATTGACTCTATATAAACAGCTCCACCCAGTGGTCTGGGAGACACGGTGGCACTGCTGCAAGGCTGCAGGAGAGCAGAGCAGAGGCTGGAGTGGTGGCAGCACCGAGGACAGAGGCCCAGAGGACGGCTGTGTGGGACGGCTGTGCAGGCAGAGAGGCCCTGAGGCAGAGACCGGCTGGCTGCATGCAGACTAGCTCTGAGTGAGCAGGATTTTAGTGATTGACCTGCCACCATGGAAATAAAGTTGGGTATAACCCTTTCACCCCAGGAACATTCTACTGTCATTTCTTTGATCACATTGAATCCATACTGAACTTGCCCGAGGCTGAAACCCACTGGCCAGACACACACATTAGCATTTGGAGTACCCATGAATCACAGAAGCACTTATCAAGGCTTTTAATTTTGGAATAGATATGGGAAGGTGTCATGGGGTCTCTAAGTCTGGTTTTATTAAAAGCAAAACAAAATAAAACCGAACTGACTATCTATCCTCATCATTGTTTATAAATGGTGGATATTATAATACTTCCAAATACATGAAAAACATAATTACATGGGAAAATTTTAATTGAGTAAATTTAGCTTTATATTATTTCACCAAATTCTTTATGCTTCTCTTCCTGGTGCAGCCCAAGAGAGATTAATGATGGGCTAGCACAATATAGTACACGCGTTTCAGACCTGCTTTCACAGACCCTCAAGATTTGCAGAGGCGGAAAGAAGACTGTCATGGGTTTAAATCATACCATCAGTAGTTACCTCTTTCTCACTCTGCTGGTTGTGACTTCCTTCATCATAAGAAGATGGGATGTTAAAAAATATGATATGGCAGCTGTTAGGTTGAATTTCTCCTACCCTGAAAAAACTGCCTACAGTGAAGATGTTGAAGTGGTATCTGCAGATTGCGTGTGTTCATTTGGGGAGGAGGCACCACATGTTCCAGACAAAACAGATGCCCATGCTGCTCCCCAGGGACTGCCTCACAAATTCTCTTTGTATCTGTTTCCCCTCCTCCCTCTTGAAAACAGAACCCACTGTGTTTACCGATAAGGCGGCCGCTGAATTAAATGCTAGACTGAGAAGCACTGTATTTAGGTTGACAATTCTTGGCTTTCAGACACCTGTCATCCCTGAGTCCTTGCAGGCAGTAGAAACTGCAATACCATGCTAGGCTACACAAGGAACAAGGAAGCAGTTGGATATGAAACTATCTACAATAGTGTAGACCATTTCTCCATGGAGCAGCTCACATGGCCAAACACAGGTATGATCGACAACACAAGAAAGCTCTAAGTGTTCCCACTCACTCTCTGAGGGTAACTCTCCCTGCACCAGAGCCAGAGGATTGGGCAGTTTTATACTTTATAAGAAAATAGACAATGATGGGATAGCAAAGGATGCAGAATTGAATTGGAGCTAATAAATTCACTTCAGGGATTAGGTGAGGAAAATTAAAAACTGGAGAACTTGCTGGAAAATAGAGCTCACAGAAAGAGGCGACAGAGATGGTCCAAGTCAGCCAGCATATGTAGAACACTTAGTATCCTGGTACACCAGAGATGTGGGGCAACGAGGAGCCCCTGCAAAGTCTCAACTGGCAGAGGAGAGGTCCGAACCCAGACAGTCTGCTCCCTACCAGCAGGGCGGCAGAGGCAAAGCCACAACCTGGTTTGATTGCTGGCACTTGGAGTTGTGCGGAACTTCAGGCTGTTTCAGCCTAAGAAAGCAGAAGACTTACAGATTATGCAATTCTAGCAGATGCATTTTATCACACATTTCTGAAATAAAGAAGAACCTTTGAATCATTATGTACCCTTTCATGGAAAAATCATTTCTAATTCAATGACACAGCACATCCTCAGTCACATTTTATAATGATGGCACCACGAGGAATCAGTATTTTAAAACGTCATTTATAGATTAGAAGAAGGCCTTGATAGTTCCCTGAACTGACATTGAATGATTTCCTGGACGAGGTGTGGCAACTTCAAAAGGGAAACAGGACTTCAACAGGGAAGGAGGTAGGGCAATTCGAAGGGGGCAAATCTGAAAAGCTGGCAAAAATTTCTTTGAGCCCTCCTTCCTGGCAGCAAAGCATTATATTTGGTCAATTTACTTTTTAGATTATTTATATCAGTACAGTTCTGTGTTCTGTGCTTTATTTTTTAGAGCAATATTGACACATTTATTCAAATAAATTAACAAATGCCCTTCTCAACAGACTCTCTTGTAAAGCAAAGGTTCTTATTTATCAACTTCCCTTTCCAAAAGCCTCTGAATGAACAAAATTCTAAAATAGCACAGTAAAATCCATATTTAATCAACATGCCACAAGTCCATAGGACAACTTAGCAGATACATGAAATCTGGATCAAATAAAAAAAGGCAGGTATGGAGGGTATTTTACATGTGAAGCACAGTGCAGAGGTCTGAATATAAGATGAAAGGTAGGAAAAGGCCCTGAAAACAATTCTTTTTGATATGATGAGGATAGGGAGAGATACATATAGGGAGTTCCCCATTTGTGTAATTTCATTTTACTTTTTTCAATGAAAATTTCAAGTACACACAAAAGTAGATAAAATAATGTAACACAGCATGTGTCCATTACCCAACTTTAACAGAATTCAGGTATCAAGGAAGCAGGCAGAGCAGAAGAGATTTATTGGGTCCTATGTAGTGGATTGCTGCCTATGGAAACAGCCCAGATTCTATATTTCTATTTGTACAACCAGCCAAACAGAGCCCTATTGCTAAAGCTATTTGGGTTTTTCACTCCTAAAGAGTCCTAAATTATACAAGACGAAGCAAGGTAGAGAATATTGGGTGGCAGCGGGCTGAGATTCAGGTTTGCCGTTTCAGACGAAAGCCAACCGAGATAAGAACCAGGCCACAAAAAGTTTGGGAGCCGAGGGGACTTCACAATCGCTGGCTTTCCAAAATGTAACTTGCTCTCCTCAAAGCAAGAGAAAGGATGAACGCCGAGGTAGCCTCACGCTTCTAATCGACGGAGCACATACACCCCGCGGGCAGATGGTATTTTAAAATTGGCAAGCGCCGAGCGGGAGCTTACCCAAACCAGAACCACCCGCTGGCAGTCGCCCGCCTTGCCAGCGCTGCCTCCTCCCACGCAGCACAGATCTACCGGGGATCACGGACTGCCAGCCCGGGACCTTCCAGCTCAGGCTCTAAGGGGAACATGAACAGAAGTCAGGGACGTAAAGAGAGGAGTTGGGTGGAACCTTCCTGTTACTTCCAGGGCAAAATGATGATACAGGCAGAACTTCTATTCAAAGACGAATAAAAAGATGATCTAGGCTTGGATCTCAGTGTGTCAGACAAACAGAAGGACAGGCTCACGTGCAGAATACCTGTTGGAATTCAAGAGACAGAAGAAAACTCTTAACAATAGTTCCTTTATATTCTCAAAAGAACCAGAAGCTATCAACGCCAGGACGAGAGTCCTGAAGACCGAGGAGAACAGCGTGCCGTGGGGAAGATGTTAGGTGGTGATGTCTGCTTCTTATTCTGGAAGGGCCTTTATCTGGCTTTCAGTGACCTTGATAGTAAGTGTGCTCTCTCTCGCTCTCTCTCTTTTTGTCTGAAATCCCAGAAGGTTCTGGATTCAGATATCCTTTATTTCAATGCTTCATTTTTATTTTTTTCTTGACTAATTTTTCTGTTATTTTTGTTCTGTTTTTCTTCAATGGTGTGAGTTACAAGTCTTCTGGTTTCTGTAGCCTGTATTCCATATCATCTTTTTAGTAAGATTTAGAAGAAAAAAAAATTACCATAGATCTGAAACTAAGCAAGCACTAAGGAATAGGCCTGAGATGAAAAGAGGCCCATTAGTAACTCCGAGAACAGGCTTGAGAGGCGGTTTCAGCGCAATGGAGAAGAACTGAAGTAAATAAACGAAAGACAATCTGAACCTAGGTAGAAAGATAATATGCCACGCAAAGGAGGGGAAAACTACATTATTTTCACTCTTCTCCCTAAAACATTAGATTCCAGAGGGCAATAGATAACTTGTGTAAAAAGCTTACAGGGAAAGTCTATCCTCACAGAATTTTATAACCAGCATGATATTGTTTTGGGGTCAAAATAATAGGAAGACTTGGTATTTGCAGCACTCACACTCTTTCTTAAAAAAAAAAAAGCAGTTCACTTTTTATTGAAATCGAGTTCATATTTTATTCAGATTTCCTCAGTATTTTCCTAGTGACTTTATTCTATTCAAGGATCCTACTGCATTCCTGACTCACAAACTTCAATGTAAGTATTTGTTCCTTTAAGTCGCTAGCTTTGGGGGCCAGTTGTTACACAGTAATAGATAACTACTGTAACTGGGTAGCCCCAAATTAGGTAGTGGGCTCCACTCAATCTGCCTGTGCCCCTTCCTAACAGTTAATTCACCTTATCTAGTCCTCTTACATTTTCACCTTACATTTTAAATTGATTCAATAAACTGCATGATTTGACATCTTAGCTTCATCTGGCGGTCTTTCTGTCCCATGACCTCTGAGCGGCGGACTTACAGGTCACCTCTGCATCAGTTTCCCCGATGATGACAGCATTGCCGCCGATGGTGACTGCCACAGGGCTCCCAGCGTCTTCCCCCCTATTCTAGGGGATGAGGACATAGGGTGTTCCTGAAGGTGTCCGGTTGGTTAATTAGGTGGGCTTTGTCACTTTTACACAGAGTAAATATGCTGAAGAAGTCTTGGAAATAATGTGAAGATTTGGGTGAATTTGCCAAGTTAATTTAGAACTCTTCCCTAAATGTAAGGAGACATTTATATAAGTGCTAGCCACCAGTTGACCCACAAGCATGTTTCTAGATCTATAAACCAACACTTTCAGAGACTCTTAGCCATAACTACAGACTGATTCCTAGTTCTGGGTTCCTTCTGACCTCTAGCTGAGTCACATTCTGAAGCTTAACACCATATTTCACAAATATATGCCAGTGGAACGAGGGGTCAGGTAAAGGTTCGGTTACATCCGTGGTACCCAGCCCCACTGCTGGTGAACTGCCTCGCAGTGGCCACATCTGACTTTCTGTCCTCCACTGGTAGAGAGGTGGGAGGGAACATCTCAGAAAACAGACAGTGTTCAGATGATATTCATGGAAAAAACAAATCGTCAACTTAAATCAGCAAGTGGTTACTGAAGACTTTCCACATGCCAGGCTCTGCACTAGGTGCTATGAAAATTAAAAAGGTGTGTAAGATTCAGTTCTTGCCAAAACACTTTGAAACACATTTATTCACAAGGGATGGAGTTGCAATAGCTCCACATGAGGAGACCGTGGTGGGGAGATGAAAGAGGAGCAGATGAAAGTTAAGAATGTTGATGATTATACTGGCAGGGTAGATATTAAGGTTTGTGTGAGGTCTATATCATGTCATGTTTTATAGGAACATTATACTTATATAAAAACTAATAAATACTTGTATCATTTTTTTTATAGCTCCCATAACAAATAGCCACAAATGTAGCAACTTAAAACTCCCATTTTATTCTCTCACAGCTCTGGAGGTGAGAAGTCCCAGGCCAGTGTGGCTCAGCTGTCTCTCTGCTCGAGGTTTCACAGGCTGAACCCAGTACGACAGTAGGGTTGTATTCCTTTTTAGAGATTCTGGGGATGAACGTGCTTGCTGGCTCATGCACGCTGCTGGCAGGATTCAGCTCCTGGTGGTTATAGGACTGAGGTCCCTGTTGCCTTGCTAGTTGTCTGCTGGGGGTTATGCTCAGATTCTAGAAGATAACCGCATTCCTTAGCTCTGCCCCTTTCTTCCATTTTTAAAGCCAGAAATGATTGGCCGAGTCCTTCTCATGCTTAAGAATTCTTTATCCTCCCCTCATGCCACATCTCTCTGACTGAATTTTCTGCTTTCCCTTCTTCTTTCACTTTCCATGTAACCTTGTGCACTCCTAGATAATCCAAGATTATTTCTCCTTTTTAAGGTCAGCTCCTTAGTAGTTTGAGTGACATATGCAAAATTCCTTCACCACAATACTTAGATTAGTGTTCGATTGAATAACGAGGTGCAGAAATCCTGGGGGGACATCCTTGGGACTTTTTCCAACCATAATGTTCAATAGAGCTCCCACACTGAAGAAATGCTGATTTGTTTCTTCAATATGAAGATCATAAATCACAGATTCTCTCGGGGCTTGAAGCTTGCAGAAAATAGGTCGAAATGATGAGAACTGCTGATCACTTACAAGAGCAAAGGCAAAACGGTTTTGCTGTTTAAATACTAGTTCCATCTGGAGGCAGCAATCACAAATGTCAGCTATGTGGTTAAAAAGAAATCAATACATTCCTGGAGTGATGATCAGTTAGAAGGGTCATCAATTGCACGTATGGCTTACGAGAAATGGGATGGGGAGACTTGCCCAGTATATTGACTACATTGTCTTTGAAATGTAGCCATCAATTATGATGGCCTCTTATGGAGAAGAAGCCAGGTTTAAGACTGTGACTGGAGGGCAAGAGCTACAAGCCTTTACTGAGCATTACTTGGGACCAGAAATTGGTGAGTCGCTTTCTCATTCATATTGTCCTTTGGCTTTATGTGTGAGCAGCCAAGACAGCCCTGTCCCTCCCTGTGCTTCCCCACAGGGCAAAGGGGACCCAGCAGGTTCAGCGAGCCAAGCCACGAGGCTGCTCTTTCCAGGAGGCCAGGCTGCTGTGAGAATATATATTACGGATGGAAGAAAAACAGGCATTTATCATTTTGGCTGTTGAAGAGACATTTCTTGATTTCTCAGATTTATACTATTTCTCATTTGGGTAATGTACAGCAGGTCTTTATTAGGGTGAGAGGGTAGCTTGCTAAGCTCTTTTATGACATTTCAGCTTGAGAACATGTGCCATGGTTTTAAATCAGGGAAAATCGGGTGCAGGGTTTTCCCCTTAGAGCCTTAAACAACATGAAGATATTTTATCTTCAAATATAAATTATGGTTTTACAAAGTGTTTTGGTTTCCCTGTTTGTTCTCATTATTAAACAGAACAACGCCTCTAGCGTGCTTTAGTCTAGAGGGAGAACTGGACAGTTCCCAGGGAAGGCAATAGTTACCTAGAGGAGGAGTGGTGCTGGTAAAAGCTGGGGCTGAGTAACTTCTGTCCAGGAGACTGACTAGAAAGCAGGTAATTTCCTGAGAAACTCTATGACCAAAGGCAACCCTACCTACAAAGGGAATATCATCTCTACAAATGTTTAGCCCTCAAGAGAGTAATTTTTTTTTTATTTTTGAGTAGGGGTACGTTTCCACAGTTGAAAAAACTATGCACACACACACACATACATGCACGTGTGTGCATGAGAAGGTTTTCCCCCACTCCTGGCCTCATCTTCTTGACTCCTACACTACCCCTCCACATCTGAAGGCAGCTGCCTTTCATAGTGTCTTATTTATCCTCTAAGAGTTTTCTTCATGCATATAAAAGCAAGCACTAATATGTTATCTTATTCTCCTTTACACAAAACAACACAGTCTGGTACCTTTTATAATCGTATCATAGAATTTTTTCTCATCAGAACACGAGAACATTTTTATAACTATGTAGTATGCATTCTCAGTTTCTTTTCTGCATTTCAGAAAAGCAAAATAAACTTTAAATTGCTCAATATTTCACTCCTAGATATATATCCAAGAATAAAATGTACATGTATATGCTGCAAAACATGAAATAGCAGAGCTATTCATAGAGCTAGACACTGAAAATTACCTAAGTGTCCATCAACAGAAGAAAAGATGAATTAATCACATTATATCCATGTAGTGAAAGACCACACAGCAGTTAGAATGAGCAATCTAAAATTATACAAGATAATTTCAATGTATATCACAAAGTTGATTGAGAGAAGCTGATACAAGACAGTACATATTTTATGTCAAGTACAGGAAAAAAGCCATATAGGGAAATAAGAGAATAGAAGACAAGGGGGAAAATTTCTGAAGAATCAGCATATTTCAGATTTGGGAGGAAGGAGGAAAGGGGAGGATAAAATATGCGGGAATTGTCAGATGTTTTAATAGAGATGTTTGAGGGAGAAGAGGGAGGAACATCCTAGAACCTGAACTGACCAGGGATTTGAGATTGATATTAAACATGGACCTGGATTTGCACCTTGGACCAGGAGCCCCGTCATGAATACGGGACTGACATGTCTGCATCTGAGCTATGGACATGCACCATGAACCCGTACAGAATATGGACACTGGAGTTGGATTCTGGACCCTTTCCCTGTACTTTGGAAGCACGACTTTAAACTTGGACTTCAGACCAACACGTGGATCTCAGACCTTGATCTTGCACCTTAATTTGAAACTATCATCAGGGCTTGGACATTAGAATAGGACATAAAAACTAAAACTGGGAACTGAATTTGCTAAGAAACTTGAATTTAACCATAATCATGCTCCATGCTCATGGACTTGGGCTTTATTTAGTTCTTCACACTGACCTAGACATCTAATCTTAGGCTTTGTCTATTGGACTTGGACTTTAAACCTAGACATAGATGTGAATCTGGACCTTACGACTCGATCTGGATTTTGGACCTTTACCTTGTCCTTGACATTGAATCTGAGACTCAGAAATGAATGAGCTAGATCTTAGATGTGATATGAGACCTGGACCTTAAATCTGGGCAAAATCCTGGATAGTAGAAACACACTTTGCACTGCTTCCTTAGATGTGGTCTTTATCCTTGTACAGATAGGAGCTTACATAGATATCCTTACATAGATATGAACAAGGACCCAGACCTCACCTTGGTCATGGATGCTGTCTGTGAACCTCTGAGCTGGACCTTGACTTTGGACCTGGAACTTGGACCTGCATTTTCTAGGTACTTGAGCACAACCGACAGCTGGAATTTGGATTTCTGTAACAGGGAATAAGAAGTTACTTTGGAGAAGAGTGTTTGAAACTGACTTTTTATTTTTATACTGCTCCTTTCCACAAACACTGCTTAGATTCATCCTAACTTGCTCTAACTATTTGGAAAAGTACATTTGAGACGAATGTGTCTTTCTGAGCTCTTTTTTAGTCTGGGTTCACTCATACTATTTCTCAGTTCCAAACACAGCAAATATTATCAAAATCAGAGCCCTTGAGAATCAGATCAACTTGTTATCTGCCTGCTAAGACCAGACCAAGCCCCTTCTATTTTATGCTCTCAAAATCTTTCTGCTTGTCTTTCAGAGATTGCATGATATTATAATTAAATAATTGTCTCATTATTTGAATAATTTCTTTCTCATTTTCTTTTACACCAGAAATCAGCAAATTCTAGTCAATGGGCCAAATCTGGTCCACTGCTTATTTTTTATATGGCCCAGGCACTAACAGTAACATTTTACATTTTTAAATGCTTAGGAAACAATCTAAAGAAGAATATTTGTGACACATAAAAATGATACAAAATTCAAATATCATTGTCCATAGTTAGTGTCTGACTAGAACACAGATACGTCTACTTATTTCGACTCTGTCTCTGGCTGCTCTCATGCCACCCTGGCAGAGTTCAGAGACAGAGCGGCCCACAGGGTCCAAGCTACTTACTCTCTGGTCCTTGTCCTACACAGTGAAGATGAAGAGCAGGTCTGTCATTACTGGAACTGTATTCAGATTTTCAGAGATTTTAAAATGTGACAAATTACACATTTCAAAATCAATAAAATGTGGTAAATTTCTGCCAAGCAAGGAATGGATACGTAGTTCTGAAATGAAGGTTTATATGAATAAAGACTACACTGCAGTTAAAATAAATGAATTAGAAATATTTATCTCAAAGTAGATAGATTTTAAAACCTAAGGTCAAATGAACAAAAAAAGTTTCAGAATGTTATATAAAATGTGACAAATGTATGTAAATCTAGAAGGATGAAATAATCCTACATATGTTTAACTGATGTATCTATGCAATACGTGCTTAAAAACCTAAATTGGAAAAATTAGTGGAAAATTCATAATGCATAAGTAGCAAGAGAAATGGGGGCAGAGGAATGCTATAAATAGGCCACTATTGTATTATTCTTTATTACTTATTCCTTTTGCTTCTTTATTTCTTAAAAAATGAAGATATGAAGAAAGATGGCAAGATATGGTAACTGTTCATTCTAGATGGTGAATATAAATGTGTTCTTAAAGTGTTTTCCATATCATAAAAATAATTCGTAATAAAATTAAAATAACATAGTTGGGGAAGTATTTCTTATTTTTATTTTCATTTACTGCCTCAGATCTGCAGAATTACCCCACAAACTGAATATAACTGATAGTAATCAGTTGGAAACATAATCTTAGTGTTTTCTCAAAAGACAAACACTTTGTATTATGACTAGCTGGTCTTTAAAGAAAAATAAACCACAGCCAATAGCCTTTATAAAATAAGCAAGAGATATATTATGAGAACTAACATGATATGGCAACAGGAACTGTTCCAAGACCAATGTGAGACATTGAAACCAAATAAAAATGGACACAGATTCCTGATAAAAACTTTATTGCCCCCAATAACTAAAAGGGCAGTAAGGTAGTTACTGTTCATTACCAGCATATGACTAACCAAATTCTAGCAGCTATGGAATCAACTTTCTAGTGCTTTGATAACATCCTTCACTGGCCTCAGGGACTTTGATGTTTGGCCAGGACCTCGTTTTACCCCTTTCCTGTTTCTTCTGACAGGCATAGGATAAGACACAAGGACAAAAGTAGCATCTGAATATTTGGTTAATATACCCCAAGAGGGTGTCCTTTAGTGATAAACCTCCAGTAAAACATGTTTCAAGGCTATTATTTGATATGGGCTCTGCTGAGCTATTTTCCAGGAACCTTTCACATTTTGTGATCTTTGGAATATACTGGGTTCCTGTAAAGCAATCACTTCCCGATTGTATTAATTCTAGGAATAACCATATTGAGACTTATCTAAAAAATTGTTGGATTTGGACGATGACAGGGATAAAAAGTACAAGTTGGACATCTCTTTTGGCAAAGAAAACTTCTTAGCTCAACACTGGTTACTCCAAGAGTAAGGATTCCTCTCTCACCAACAAGAAGTGGATTGCAAGTAACCTAAAACCACCTTTTTACATATATAATTTGAGCAAAGTTTTCAGTTCCTGGTCCATAAGGATTGTTAGGAGGAACAATTATAAATAAAACAAAACTAACTAAATTTTACTGAGTTTAGCGAGCTGCCATGAGAAACAAAAGTCTCACATTGTAGTTACGGATAGTATGACCTTAAGGTTTGTTATAAATATCACAGTATTTCAACTAAAATCAAAACAAAAGTCAGCTTTAATACTTTCTCACAGGAGGATCTAAGCTTAGCTGCCTTCTACCTGGGAAGATTCAGGAGGAGAGTAAACCAAGTACAGCTTGAAAAGAGTAAGAGAGATTATAAAGGTCCACCGGTCCCTCTGCACCTTACAGATGAAAGAGGACTCTGAGGTCTTCCCTCTTCACAGCTGCATTAGCTCCGCTTTGAGAGATGGAGTCTGATGATCATTCTTTTTAACTCTAAAGACATTTTTTTTCCTGGTTAGACACAGAATGTTGAGTAGCCCATTGTTTTCCCTTGTTTTTATCTGTTTACATAACTATATATCAGGTAGCCCAACTGTGAGACCTTTCAGATATTTTATTATTTATTTATATTACTTTAGTGTTTTATTTGAATTTGTAAAATGTATTTTTAATGTGTATATGTACATATGATTTAACATACATATTTTTATATTGTCCTACTTCTAGTTTATGGTGATTGGAAAAATACATATGTGTTATTATTGATAGGGGATATATAAGTTGAAATGTATCTACCTGGAAAATTTTAAACATAGGGAAAAGTTGAAAGAATAATACGATTAATGCCATCATAGTCCCCACTTAGATCTAGTAACTGTTATCATTTTATATTTGTTTTGTTTCTCTCTCTTCAACCCATCTCTCTCCACCCCCACCCCACACGTGCAGACACACACACACAACTTTTTAAAAACAAATTTAATGTAAGTTGCAGATATCATGACACTTCACCTCTAAATACTTTGCCACAAATATCAAAAGTATAAGCAAATTCTTTAACAATAATATCACAAGAAAGAAAATTAAAAATCCTATCATTAACAAATGTCAATCCATATTAGTATTTCCCAACTGTCCCTTACCTTATTAATCAAGACTGAATTAAAATTCGCTCACTGGATAGGTTCCCTTATTCTGAAATGGTTTCTTTCTTCCATGACATTCAGTTTTTCAAAAATTCCAGAATATACTCCATTCTGGATCTGTAACAGCTATTATTTACCTCTGCTCAAATAATTATTTCAGGGTAGCAAGGTTACTTCCTAAACCATCTCATCATATTTGATGATATATTACTTTTTAAACCTTGGCTTCCACTGAGCTTTCACTACAGTAATGGCCTTCCATTTAAGTGTTTTTTTTAATATATATTTTGTGAAATATTTTTTTTCCTTTTAACAAAAGAATCTGTTGCCTGTATTTCATATTAGATTATTTGTGGGTTCTACTGACTTTGGATTCTGAGGATATGAATTGATTATGAACATAATTGCATGACTGCATCACAGATCCTTCTAGCAGACACCTGTACACAAACTGGCCTACAATAATTATGTGAGAGCCACGGCCTGTAGAAAATCCCAACCTAATTTTTTCCCAGACTAGCCAAAGTAAACCTGAACCACACAATATGAGCTATATGCTATGTTTCTCATAGTTGCCCAAATTGCCAGCTCAGACAGAAACCTGAGGAAGTTTCTCAGTACCCCACATAAAGGTGGCCCCTCTCCCAGAAAGAACGTAATAGCAATGGCTTTTCACCTACAGCCAAATGACAGCCTTGCAAGGGAGGGTGCTAGCACGCTGGGATAGTGAGGCCTTGAGGGAGCAGGGGTCTAACTTATATGCCCTCTAGGACCGTGTCCACACTTCCATCCACTTCCTGCTTGCATGCTTAGGCTTGGATCTCCTTCACTGTCTCTTATTCTCCCACATCACACTGACCCCTTGGGTGAGCTCCCTCTCTCAGCAGGCTGGCAAAGCAAGATGATTCATCTGATTTTCCTTAAGATCTTGGCTCATCTATTAACTCACCAGAAGATCCCAAGTTTTCTTTAAAACCAGTTACCATGTTTAAAGGGCAGCCCTGAACCACCACTCCAACTCAGCTGCAGGGCTTGGGCACCCCACCTCTTTGTACTACCTGCAATTCCCATACACACCACCACTTATCATCCAGTGTTTATTTAATTTTACTACACAATATAGAAAGACATATATGTATGCCTACAGAAGTGAGTTTTTAATACATCAATCAGAACTACTCTATTAAACGTCTCCATTAAAAATTTGATAACACATTTTGTGCCATGGACCCCTAACGAGGAAGTGGCAGAGGAGAGAACAAACTTCACCTGTTCTGGACAAAGTGCTTGCCTCCTAACGGGAAGAGGAAGTGTCTGTGGCAATTCCCAGGCGTTGCTGGGAACAGACTCCTGTCCACGGCAGGAATCCCCTTGAATCCATGCCAAGCCCTTCCCATGTCCCCTGCCTTGATTGTACATTTCTGTTATTTATTTCAGTGCCCCTCCCTCAGATCTTCTTATAAAAGCCCCGTATTTTCAGGCCTCACACACCATCACTGGTCCCTGCAAGCCAGGTGAGTGAGGGCTCATGCAGACGACCCACGGCAGGACTTGCACTGCATCCAGCTGGGGGAAGGCGTGTAAGGGTTCCTGCCACCAGGGAACACAGGGGCCCTGGGAGGCCTCAGAGGTGGGGGGTGTCCAGACGGTCCAGTATTTCCAGAACCGTAGCAGGGGAGGATGCCGACCAGCTAATTCCTCGGGGACCAGACAAGCGGTGGCCGAGCAGGGTCCCCACGCCCGTCCTCTGAGCGCGCTTCCCTCCCGGCCGCAGGCACGATGCTGCCCTCCACGGCCCTGCGCAGCGCGTCCTGGGTGCTGCTGGCCTGCCTGGCGCTCCTGTCCCGGGTGCAGGGTGAGCCGGGCCCCCGGGGCGCTCGGGGCCGGGAGGGGAGGGTCACGGGTGAGGTTCCGGGGGGAGGACGGCCGGCGCGGCGCGGGGGACGGGCTGGGCTTCGAGGGGAAGCGTGGGGAGGAAAGGGACGCCCCTCGCCTCGGGGGCCGGGGCGGGGTCAGGAGGCCCGGGAAGGGCTGGCGCCCCCGAGCACCGGCCTCGTGCACGAGCCCCGGGCCGCCCCCGCCCCGCTCCGCTGCCCAGCCCGCCCGTCCCCCCGTGTCCCTGCCCCCAGGGGAGGACTCCCAGAAGGAGGCGGCCTCTCCGCGGCTCAGCTGCCCCAACGGCGCCAAGGCCTACGGCGGCTACTGCTACGCTCTCTTTATGATGGCCAAGTCCTGGATGGACGCGGACGTGAGTGGCCGGGTTGGCGCGGAGGGGCGATGGGGTGCCTGGGGGTCTCCACCCCCGCGGTTCCCGGGATGACGGGGGTGCCCGCACCCCTGCCCACCCACCTCTGCCCGCCCTCCCCGAGCGATGTCTCCAGCGGCCCCCGGCCTCCTTCCCCACACAGATGGCCTGCCAGAAGCGGCCCTTTGGACACCTGGCGTCCGTGCTCAGTGGGGCGGAGGCGGCCTTCGTGGCCTCCCTGGTCAAAAGCAGTGTGAACTCCTACCCAAACATCTGGATTGGGCTCCACAACCCCACAGAGGTGAGGGCACGTGTTCTCTCTCGCCCCTCTCCCGCGCTCCTGCCACCCGGGCCCCTCCCCATCCCTGTGCCTGCCCAGGAAATGCCCTAGAAAGTCCTGGAGCTCAGAGATCCTGGATAGCTGCGGGAAGGCGTGGGGCGTGTGCGGCGCGCGGAGGCCAGCTGAAGAGCTGAGTTCCCGGCAGGTCCCTTGTCTCCCCTGGAGGCAGCTGCTGCTTGTGGAGCTTTCACCCAGTTTGCACATCCCGCCTTGTGACCGAGCTTCCTGAGCTGCCTGGAGTCGGCACGTCCTGTGCCGAGGGAATCCTAGATGAAGATAGGATCCATTTTCCCCCATAGAACAGACAAGGCGTTTGAGGTTCAATCACAAATGCAGCGCTAATTGTCGTCCAGTCAGTGCCATGTTCTCTGAGTGGTTCCCCTGGTCTTTGCGATCGTTGGTTTTGGGATTTGCCAATAGGAGCAAGCGGTTGCCTTTCCGTTTCCCAGCAAAGAGCTCCGGGGCAGCATGTGAGGAGCAGAGCACGTTCCATGACGCTGGGGAGGGCATCCGTGCCCCAGCTGCGGGGATCATGCTAGGAGAACTCTCAGGGCCACGCAGCCTCACCTGGCTCCGTCCTCTGCTCTCTAGGTCCTGGAGCCCGGGGCAGAGGGATGGGAATGGAGCACCTCGGATGTGCTGAATTACAGGGCCTGGGAGAAGGACCCGTCCACCGTCTCAAACCCCGGCTACTGTGGGAGCCTGACACAGGCCTCAGGTACAGAACCAAGCAGCCACCTCCTGCCAGCCTTTCCCTTCTCCTCACTCCCCATTTCTGGGTCTGGCCTTCAGGGCGCCCTCCTGAGCTGGGAAGCACAGTGGTGGTTTGTCTTCTCCCAGCCCTTCTCATCTCTCTTTCCCTGAGCCTCCTTCCCCCGCAGCTGGGCACTGGTGGTGATGCTGGAGAGGCCCTGACTCCTGGGTCGGAATCTGGGACGCCTCTGCCTTGGACTCCCACCCTCCACCTGCCCCGTGACCTTAGGTCTTCTGTCTCTGCAGGATACCGGAGGTGGAAAGATTATAACTGTAATACGAAGTTACCCTATGTCTGCAAGTTCATGGGCTAAGTCAGGTGGGAAGCCAGCAGCCTGAGATTGGTGTGCAGTTCAAGATGGACACGGCCCCTGGTGTGAAGACCCAGCTGGGAGGGACTATTCTCCCCACACCTCCAACCCTGACCACCCACCTCACTGTGACCTTCCTGCTTCCCAGCCTCATTTCAGAGTCTTCTGTATGGTACATAACTTGAGTTTTCAAAAAGTAATAATAAAAATTTTAGTCTACAATTGCCTGTCTTATGTGCTTCAATCTCACAGAGAGATTCTGACACAGAAGTAGTGGGTTGGGGAAGTGACTTTGTGGGTCTTCTCTGTGCCCAGTTATACCCGGTCTTTGGGAAAAGATCTAAATATACAACCCTACCAACATAACAAGTGACAGCACTGCTCACGTAGGACTGGGGTTGTGCCTCGCACATACTCTACTGCCTGCACACGCCCCCAGGCCAGGTCTCTGACGATGGGACATAACCAGTCTCAGGGGCTCTGATGGCATTCAGTACAGTACTTCCTAAACTGTATCAGGGTGAAGGACTATGAACTGGCTGTATTAATGTCTGTAAAATACAGTACAAATCAATATAGAAGAAAATGGATAGAAGAGATAATCACGCAAACCTAGTCATTTTGTAAATAGTTTTGAAATACATAAAAATAATATGTCAAGTTGTATAATTTCCTAGTATCTTTCAGATTTGTACTAACCTTACCATGGGCACCTGGTGCTGGTCTGTGGAGGTATATGTTACCTGCCCCTGGAGGGCATTTGAGTGAACAGATCCTCGTATATCCTCCGTCCTTGAGCCTTAAAACATTCTACCTCAGTCAGGACTGCAATTGGGATGACTTTAATGTCTGACAAGAGTTCTACTAACAGTTTTGAATGAAAAAAAATAATGCTTTTTTGAAGAAGTTGCCCTGTCTGACTGAAGGCAGGTCCCAAACTTCCCATGTCTGTGTATGATCCAAGACCACTCGTCTGCCTTCCGCCGTATCACCACCCCTCCACATGTTTCTATTATGAGAAAAAAGAGCATTTGGCCAATTTCCTAATCTGCTAAAGATTGTCATATGAGGCTCTGGCATCTCCCATATGGGCCAAGAACACTACACCATTGCCACATAAGGGTGTTGCTTCTCAAATAAATAGATGATATGAATGGATGGTGCCATTTTTTTTCACTCACGTTCGTTAAATTTATTTTGCTCTTCCTAAGATAGACTGCCTTGACTAACAGTCCCTTTAACAAATTTTGGTGGAAATACTTTTCCATCAATTTAAATGAATTTGTGATTGTACAGTGCCATGGGTCTTGATTTTCTTCCCTGTTTGAAGTAATAAAATGGGTTAGAAAAGTCCACAGGTATATGCTTGCACCAGCTCCCATGCCCTTTAATGGCAGGAGAACCACCACTGCTGTGGGGACCAGATGCTATTCTTCCAGTCGGAGAACCCCACTATAGAAGAGAGGACATTTGTCGTTGCAAATAAGAAAGACCCCAACATAATTTGGCTCAGAAAAATAAAGCTATTTATAGGATCCCATAACTGAAAAGTCTAACAGTAGGGTAGGTTTTGAGCGCAGTCCAATCAGGGCTCAAGTATCGTTTCTCTGGGGCCCTCTCATCTGCACTCTCTCCCTCTCTGGGCTTTATCCCTCTACTGGCTTCCTTTTGAGCTCAAGATCATTGCCAGCAGCAACTGGGGCTACTGATTCCGCATCAATATCAGGAGAGAATATATGTACTGTTTCCTAAATTTATGAAAGAAAAATCCTCAGCTTTGCTCCTTTTAGACAAACCTGAGCACATCACGATGGCCAGGGGAATGTCATGGGCTGGTGCTCGAAGCTGGAGTTACTGCACATCTTTGAACCACTGTTAGAGCAAAGAGGATATATTACTCTGGCTCAATCACATGAGTTATAATCTGTCCAGGATCTTGGCTGTGATCATTATCAACCAAACAGGAAGGTTTATTCTCAGAAGAATGGAGGGAGTGGGTTTCTCAGTGGAACACCTGGGTGCTATTAGAGAGGAAAGGGAGTAGTGAGTCTGGGGAGGTGCCCAGGGAACATTTCCGCTCACACATTCAGAAAGAGATTCAGAGGCAGGTAAGACTTGACATCATAACCACTGAAGGATATGAAAAATCATGGAAGCCTTCTTTTTTTTTTGCTTAGAAATCAGCAAATACTTTATGTCTCCCATCAAAAGAATCAAAATACAGGCATGTCCAGAGAGGAGAGGCGTCTCAAATTCGGCACACTCCAAGTAAAGGATCAGTCACTTTCTTAATGTCCGTTTGCTTTTGACACCTGACGTCATAAAAGACCACTCTTCTACATTTTCTTATACCTGTGGTCGTACCTTTTTAATTCTCTTTGCTCACTTAAATTGTCAATGCTCCTTTGTACTTTTCTTTTGCCGAAATAGTTCTGTAAATAGACCATGGTTATTCTCAGCTTCCCTTTGAAAATAACCATCCCCATGGACCCCTAAAGTTTAGATGACATGATATTTCAAACCTAGGCTGGTTATGCTGTATATTTTAGAAAAGTAAATAGCCTTCTGGTGAAGCTGTAATACTGCTCTTTCCTCAGAGCAATGAAAGGACAGAAAATTAGGAGGACCCCTTGAAAATTTTGTGATATTGTGACTTAATTCAATCTTTTGAAAACTTTTCACTTTAAATCTCTGTAAATCAGTCTTAGACTGGACATCACCGTAGGTTTAAGGATGTGTTATGATATTTAATTCACTTGGAACTCCAACAAGGCTACTTGGTATCCATATTCTGGGTCTATAAACCGAGGGGCTGCTCAGTGATTCTCTAACAGTGCAGCGAATTCATAACCAGTTCTTCACTGCCACTTTGTCAAAAAGAAGTACTTTCTGACTCTCTTAAAATGGAAAAGAAAATGAAACATCATTGCAAACAATCATTAGCTTTTTGAATAGTTAATTTAAAAGAGTATTCCTATCTTTTTCTAAAATTAAAATTAAGAATAATACAGACCTTCAACAAACCAGGTAAGTTTAATAAATTACAGCATAACTACTGAAATGAATATTAAGCATTATAAATTACACTGAAGTGTTTCCTGTTTGTTAAACTATAAAATGTACGTGTGGTAGGAGGAGGAGACGAAGGCGATAAAGGGCCTCCTCTTGCACCCCCCTCTCACTGTCCAGCTTGAGCGGATATGCCAGAATAAAAGCAAAAGATTTCTCATAACAGGATGTGAGAGAGGGAAAGAGCCTAACTCCAAGCCTGGAGAAGGGTGACAGGTGGTGTGTGACAGGTGGTGTGGGCTCGGCATCTCCAGCAGGGGAGAGGCTCCTGCAGGCGAGGTCGGGGCTGCCCAGCACGAGGGACCCTGCTAAAACCAGCAATGGCTTTCCACTGTGCAAAGGTGAGGTCTTATCATTCTGGGTGCTGCCAGGTGCTCAGTTCTCATGCCCCTAAGGGGAGGGAGGAAAGGTCTTCCAGGAAAGTGAAAGCAATGAAAGGGCTCAGAAGGAGACGCAGGAGACCAGGCCTGGGAATCACGAAGACATTCGGGGAGAGGTTCATGGAAGAGAGAAGCAGGGAAGAGGGGACAGACCATTCCTTCCACTGACAGCCCAGCTCATGTCGTGATTTGCCCTTTCCCCCAAACTCATGAAAATGACCCGTACTCTCCTACGCAGAATCTGATGGTAGCAGATGAGGAGGATTAAAAAAAAAAAAAAGATAATTATTCCAAATGAATTCAACTACAAGTATTCCCTGAAAATCTGACTTCACTGTATTCTACCTGTGAACTTGTATATCACTATTTTAAATGTTAAAAACTACGATACAGCAGGTGTCCAACCACCCCTAACTAATTCTCTAAAATACAAAAACATTGGTATATAAGTAGCAAACTATCATGTTAAAATGGGAAATTCTTTAAAACTTGACTTCCTAATTAGTAGGCAATTAATATGTTTATTAAAAACTTGTTTTTACTTGTAAGAGATGCCATGACCCAATGATATCTCTCTTGGCACCACTTTTCCAGAAAGAAATGTTTTCTGATCCAAAAAGATACAGCAGCATCTCTGATCTGTAGCCCCTCTGTTGACATTCATGTTCTTTACAAAGAATATATGATTCTGATCTTTTATCAGTTGTGTTTGAAATGTAACCTGAGACTTAGCCAACCTGTCATTTTATTACAGGATTTATGTTGAGATTTGGGAATGCATACATAAAATTTTCTTATATAAACTTTGGCTGAAAAGTATTGCATTAAGGGATATACATATTGTGCAGACTTTGGTTAATTAAAAACCAAGAAGCGTTCTATGGAGAAAATGTTAACCAGAGATGCTGTCTGCAGGGTATGCCCGTAATACCTAAGGTGATACTCAGAATTTATTAGAGAGATAATTGAAGTTTTCCAGTGGTGATATGCTTTATGGACATTCATTCTTTAGTCTCAGCCTTTTAAAGATTGTCAAATGCTCAGCATCTCTCACTACCAACTCCCATAGATCCTTCCCCAGACACTTATATCCAAAGCATCTTTTTCTAAAAATCACTCGCTACCACAAATGGAAATGACCCTCTTGTTTTATTGATGAAGACAAGAACGCACAGAGAAGATCTGGGAAACAGTTCTCCATGTCTGGTTCTGACATTCCTGCCCTTCTGAAAGCAGGGGCACTGACAGCTCTTTGTTCTGGATTATCTTTTCAGAAATGTCTGTGTAGTGAAGAGCCTTTAAAAACAGAGATGACATCTCCCTCCAGAGCAAAGGACAGGCTTTCCTATAGTTTTAGAAAATAGTGTTTCCATCCAGAGTGAAAGAAAACAGTACAATAAAGACCTCTCCCTCTGAAATAAAGGGTAGGCTTGCTTACTGCCCATTGCAAAGATTCAGGTTTCCTCAGCTCCCATAGCATAACTATAGGGCCGTCCCTCCCCCAGGACACAGCCTGCTACAGGTGAACGCATCTGTCTGAGCCCATCTCTGCACCCCTCCCGTGGGACTTGGGGTGAACAGGCAGAAGCTCATAGAGACCTTTGCCACCTGCCAAGATCAATGGAACTGCGGAAGGCCAACTTAGCTTGCGAGCAGTGCAACATTTTAGAGACTTTATAGTTCTTGACATGAAATCAAGTAACTTCTCTCTTGCAAAACATTGGAAGAGAATAGCCTTAACTGAAGGGTCTTGACTCTCACCTCATTTCTATTGCTGTTCTACTGTACTTTATTTTCAGAAAAATGCAGTTTCTTTTTTTCTTTTTGTTTCTTACACCTGCCAGCCACGCTGCGCTGGCCTTCTCCTCTGGCTCTGCCCCTGTCCCGCCTTCCCTCCGCGCCCTACAATGACCTACGCGGGCGCTGCCCTCTCTTTCCCTGCCCTTCATAGACCTGCAAGGGCGACCGACCCCATCCCGCCGCAGTGTCTGGCCCCGTGTGGTACCAAGGGTATCTCATCATTCTTCCCTTAGGGATGGTTGAGCTTCCCCAGGATCTTTCTCCAAAGGAAAACAGAATCGTAGACAAATGCTCTTCAAAATATTTGCTAATACCAAATATTATGGACTTTCTAAGGTTCATAACTAAGAAATCTTGTAAGAAAACAAGTATGGGGGAAAAAATCCACCAGAACACCATTAAACTTTAGGGGCTAGGTTGTCTATGTTTTTATTAGCCTTTCCTCAGGAACAGTTAAGAGAGAGAATTTAAAAATTTTCCTGGTTTTTAAAGTTTTTCTCTATTTCTAAAGCCATCTTCACAGCAATTTAAAAAATGCTGATGATTAGATATTGAATCTTTGAACCTTCTGATTATAAGGTTGCACACAAATTGTCTTATTTGTATCTCAAATTGCCCTGAATGGCCACTGACATGCTAAATAGTCTTTGATAAAAACCTACCAGAGCTTCAAATACTTAGTGCTATTGGCATCATAGTCTTTTTCTGTGTTAAAAGGCACACAGTGACCCTAAAGTCTGTTGAGTAACTGGTAGCTGCTATATTCAAATAAGAACATAGAAAAACAAAACAAAACAAAACACAGATGTCAGCAGTACCGTTCCACCTCATCCTGATAACACTGAATATCGAAAGAAATCAAATCAGGCAGCTTATAACAAGGACAAAGAGGAGACAGAATAAAGGCTTAGCTCATGCTTCAAGGCAAAGACTGGAACCCTGCTCCTGGGGGGCCGTCCTCAGACAGCCGGTCTCTAAACCTCTAAGGTGGGGAGATGTCAAGGGGTTTCTGGAAGTGGTTGAGCGAGTGGTAGAGGATCCTGTCCCATCTGGGTCAGGAACCTTCTGGCTTGGGGCAGGAGGATGGTGGTTCGAGGGGCTTTAGCGCGGGAAGGTGGGTTGAGGTTCAGCTACTGTCAGGAGTAGAGGAACTGCTCCTGGGGATTAGCAGCCCTAACTTAGGCAATCCATGTTTTCTCTAAAGTAGAGAGAAACAGGAGCTGCTGTCCTGTACAAGTGGGCTGGTTGGGAGAGTGGCGCGGAGGCCACAGAGGCAGGTGCATGCAAAGGCAGAGAGGACATTTCTCAGGTCTTGAGTCCTTCAGGTGCTTTCAAGAAAGAAATAGGGGGCTTGTTCCTACTCTACAAGCGTGAGGCCCATCTCAGGAGAGCACGGATGGCAGTAAAGTCTGGGCTGTGTAGAATTCTAATGACCCCAAAGACCCTTGATCTTATATAATATCCCCCTTGTGTGTGAGAAGAGCCTGTAAATACGATGAGCTCTGAATCCCTAAATTATGCTGTTATATGGCAAAACGGGTTCTTGAAGAGGCAATCATAGGAGTCAGTAGAAATGGAGATTTCTTGGACGTTACTGAAATAGGCCCAATCTAATCACCTGAGCCATGTAAAAGCAGCGGTGTTTTTTTTTTTTTTGTTTGTTTTATGCTTTTTCTATTGGCAGCGTAAGAAGAAGTCAAGAAATTCAAAGCACCGGAAAGTCATCGCGGCACTGCTGGCTTAGAGGAGGGAGGTGGCCGGCTGTGGAGGGATGCAGCTGAGAGGGCCCCTCCGCAGCCGGCCAGCAAGGAAACGGGGGGCCACAACCCTACAGCCGCCGGGAGCCGCGTTCTGCCAGGAACCTGAATGAGAGCTGCAGTCTGTTACACAGCAAAAGTCAGCCCATACACTGAGCTTCTGTGTGAGGACCTGTGTGGGGCCTAGGCGGGAAATCCCTCCTGTGCGTCCTAATACCTTCCCTGAGGATCGAGGACCTTGTGCCTCTTAGATCCTAATAAACAGACCTTAACTCACCTTGTGGTATATCCTAAGCATATAACAGGCCACGCTTAAGGAAAATATGGCGAAAGACAATTCTCTGGTCTGACCTTATTGTGTTCTCTAATTAGAAGAATGAGGAAAACACCAATGTTGAAAAGAAACAATAGAAAATCCTGCTATTATATTAAAGGAGAAGCCAGCAGGGAGATGCTCAGAAGGTACTGGGAGATCCCGTTGTACAAGGTGGAGCGTGACCTTGATTGATCTTAAAGTGTGCTCGGTAGAGGACAGCAGCATGGATTTCAGGTGACCTGTGGTCAGAGTTCAAATGAAGGAGTGGTTTGGTAAATACAGTTAAGATCCTATTGGGGTGATGAAGGCAGAGAGCATATCAGGAAACGGATGGCGGGGGGGGGGGCCGACAAAACAAGGACCTGGGAGAATCTGCAAGTGGGAGTGTTCAGAGACAAGAGAGAGAACTGTGTGATTTTAGAAAGAAGCTTGACGGTTGGGGGGGGGGGGAGAAAAAAGCAGACCGGAAGAGAGAAGAGTGAATTTTAGCCCCCTTTTCTTTGGCAGTATGATGTTGGACAAGTCAATTAAGTGATGTGAATTTCAAGCTGCTTTCTCCACCGTCCCAGGCAGAGCTGCTCCACACCTTGTCTCTCTGCCCCCCTTGCCTCTGCGTCCCACAGACTGGGGCTCACACACACTTCCCCCATTCTCTGCAGCCCTCCCCCCACCCCCGCTATCACCATTCCTGGAAGGGCTCTGTTCCTTCCTGGGCTGCTCAGGGCCATGGGAACTGGGCATCTGGCTGCTGCCGGGAAAGGGCAAAACCTGCCTTTGCCTTTGACGGTTGGCCAGGCTGTTCGTGGGAAGGGGACCTCATCTGTGACAGTTCCCAGTGTGTACCGGGAGAGAACAGTCCTGATACTACAAGTTCCTGGGGCCAGGGCTTCTGTAAGGCCTCTGAACTTCTACCCTTGCCCTCCCCTTACAATTCAAATTCAAAGCTTTATTGAGGAGGGATCTAGAGGAAAAGAGCTGTTTCTGGATTTGAGGAATTTGTACTTTTTCTGCAGACTAGATACTCTAAATAAATTAAATAGCTGGTAGCTTGATAGAATATGCATTTCCAACTGTTCAAGGACCTAATATTTAGAGGAAGGAGGGATCAGGGACATTTTTCTGTAGTAGCTTTTCCTAATGTTTTTGCGTCCTTTACTTCTTTGGCCACATGGTGAGCCATGAAAGAGGGAGAGGCGGGAGCCCCGACTTCCTCTGTCCTCCCAAGCCTTCATCCAGAGTCCAGCCTCATGTGTTTGGGACCAAGGGTGGGTCTCGCTCGTACCTATGCTGATGTGGGGAACAATAACAACACCCTCCCAAACACACACACACACACACACACACACACACACACACACACACATTTGTGATGTTGGTTTATGTAAAAGACAAATTAAATTATGGGTCAAAAGATTGCATACTTGATGTCTTGTATTTAATCACTTTTTAAGCTTTTCTTATGGGGTCTGTGGCCATGATCATTGATGGGTGGTTACTTACTGAAATCAGCCAGGTCTCAGAGAGCTGGATATTTTGAACACTAAAGAAAGGGAGACAGTTTTGTTAACATGAAAAAAAAAAAAAAAAGGCCCTGAAGCAAAACTTCTTGAGATTCAATAAATCCACCTCTAATGCTGAATAGCTATTTGGTCCGGTTGCTTAGCCTCTCTGATCTTCAGGTCCTTCATCTGGTGAATATGCTCAGTAATGGCACCTGTCTTGTCAGATTGTTATATTATGGGGATGGAATAGGTCATTATATGTAAAGCATTTAGGAGAGCACCTGGCACACAGAACATGTGTGTGTTAAGTAGAGTTTTCCTGTGAAGTAGAAAAGGCTGAATTATAAGTTACAAGAACATGACTTATAACTACGTTCTTGTACCTGCAGGACATAAGCAGACCATGCAAAGGCCCCCCTCTGAGCTGTCCTTCTCTAGCCCCCTTTCTCCCAAGTCTGAGTTTTGCAGACAGGCTTTTGTCCACATGACTCCCAAGGATTAAGGCAAGAGGGAGATGACACTTCTGTAAAAAGCCTATGATCTCTAGTCCCAGGATGGGAAGTAGTGAGTAGCTACTGGAACATGGCCAACCAAACCACACGTCAGTCACACCCTTGAAACTTCCTAAGCCTTTTTGGTGGCTTATTAAGAAATTAATAACGTGTCCCATTTGGGGACACACTAACACTAGATGCCCAGGAAACTGCTTTCCATCTATCGGAAGACTTCTGGGGGACCCATGATGGAAAAGGCCTAAAATGAACTCCTGTGGGTCTTGTGAAGCAAAGTCAGAGGACAGAACTTTGAGGTTTCAGAGGACAAGGAGATAAATACTGAAGGGATGGGAAATAAGGCTTGCTTGAGAAAGATATCAATCAGGACACAGCACAAACCCTTGATTTTATTACCTCACATGTGGAATTTGGCGAGGTAATAAGAACAACTATCTCAATAAGCAGTTATTGGGTACAATAAAGATTTTGATGACAGAACCATATCAACTGTTATTTGTTTTAAATCTCCCTCTTTTATCTTGCAGCAGTTTCCTCTCCATGTCATGCTATCTATAAACTATATCATGTATTTTGAAATACTACATCTTTTACACCTGGAAAATCACTTCTTTTTTGAAGTCTTCTTTAGTAATAAAAACTCTCATATTAAAAAAAATATGCCACAAGTATTTTTTGTTTTCATTTTTAAAATATTAATTGTTTATTCATTTTTGACAAGAGAAATCTACCATGGTACCAAGTATACTAAGTTCCTCCTGCCTGTAACCTTCAATAACTCTGAAGAATGTTGACTAAATCTCTCATTTATTTAAAAAAAAAAGTTTTTTTCTCCACTTAGAAGTTCTTAATAAAGTATAAGTATTTTTAGTAAATGCAGAGATAAATTGGACTAATTAAACATACAAATATGAATCTGTAAGTCAGAGTAAAAATATTAACATTTTTCTTTGTTGAAAATATTTAGTCTTTATAAAAAGAAAAAAATTCATTGCAAATTTTCCAGGCAATAAAACTTTCTGTATATTCCCATTTTGTGTTTTTATTTTCTAAACATGTGAATTAATCAATAAATAATATATAATATTAATCTACAAACTTGAAAAGCATATACAAATTTTAATGAGTAGTTTGTAACTTTCTGCAACTATTTTTTTAATTCAACGCTATGTTAACATTTAGTTTATTTGATTCAACTTCTGTTTAGTGTTCCATTGTATTTTATTTATCCACTTATCTTGTTACACCCATCCCTCTTTCTATGGACATTTAGTTTACTTTCTCTTCCTATTTTCATTCTGTATTGTCCTGTGTTCCCTAGAGTTCAAATGCATATTATATGGTGAATCTCATAAATATTCAGTTTCACCACACCATCTTAAACGCAGCTTATTTCATACCAACAGCTTCAGTGAACCCAGAGACCCAGCTACTCTGAACTTCCTTAGCCATCAGTTCCCTACAGTTCCAACCTACTTGGATACTTCAAGAACATCTGTATCATATTAGCAACTTATGGTCAAACTAAGTGGACATGTTTAAATTTATGGAACTACTAACTGTTGCCCACTGAAGTGGCAATACTTGAGAGGTTACAGAGCCTGCCAAGAAATGGAAGAACCATTTAAAGACACCAGAAATTGTGGTTAGTCATTTGGATTAACTCACCCACCCCTACCCATGCCTAACATAAAACAAAGTGTTAGAGCAGGTAGACAGCCAGACAGCAGCAGCGAGAATGGGGCGGGAGCGGGGAGGGTTGTGCTGGGGGAGTTTGGCTGGTGTTTACATTAGGCTGGATGCCTACATTCTACACATTCTGTGTTAGCTGTTCTCTCGGGATGTGGGGAAAAGGAATATAGATAACAGAGCAGCCAAAACCAGCTGGTTCCAACACGGAGGAGAATGGGACCCAAACTTCAGCCCAAAATACATTATACACTCATTAACATATTAAAAATCACACCTCCCTGTGCCATGACAGCTTTGAGAACTGAATATAGCCAAAAACGTCTCCGCCCAATGTGAGGGTGGAGGAACCCCAAGCTCTGAGAAGAAGCCCCCAACTGCATTCCCTTTGAAACCTATCCCCACATGATAAATATTCCTCTCCCTTCACATAAAAAGGCTTCCTGCGGATTCCTCTGCGCAAGCCCTCTCTCTGGGGCATGCAGTTTCACTTTTCTCTGTACCCTTGTTCTCCAAATAACCTCTTAAAGCTCAACTGCTTTTTGCATCCATTCTTGAATTCTTTCTCTCTATGAGACCAAGAACCCATCTCTGGTAACAAAAGGAGTCCATATTTAGAGGGAGTAGAGGAATTCTATCAATTCCTATTGGAAGAAGGTGGGTAGATTAAGGAGGAAGATACCTTTGAATGAAATGCTAGCATCATCTGGGTCTAGGGAGCTATGCGCTATGACATAAGAAATATTCTGGACTATAAGCAACTAATCTCCAATAAACTCACTATGATTCCGCCACTTTCTTTGTGTATAAACAATCCCTAGGATGTGGTTTGTACTGGGGAATGCTGTTGTTGATAAAGGCTTTCTGAAGATATCCCTGCAAATTTAGCCACCAGCTTGACCATCATTTTTTCTCATAGACTCTTTTCAAAGATGTGTTGCCATCTTTTAGAATGACATCTGTGATTCCTCCATGGTAGCCTCTTCCTGTCTTTGAAATGATCTTTATAGAGAAAGGATAAATTCACTGGTGCAGAAATTCCGTGTGTCCATGCCTTAAGCATTTCCGATCTCAAATATCTGCAGTTCCAGCGGAGAGAGACCTGAAGTGGCGAATGAGCAGACGGTAGATGTCGTCTCTGGAATCCTTAGGTCTCCTTAGCCTCTTATACCCTGTCCGACACTCTGGAAAGAACTAGTACACATTGTGCATCTTCTACGATTCTATTCATCTTGTTATATATTGTATTGGTGTTCTATGGAAGCTGTAACACATTTCTACAAACTTGGCTTAAAACAACATTCACTTATTCTCTTGTATCTCTGGGGGCCAGAAATCTGTTATCAGTATCACTGGAACAAAATCAAGGTGTTGATAGGGCCGAGGTCACTCCTGATGCTCCAGTGAGTCCTCTTCTTGTCTATTGTGTGTAATAATGGGATAGTTCTGTTTCATAGGGTTGGTTTTACAATTAAATAAGTTAATATATGCACAAGCTATATTAAGATAACAATTGTGCAACATTAAATAAACGTTGGTTATTATTTGCATAAGAGCAGTGTCCATTCTGAAGTGATATCCAAACAAATCCCTTTTCATAAATCATGAGTCCTATATGTGTGCAAAGCCTAAAGCAATCCGTGGACAATCAGTTCTGGTAAGCACACCAATTGCAACAGGATGGCTTGTTGAGGCAGAGCTTAAAAATTATGCCAGTCGTTCTCTGTCTATAAGAGAAGCCTTCAGGATACTTTCCTGTGAATAACTGAATGGTTTCCTTCAGTAATGTTAACTACTCAAGAAACTCTACTCACACTGCAGTACTCACTACTACTCAGTACTCACACTGCAGGGGCAGGGAGGAGGGAGGAGGGAGGAGACGAAACACCAGCATTACAATATGATGACGCTTTTCTCTCTTCTGTAACTTAAAACACTCTAGTCCTGAAAGGCAGAATTTAGGGGAGGAGCTGGGCCAATGTTCATGTAGGATTAAGGGGCCTTCTGGAAGAGAGAGTTTCATATCAAAGATTCCTTTCCTCTGGGAGTGAACTGGAAACAGCTACTGAAAGATTATCTGCAGGGAAGGATCCTCTGTAGGGTCCCCTAGAAACCAGAGTAAAAGCCTACCTCTGGGCTAGAGATGGGGTACAGTACTAACTGGATCTCGGTGCTTTGAAACCTCTGGATTTGCTGGAATTTTCGTTAGGAAGCTTTCCCTAGCCCTGACCCACTCCAAATTCCTCCCAGGCCTGCTCCCTCATGGGTAGACTCATTCTGCCACAGATAAGATGAGTTGTTATTTTCATTATAAGAGAGGAAATTCAAACTGAATGTCTTGATAGTGGGAGAAACAGAGTAAGGGAGAGAGAAGAGAAGAATGTCATGAAAACTCTGGAAATTTTATAGAAATACAAAGGAAAAGAGCACCCAGTGGCTTTTGTGCCATAGGGGAACCAGTTTTCTACCTGAGAGAACCTGTAGGTTTCCACACATCTCAGAAACCTGGTGGTTGGACGCGGATGCATTTAGAGCCGGGAGAGAATAAATAGCTTGTGCCGAATTGGAAACACTTCCAATTACGGCCTCTTCCCTGTTAGAGGACAGCGTACTTGGACCCCAGTGGTGCGGGGAGCTGTCAGCCTGAAGCTGGCGAGAGTCGGCTACTGGCTGTTCTCACTTCAGACCCAGATCCAGAGACTGGCCAGGGTCTCCTGAAAAGATCTCTCGCTTCTCTTTCTTGGTGGACATTACTGAATCTTCTTTTTTTTTCAAGGGAGAGCTGGCACTGCTGGGATGGAAAAACAGATGGAATATATGGTCTGCAGAGCTCAGATCACGCTGGCAGATGCGGGTGCAGCCGTGTCAATGGTGCCAGAAATCTAAGTGGAGACACACCACATTTAGAAAACCGCCGGGATGTGCATAGTTTGTTTAATTAGCAGTTTTTGTAAGTCACGAACATATGCTTCGTCACTTCTTGCTGTTTTGACAGTAAGCTATCATGTTCTTCGGGGAAACCTCACGTCTTCTCTCGGTGAGTTTCCCTCATGATCAGCGACTCCACGCCATCCGCGACACCCAGACATTCCTGCTCGTGCCCCATCGGTCTGCCTCCGCCGTCCTGCAAACAGGCACTGTGCGGAGATGCAACGGAAAGGGAGATTCTGCTGTGAGTATGGAGTGGGAACACGGGCCAGGGAAGGCTCAGGGACCAAAGGAATCCAGCACATATACAGAATCAGGGACATTCCCTGTTAAATTCTGGAAAGAAAGGAAGTGGAAGCCAGAGGCTCACAATGGAGCGAGTAGCAAAGACTTGGAGAGATTCGGACGGAGACAGAAGTAGACCAAAGGCGCCCCTCGCAGCATAGAGCCTGATCCTGGGCCAGCAGGCTTGAGAGGTAGGGACACCTTGTCTGTGTTCCCAGACGGCCAGGATCTCCCCAACACGCGACAATCAAAAGAGGTAACATGGCCCAGTTCACTGAGACTCAAGCTCTCATCCCACTTGACTCTCCGGAATCCAAGCGTTTATAATGCCCCCTCCTTGTGTCGTTCTGGACATTCTCAGAGGATCCTCCATACTCCACAGAACCCGCCTGGCACCACTTCCTCCTCAGCCAACCATTTGCACCTGCATCGCTGCCATTTCCTGTTGACTCTGCCGTGGACCACCTCCAGCAGGTTTCTGGGTCAGCTTCTTTCAGGCTGCTGCTATGTGCTGTGTGGCTTCATGGCAATCACGGGCAGAGACCCTTTCTTAAATGCTCCCAGTAGTAGCTGGGAGCAGGCTCTGTGTAAAAGACTATTGATAGATGAGGGGAGTAGCCGGCTGAAGGTTAATTACACTGAGATGTGAATACTCTCGTATGCTGCAAGTCCACACCACAGCCCATCCCCAAAGCGGGCTTCCCCACCTGGTCTGCAGCCTGACGATGAGTCAGGGGCTGGTTTATCTCACAGGAATATTAGTACTTCAGACAATGCTTCTCAAACGATAATGTGCATTTAAGTCACCTGGGAATCTTATTTAAATGCACATTATGATTCAATTGGTTAGAGGTGGGGCTTAAGGTTCTACATTTCTAACAAGGTTCCAGGTGATGCTGAAGACTATATCTGGAATAGCAAGGCCCAGAACATACCCTTCTTGCTCAGAATTTAAGGTCAAATAATAAGAGACCCGGAAAGAAGGAAATTCTTGTCCCTCAAGCCTAAGGACTGGTCCTGATCTCTTATTTCCTTTATTCGGTCCAGACCTAACCTGGGACAGTTAACCATGGCTGCCCCATCCCACCTTAAGGAAACTCACAGTAGAACACCATTCAACATATCTTGGCATTATTCACTCTTAACTTAACCCATGCGTGAGACAGCCATTCCCCGATTTGGGTGGTACTGGCCAAGCCCAAGCCCATCATTGTTCACGTCTAGCTCAAAAGTGGAGATCAACTCTTGACATTCTTGACAAAATTCTCTCTCTCCCTCTCTCTCTCTCACACACACACACAAACTCCTTTACACACGGACAAGAATAGTGAATATAAGACAGGCACAGGACAATCAAATCAACCCTCCATAACAGACACATCTCTCCATAAAAAAAAAGTCTAGAGACAAATATCTCCTACAACATGCTCTCAGTTTACCTGACCAAACAGAAACTCAGTTCCAGTTTAAAATATTTGAATTCAAATTCAACAATGGCTAGCTGCTTTAATTTGCATAACCAATACATCCAATTGGATACTTTTCTAGAAAAACAACCATCTTGCCTTAAATGTGCATTCACGTCTGTGCTTTCATCATACTAGGAAACTGACTGCACTAGTGAACCTTTGCCATATGACAAATTACCTCAGGTTACTGGCCTAAAAGCAAACGCTTACTATTTCATAGTTTCTGTAGGTCAACAAACAAGATGTCCTTCAGGGTTGCAATCTCATTGGCAGGACTGACAGGAGAAAGATGATTTCAAACTCACACGGTTATTAGAAGGATTCGTTTTCTCATGGGCCGTTGGGCTGAGGGCCTCAGTTCCTTGCTAGTTTCTGGCTGTTTGCTTCTCTCAGTTCTTGCCATGTAGGCCTCTCCAAGTTTCTCTCCATGTATGCAGCTCACAATATGGCAGCTTTCTTCACTGAGTGGATAACTGAGAGGGCAAGAGAGAAGGAGTGCAAGACAGAAGTTATAAGTATTGTTACCTCATCATGGGGCTTCAATCCCATCACTTTTGTCATATTCTGTGGGTAAGAAGCAAGTCACTAGGTCAACGCAACCTGCAGAGGGAGAGAATACACCACAGATGTCGGTGCCAGGAAGTGGGGGTCACCGGAGGCTGTTTCAGGGGGAGCTAACCAAGTTGACCAAAGTTTTAAAAATGTGGTTTTTGTTCTACTGATCAAGTTTTAAAAAAACAACAACCTAGGAATCATAAATCATTAATTCCAAATGATGTCTCCATCTCACTACCTGAAAAGCACCCAGCATTACCTGTCTTTACCTGTAACTAGTCCCTTGTCTGCTACTTCCTTTCAAGGCAAAACTCAGGGATAAGTGAGGGTTGGGACAGTCAGAATCACAGTTCCCTTCCAACACTAGCATTCTAGAGGTTTTTTTATATTAGTACCTTAGACATTATAAGGGCTCTGTAGTTGCTTGTTGACTTGATTTAGGTTGGTTGAGAGTTTTGGAGACAAGGAGGTGACCAGATGAAAGTCAAAACATGATTGGCTTAAAACAATGTATTGTGTGGACTTTTAATATAATGGGATTTCCTCCTACAATCCCCACGGCCCTTTTCTGCTATTTGTCACTTGACTGTAGCTAAAACTGCTGGAGAATAAGAATCCCTTTGTCTGTACTGTCTCTGACTTCACAGCATGTCCTCCACAGAATCCTTCCTCTCCTTCCATTCAGCTTCTTGAGTGAATGACTGATGATATTCAGAAGGCAGGAGAAGAGAACTTAAGAGCATTTCTGTTCCTTTCACTCCTCTCAGGATGGTGTGAATCCCGGTGGAGATTCTTCTTCTTGGTCTATGTATGCTGAATTGGTCCTTGACTATATGTTGTATAAAATCCGGGCCATCTTTTTTAAGTGGAAGAACTTTTTCTAACAGCCCCCAAGGAGCAGAGTATGGACTTGAGTAAGGAAACCATAGATAGCCTTGCATACTAAAAATAAATGAGTTTACAGGGGCTTCCCTTTCGCTAGCTTGAGAAAGGGAGATTTCCAGAGTCAAGGAGAACAGGTTAGCTCCGGTCTCCGGGTGAGACTGGGCTGGGTGCTGTCACCTGGTCTCCAGGACTTTCCCATCCAGCTTGAAGCTTTGTTAGAGTCACAGCTATAAGCAAGGGTTTTCTTAGTTCTCCCTCTTCTGAAAATTTTAGGCTAAAACGATACCGAAACGTTCTCAAAGGGAGAAGCAGAGATAATGAGGCAGGAGCTTGTCCTTGTGTGGCGTGGCCACCCGCACAGGAGATCCATCTCCTAACTGCTCAAGCATCCGAGGTTAAAGGACTGAGTGTTGGTGAATCCTAGAGGCTGTGCAATACCTTAACAGCCAGGGAAGTCCTGGGTGTGAGTGTTTCTAGCCTTTTCATATTAGGGCAGCTACTTCAGTTCTCAGAGCATTATTTTACCCATTTGTGCAATGTTTAATAGCCCACAGGCTCATCGCTCATTTCAAGTTGGATGAGGTATATAAAATGCAGTAATTCACAAACATTACTGCTGTCTGATTGGTTGTGAGAGGGGAAGGGACATATGATAGCTTCATGTTAACTCTTCCTCCCATGAAGACTACTAATTTTACATTTTTTACATGTTCTACTAAATCATTTATTCATTCTCTCGAAATTTACTGACTTGAATGAGGTAACTGGCATTATTCTGGGTCAAGATTTCTCAATAGCAGCACTATTTCAATTTGGGGAGCAGATAACTCTTTGTTTTAGGGAGCTGTGCTGTACATTCTACTACATTTATTTAGCAACATTCTGGACTTTGACCCACGAGACGCCAGTAAAACCCACCCTCACAACCCAGTTGCGGTGATGAAAAATCCACATGCTGCCAAATGTCCCCAGAAGAACAAAATGGCTTCCTTTGAAAATCACCATTCTAAATACTACGCATGGAAAGATGGTTAAGATGCCTGCAGAAATCAAGAAGGCAGGTAGGTATCTCATTTCAAAGGCTAGGGAAATTGCTAGGAGGGAAATCTACAACTGGAACTAAAAAAAGCTAATGAAAATCAAAAGAGATGAAATGCACAAAATAAAAGAATAAGCAAATTGTGGATGAAATCCTGAGGAATAGTGCCAATAAAAGATTGCTAGGGTCCTTCCAAATCCACTCTTCCTTCTCCTGTGATAATGAGACTTTAGATGTTCTCATGCTCATCACAACATAGACTACGTTTTCTCCCATCCCTGGTACATACATGGTATTATGACCAAGATTAGCCCTTGCCTAAGGGGAGAAGTGATGTGCGCAGCTGATGGGTGATTTCTGACTTACAGATAAACTGACTGGCCTTGGGACGCCATTCTTTTCCCTCCCACTGGCCAGAATACAGAGAGGACTGTGTCTGCTTCAGGCAGGCGGGTAGGAACAGTTCAGTTAGAGTTGTCTCAACAATAAGGTGAGGAAGCTTAGATCTAAAATATGATACAAGGCAAACAGATTTCTGTTGCATTTAATATTGTGCATCTGTATTTTGGCATCTCAACATAAACACATGAGGATTAGGTAGAAGATAAGTGTTTATGCAGGCGTCAAAGACTCAGTGATGTGAAGTGGCCCAGCAGAGTATGGGACTGTGGGAGTCAAGGAAGTTAGAGATCTTCAGGAAGGAAAACGTCATTAACAGGACCCCAGAGGTAAGTCTGGCTAGATGAGGGGTAGGAAAATAATTAGACAAATGCTGGTTCACTGCTGATTACCTTACTTATAGTCATTTTAGGAGAGCTCTGAGGCCAGGAGTGAAACTGCAATTGTATTAAGAGTTACATAGACGCATAAAAATAGGACAAGATTAGTACAGGCAACACTCTGACAAAATTTGAATGAGAAGGTGAGGAATTCAATATGAACGAGCTTGTGGGAGATAAAAGGCTTATGAAAGGGTTAATTTAAAAAAAATTTAGTTTGAAATAACTAGATTCATAAGAATGTACAAAGAAATGTGCAAGTGGTCCCAGACACCCTTCACCAATTTATTCCAATGTCAGATCTTATATAGCTGTGATATCAAAACCAGGAAAGTGACATTAGCACAATCCACTTAATTTATTCAGATTTCACCATGTATCTATGCCCTTAAATGTATGTGTGTAGCTGTATGCAATTTCATCCCATGCATATTTCTGTAACACTCACTACAATCAAGATGCTTAGCTGTAATCACGTGACCTTCCTTGTTATCCCTTTATAGCCTCACCTACACCTCATTCCTAAATCTTTGCTATCAGAGATCTGTTCTATATCTCCATGATTAGGTTAGTTCATGAATGTTTTATATCTAGAGTCAAGTGATACGTATCCCCTTGACATTACATTTTTCACTTGCATAATTTCCTAGTTTCCCAAATTATGTGTTTATCAGTAGTATATTCCTTTTTATAGCTAAGTAGCAGTCCATGGTATGGGTGGACCCCAGTTTAACTAACCATTCACCTACTGAAGGACATTTGGGTAGCTTCCAGTTTTGTGCCACGAATAAGGTTGCTATGAATTTTTCTTTGTAAGTTTCTTTGTGAAAATAAGTTTTTATTCCTCTGAGATATATGCTTAGCAGTGCTCAGAGGGGGAGTCATAGCATTAAGCAGCTAGGAGGGAGCTCTTGACCTAATATGGTACCTAGGAAATGAAACTAAACCCAAAATAATAAGAAAGGAAATATTCCAAAGAAGAGCAAAAATCAACAACCAACGTTCTAAGAAACTTGTCCTAAAAGACCTATATGGAATACTCCACCCATCAAGAGAGGGATACACATTCTTTTCAAGTACACATAGGCCATGTGCCAATGTCAACCATATTCTGAATCACAAACAAGTCTCAATAAATTTAAGAATGTCCAAATCATACGTAGTAGGTTTTTCTCACTTGAGCTGAAAACAGAAAAAATAATTGAGAAAAACCAATGAAACTCAAAGATAGCTCTTTAAAATGGTCAATAAAATTGAAAAACCTCTAGCCCGACTGAAGAAAATAAAGAGAAAGATCCAAATTACTAAAACCAAGAATGAGAGCAGGGACATCACTGAAAATCTTGATGATATTAAAAGTCTAATAGGAAACATTATGGACAACTTTATGTTAATAAATATGGCAACTTAGATAAAATGGACAATGTCCTTGAAAGACATAAACTGAAAAGCTCATCCAAGCCTTCCCACAAAGAAAACTTAGGGTCCGAATCACTTCGGTGGTGTATTCTACCAAACATCTAAGGAAAAATAAGTATCAATTCTATGTAAATTCTTCCAGAAAGTGGAAGAGGAGAGAGTATTTCCCAAACCACTTTTTAAGTTTAGAATTACCCTGATATGAAAACCAGTATATAAAAAATGAAAACTAAACAATACTCCTTGCAAAGACATAAGCACTCAGCAACGTTTTAGCAAATCGAATAAAGCAATATCTTAAAAAATAAAACATCATGCGCAAGGAGTGCTTATCTCAGAAATACAGGTGGCATTAGCACTCAAAAACACCAATTATATAATTCAACATATTAATAGAATACAAAAGAAAAAGATGCGATTATAATCTATCTCTAGATATAGTGAGCATAGACTCCAACTGCAATTCAGAACAAGACTCTCTCTAGACTTCCTTTTCTTACTTGTAACTACTTTCTCCCACAGACAGAAACCTCTCTCATTATGTATGATATATTTACTCATTTAGCCAACTCTAGTGCATATATATATATATTGTAGTATATGTAGTAATGTATATATTACACACACTATATAATGTAGTTTCAGATTACTACCCTATACCCTTCTGAGAAACAAACTTACCTTCTAGAGTACAGAGTAGAATTCTTTTTTTGTCTTTAGCTTTTAGAAGTATCCAGTCAAATATACTGTTTTCCAAAGTCATTTAAATCAGCTTGTTTTCACCACATTCTTCAGCATGGTTATGTGATTCATTGTAAAAGAGTTAGATTCATTTGGTTTTTTCTACATTCTGTCTTGGGTTCCTTCCAATTTTATCAAAACTTCACATTGTACATCTGAAATATATACAATTTTTATTTGTCAGTTATTACTCAGTGAAACTAGGGAAAAACAGGTAAAAAAAGAAAAAGGCTAATCAATAGTCTTTTAAGAAATGACACCTAACAATTTGACATCCATAAGGAAAACAAATTAACTTTGATCTCTACTCATATATTGTTAAAAATTAACTCAAAATAGTTATAGATCTAAATATAAAATATAAAATTATAATACTTGGAAAAGAAAATAGAGGAGATAATCTTGTAACATTGAGTTAAGCAAAGAATTTTTTAAATATATAAACTACACCAAAAAAGAAATGGATACATTGGACATGATCAAAATGAAAAGCTTCTGCTCTTCCTGGGATACTGTTAAGAATATGAAAAGGCAAACCTTCATAAACTGGGAGAAAATATTTCCAAACTGTGTATCAAACACAGAAAGTTTATCTAGAATATATAAAGGTCTCTTACAACGTGATAATAATAAGACAAACAATCCAATACAAAATGGACAAAAGAAATAAACATACAGTTCACCAAAAATATATATACGTGGTAAATCAGCACATGAAAATCATTTCTCAATGTCACTCATTATTAGAGAGAGGCAGATTAAAATCACAATGAGATGTCACGTCACACCTATTAGAATGACTGAAATTAGGGAGACTGACCGCACTGAGAATGCGAAACAACAGAACCCTCATAGACTGCTAGTGTTGCTACAGATGATACAGTCACTTTAGAAACATGTGGCAGTTTTTAAAAAGTTAAGTTTATACCTAGTGTGCAAAGTAGGTATCCCACTCCTAGGTATTACCCAAGATAAATGAAAAGCATTTATCCGCACATAAACTTCTACAGTAATATTCACAGCAACTTTATTTATAATAGGTGAAAACTGAACACCACTCAAAAGTCCATCAACAAGAGAACAAATTGTCACATCCACAGAGAATATTACTCAGCAAGGAAAATATATGAAGTAGTGAGACCCGTGATAATATGAATGAGTCTCAAAATAATTATGCTGAGTGTAAGAAACCAGAGAGAAAAGTATGTAATGTATATAATGGATTACTCCATTAATATAAAATTCTAGAAAATGCAAATTCAACTTACGGGTAGTGTCAGAACACAGATCACTGATTGCCTTGGATTGCAGGGATTGGAGGAGAGGGTGAGAGGTGAGGACAGGGAGAGGAATCTTCACTGGTGACGGGGAGGTTTGTTATATGGATGGTTTTGATGACTTCATGGGTGCATACATATGTCAAGACATCAATTTGTATACTTTAAATACAGTTTATTGCACCTAAAGTATACTTTGATAAAGCTGCAAAATCAAAACGAACAAAATATAAAGGCTCTTCATTTGAACCAAGATTCCCTGGGAGGCTGGAGCACCAGCAGGTCTGGACAAGAAGGACCCAGGACCTGACAGCTAACAGTATAGGCAGCACCGTGCAGTCAGAGCCATCTGATGACGCAACGCTGTGAGAGCCACAGCCCCTGGACCCTCACTGCTGCCACCGCGGCAGGACCCCGGGGCCCACAGCCATTGTCCGTGGTCTCCAACTGCTTCTTTTTCTTAGTACCACTACCTGGCTGGGACATCACCCCCCTGTCACACCTGGATCATATCCCACTGCCCTGGCCTCCAAAGAACTGAAAGATAGAGGATATCTCCCCCCTTGCTTCTCCAGGGGGAGCTGCACCCAGGGGTGTCCCTCCATACACAGGCTGCACCCTCGTTTTGAGTAGCCAAGAGGAAAAAAAAAAAATGAAAAACACAAGTGACTCTCTAGGCACTCAAGTGACTCCTGACGACTCAGTTTCTGAAGGCATCAGAAGCCCCTGAGCCCTGGGCCTCTCTGGCTTATCTGCGGACAGCATCCTGCACAGCACATTCTTGGCTCTCTAGTCAGCTGGGGCCTCAGATGAATTATCCAGGTCTGACCCCCCGTTATTCACATGCTGTGAGTTTTCATTTGCAAGATCTGCTCCTTCTGTTCCCTGGGATGGGCAACTGTGGCAGACGTTCAATATTAGAGGATGTAGGAATAGATTAAGTTTATTTTTTTCCTAATGTCTTTCCCCTAACTCTGTTTTTATAGAAGCAGCCGCTCGCGCTTCTGATTTTCTCCAGTACTATACTCTGTGCTAGGCCGACTCGCCCTCTAGCGGTAGTTTGTTTAATACTCCCAGTTAGCTAAAAGCTTATGCTTTGGGCTGGTGGCGTTCAAAAAACTGACTGCTAATGACAGTAAAAAATATATTTTGTCACTTTTTATATATTTGTATAACTAAAATAAAATTTTCACAAAACGTTATTTACCCTTTTTGTGCTATATACTGTGGAATTTTCTATTCTAGTCTCCCTTTATTTAGGAAAAATGTTATTCTTTTATTAGGAAAAATATTCTCTTTTAATTTAGGAAAAGATGTTATTTCCTACTAAACTGATTTAAAGACTTCAAACTGGTAAGTTTCAACCCATGCTTTGAAAAACAGCGCTTTAGGTAATTATTAAGACTAAATTAATCTTGTGACCTATTAATAGATATTTCTCCCAAGAGATACACAAACGTGTACACATGAACCTGTGACTGAATGCTTGATGAGCTAAAAAAGCCACTACTTTCCATTATTTTCATACATTTGCACACAGAGACTTGGAAAAGCCCCACAGTAAAGAGCCTGTTTAACCTAGCATATCTTAGTGTTTCCTACTTAACTGTGGAAGGAGTATTTCCAAAATAGGCACATACAACAATAATTAAACAAATCTGTGAAAAGCTCATGAAATAAGTATTCCAAAAAATGAGATTTTGGGGAATTGTGCCTTATACACGAGGAAGAAATCCACAAATAAATCCAAGTGCCAAATATACACAGAAGTTGTAGCAGAGATCTGTGCAGTTGGAGTGCACTGGCCCCCTGGGGCTGTACTTTAAAATCTACTTAGTAAAAACGGACAGATCTGGTTTGGTGGCAGGAGGTTTGAAGGTGGAGAAGGAAGAACTCAGTTAAAGCCAGAAGGGGTGAATCCCCAAGTCACCTTGAGGGATATCAGGAAATAGGGCCCCTTGGTCCACCTCTCAGCCAGATGTTCTTTGCATCTGCTATTGCTGTCAAATTGTTTTGTCTCCCCAGGTCTACACGGAGAGTAAAATCAGTGACACAGGTGCCAAGAGAGACCCAGGACGCTATAGAATGGACTGCTCCAGCTTCAGAAAAAGTTTTATTCAGTTCATTGGCTTGCAATGACTGGCAAATATCCTGGCTAAATACATAGTTCTCAAAACAAATAAGGATTGGATAAAAACAGCGAGATGAGTGAGCATAATAGCCTGCTGACAACTCCTGGAAGTACAGAGGCTAGGCCAAGGTCAGAAGCAGGTGTGATACCTAGGGCAACGTGTCAGTTTCCAAAGAGGAAAATCTAAGCCAGAAAACAAGCCAATGTCCAAACGAGAGGCTGAGACGGTTGAGTCTTGTTCACTGCAGTGAACCTCTGTCGGGGCGCCTGCCTGATCCCTTTCTCTAAGAATCGGGCGTCATCCGCAGGTCCTACTGCAGAGCTCCGTCATAACACGTGGGTCAAACCCTCTGGCCCAGCTGATTAGACTGCGGTGAATACCCAGTCCAACCTAGAATAATCAGATGTTCTCCTGCAAGTGAATGCGTTCACTGAAAATACAGTTAAGGTTTTGAATCCCTACAATGAAACGTCTGGCAGAATTCTAATGAGCTAGCCAGGACCGATGACCAGCCTGTACCCCAAGCATAAGGAAACAGACTGGGTGAACGGTATGACCCGAACCTAGTGAAAGAAAGAAAGAAAAGTAAGGAAAGGGTAACCTCACTTTCTGATTCTTCTTCCTTTTCCAAACTCCTCAGGAGTCTCAGCTATATGCCCTAATCTTGGGTGCACAGAGATAAAGCCATATCCTTCCCAGAACAATCCCTTATGATTGGCTAAGGCTGTTTGCGTCACACCAGGAGGAATGAGCAGCGGGTGTGTCAGACAGAAATGTCTCCCACTGCACACGACACAAATCCTTTGTGAACAGAGTCGACCTGCTCATCACAGATATACTGGTGGGTATGTACCTTCTGTCATTTTCCCAGGGGCCAGCACGAAACTGGACAGAGGCAAGACCTAGTATTCCTCCCACACCCAGTTCCTCAGAGTCTTGCTATGAACATAGCACAAAGGCACTTAATTATGGACTAAAATATTTATTGCTCTCTGAGACCTCAGTTCACGGGACACACAAACAAAGCCTGAAATGAGGCTGGGAAGTGGGAAGGTCACAGTGAGGTGGGTGGTCAGGGTTGGAGGTGTGGGGAGAATAGTCCCTCCCAGCTGGGTCTTCACACCAGGGGCCGTGTCCATCGTGAACTGCACACCAATCTCAGGCTGCTGGCTTCCCACCTGACTTAGCCCGTGAACTTGCAGACATAGGGTAGCTTCATATTACAGTCATAATCTTTCCACCTCCGGTATCCTGCAGAGACAGAAGACCTAAGGTCACGGGGCGGGTGGAGGGTGGGAGTCCAAGGCAGAGGCGTCCCAGATTCCGACCCAGGAGTCAGGGCCTCTCCAGCATCACCACCAGTGTCCAGCTGCGGGGGAAGGAGGCTCAGGGAAAGAGAGATGAGAAGGGCTGGGAGAAGACAAACCACCACTGTGCTTCCCAGCTCAGGAGGGCGCCCTGAAGGCCAGACCCAGAAATGGGGAGTGAGGAGAAGGGAAAGGCTGGCAGGAGGTGGCTGCTTGGTTCTGTACCTGAGGCCTGTGTCAGGCTCCCACAGTAGCCGGGGTTTGAGACGGTGGACGGGTCCTTCTCCCAGGCCCTGTAATTCAGCACATCCGAGGTGCTCCATTCCCATCCCTCTGCCCCGGGCTCCAGGACCTAGAGAGCAGAGGACGGAGCCAGGTGAGGCTGCGTGGCCCTGAGAGTTCTCCTAGCATGATCCCCGCAGCTGGGGCACGGATGCCCTCCCCAGCGTCATGGAACGTGCTCTGCTCCTCACATGCTGCCCCAGAGCTCTTTGCTGGGAAACGGAGAGGCAACCGCTTGCTCCTATTGGCAAATCCCAAAACCAACGATCGCAAAGACCAGGGGAACACGTGCCCTCACCTCTGTGGGGTTGTGGAGCCCAATCCAGATGTTTGGGTAGGAGTTCACACTGCTTTTGACCAGGGAGGCCACGAAGGCCGCCTCCGCCCCACTGAGCACGGACGCCAGGTGTCCAAAGGGCCGCTTCTGGCAGGCCATCTGTGTGGGGAAGGGGGCCGGGGCCGCTGGAGACATCGCTCGGGGAGGGCGGGCAGAGGTGGGTGGGAAGGGGTGCGGGCACCCCCGTCATCCCGGGAACCGCGGGGGTGGAGACCCCCAGGCACCCCATCGCCCCTCCGCGCCAACCCGGCCACTCACGTCCGCGTCCATCCAGGACTTGGCCATCATAAAGAGAGCGTAGCAGTAGCCGCCGTAGGCCTTGGCGCCGTTGGGGCAGCTGAGCCGCGGAGAGGCCGCCTCCTTCTGGGAGTCCTCCCCTGGGGGCAGGGACACGGGGGGACGGGCGGGCTGGGCAGCGGGGCGGGGCGGGGGCGGCCCGGGGCTCGTGCACGAGGCCGGTGCTCGGGGGCGCCAGCCCTTCCCGGGCCTCCTGACCCCGCCCCGGCCCCCGAGGCGAGGGGCGTCCCTTTCCTCCCCACGCTTCCCCTCGAAGCCCAGCCCGTCCCCCGCGCCGGGCCGGCCGTCCTCCCCCCGGAACCTCACCCGTGACCCTCCCCTCCCGGCCCCGAGCGCCCCGGGGGCCCGGCTCACCCTGCACCCGGGACAGGAGCGCCAGGCAGGCCAGCAGCACCCAGGACGCGCTGCGCAGGGCCGTGGAGGGCAGCATCGTGCCTGCGGCCGGGAGGGAAGCGCGCTCAGAGGACGGGCGTGGGGACCCTGCTCGGCCACCGCTTGTCTGGTCCCCGAGGAATTAGCTGGTCGGCATCCTCCCCTGCTACGGTTCTGGAAATACTGGACCGTCTGGACACCCCCCACCTCTGAGGCCTCCCAGGGCCCCTGTGTTCCCTGGTGGCAGGAACCCTTACACGCCTTCCCCCAGCTGGATGCAGTGCAAGTCCTGCCGTGGGTCGTCTGCATGAGCCCTCACTCACCTGGCTTGCAGGGACCAGTGATGGTGTGTGAGGCCTGAAAATACGGGGCTTTTATAAGAAGATCTGAGGGAGGGCCTCCAAAATCAGTCACAGGAGTGTGGAGTCAGGGCAGGGATCCTGGGGCAGGGCTGGGCGTGGATTCAAAGAATTCCCGCCCTGGGCAGGAGACGCTTCCCGGCCAAGGCTGGGAATTGCCAGATGTCGCCTCTTTCCCGTTACCAGGCCAGCACAGTCCCTAGCAGCTGGTCAAGGTCGAACTTTCCGCACCCCTCTCCAGACACCTTGTTCTGAAAAACTGACAGGAAATGACGGCAGTCCTGGCACAAATTCTGATATATACAGTTTAAAATACTTTGTAGAACTGGATCATTAAAGAAAATGTCAAAAGCATATTTTTGTGCTATTTGCCAAAAACTCACTCCTTTAAGCATATCTATGGGTTTCTTTAAACCGTAACATTAAAGTAAAACAAATTAATGAGTAAAAATTGGATGGGTATAAGAATTGGAAGTATTGGTGAATATATAGTATTAGTTGAGGGAAAAGAAATAACTGAAACCAAGGATAGGAACGAATGTCCAGAGTTGCTGCTTCAACATAGCAGCAAGGTGGGAGGGAAGGAAGTGTGATCTCACAGGCCCACAGCAAGCCAATCACAGGAAATAAATAGACCTGTCTTCCATCCATCTCTATGTAAGAAGGCTGAAAAACAGTTGCTCAGTTCAATTCATTTCTGAGCTGGTAGTGTGGTACCTCAGAGGAACTTTCTTATGATCTGTGGACCCACAGGAATCTTCAAGGCCCTTTCAGGGGCACTGTGAGGTTGTAATTTTCTTAACTGCACTAAAACGGCATTTGTCTTTTTCACTGTGTGGACATCTGCACTGATGGGGCAAACACTTTGGTGAGTAAGGGTTCCCTTGCCGTGGCATCAGTCAGGGCAGTGATAGCAACTGTATCCTTCATATTCCTGCACGTGTTGGAAACAAAGTAGACATCTTCCCTGAAAATTGACCTGGATTAACTTGATGTAGCAGTACAGATAATTTTAGTATATCTTGACCCTCGAATACATTTCTTTTACTATTCTGTATGAGTAAATGGGAGGTCTGCACACTCAGGTATTATGGTTATTTACCTTCAGGAAAAGCATTTGTAACATGGAGTTCTAATCCACTTTCTCAGGGAACACAATTCTTGAAAAATGGACTGACAGACAAACCAGTTTTTCACATATGAGCACTTTGTTTGCATTAAAACGTGATCAAAGGGAGTTAGTAAATAAATACTTTTACAATTGCTATTTTACTATGTAGTATTATAAATATCAAGAACTCTCGTGGAAAAAAGTCTCCTCCTCCCTCCCGAAAAATAACAGGAGAATTGATGACTTAAATGTGAAAATCAAAACCTTAAACTTTAGAAGAGAATACTAAAAAATATATTTTTGAGTTTGGGTTAGGAATGTATTTCTTAAACACAAAATTATAAGCATGAACTATAAAATATTGCTAAATGCGACATTAAAATGAAAAATAAAAGTAAAAATGTAAGGCACAAATGAGAAAAAATGCTCTAAGTGCATATGACTGACTGACAAAAGAGTGATATGAAGAATATGTGAATAACTCTAAAAATCAACAAAAAATAAGACATTCATTTAATAATACATTCATTAGAAGAGAGAAAAACAAGAGCATGCAGTTGGCTAAAGAAGCAAAGTGATCAATAATATATGGCAGTATGTCAACCTCAGTAGCAATCGTTATGAAAATTGAAGTCAAAATGAAATATAACACTTCCGATTGTGTTAACTTGCCAGACTGACAAGAAAGCCTGACTTCCCCAAATTTTGCTGAGGATTTGGAGCAATGAACTCTGCACATTTCTGCTGGTGGTTGTATGAATCAATATGATGTCTTGGGAAAACTGGCTTTTTTTATACCCTGATAATCAATCATTCCATTGCTAGGAATATACAGCTTGTATATATATGCCAAGTGGCATATACAAGAATGTTCAGAGCATGCTTATTTATAATGGCAAAAACCTAAAAACAAGCACCATGTCCATTAACAGAAAACTAGATAAATACTGTGCGGTTTAAATAAGCAGTGGAATACATTACAGCAGTGAAAATAAGTGAGTCATAGTTACAGGCATCAGCATGGTTTAACCTGAAAGATACAGAGTTAAGGAAAAAGATCAAAATACAAGTATTATACTCTGTGTAATTTTGTTTCTTAAAAGGTCACAAACAAGATATCCCTTCAATATTGCATATATGTATATACATAATATGGATAGATGCATATACCTAATAAATACACATACATATAGTATGGATATGCATTTAGATAATACAATATACATGTATTTACATAATGCATTATTTATGTATATATGTAAAGGAGGAAAATGATAAACTCAAAATTCCAAATTATTACCTCTGAATGGAGAAGAAAATTATTGGAATATGGACCCAGGAAGTTTCAGATATTTTAGGCGTTACATATATTTTAGGTAGAGTGGTAGTACTAGAATTTAAAAAATATTCTTTTAATCATATATATATGTAACACATATTGCCTTCTACATATGAAATATATGATAGTGAAGATTAAAGGAACTTAATTTCAGCTGAATTTAGTAATGTAGGAAGATTAGAAACAATATTCTAAGTGGTCTTTTAATTATTGGCGTTAACCCGTATAAACCAACCTAAAACAACTGTCAAGTTTCAGATCAAGGTTTCATCAAGAGAGTGGCCAGGCTCTACAAGCTGAAGGCTTCACTGGGCTTGGAATATCCACTTCCAAGGTGACTAACTTTGGCAGAAGGCTTCAGTTTCTCACCACGTGGGCCTTTTCTCATAGGGCTTCTGGACTGTCCCTATAAAGTGGTAATTGTCTTCCTCCAGCATGAGTGACCCAAGAGAGAGCAAAGCAAAAATTGCAATGCCATCTAAAACATAGCTTCAGATGTCACACATGTTCATTTCTGCAGTATCTTATCTGTTACAGGGGTCAGACCTATCCAATAGTGTATGGAATTACACAGGAGTGTGAATACCAGGAAGCAGGGGGCATTTGGTGTTATCTTAATAGCTTGCTACCAGGGTGGGAACCTGATACTTTATCAGTCATGGGTCAGAAGTCCTGTGTGGCTTGGTACTTTTTTCCCTAGGAGGCCCTTCTGAATCTATGTAACAGGTATCATTTTCATGAGGAGCAGGAATATCTACCAATCCCATCCAGCAGCTCTCAAACTCCCCCTAGGTCCCTACCTACGCAAAATATTCAGTTATGAACTAATTTATCATCACTGTCTCATTTAGAATCTTTCCATTATTTCTTCATTACCTATCTTGTGATTACCTATTGCTGCAAAACAAACTATTCCAAAGTTAGTAGCTTAAACAGTAATTTACTATTTTTCTCATGGCTCTGTGAGTTAACTGGGTTTGTTTATGTGGTTGGGCCTTGGCCATTGACATGCAGATAATGTTCTAGTCCTTGTTCTAGGGCTTGAGTCCTGATTATATACATGAAGACACTGGGGTTTGGACTAAATCGAAGAGCAAAACAGTGACCACACATGAATGGAGAAATACATTCTATTCAGGCGACTGCACTGAAGGCCAGTTTTTAGAGCAGTTTAGTCAAAGGCAAGAAAAAATGAAGGATCAAATTCTAGTGGAAAACAAGCCCAATAATCTGAAATCCTTCGAGATGTCTGACCTGTGAGTTAGCTCAAGTTAAGAACTCAGGGTGGAGGGTGCTCCTCGGGCCTCGCATTTCATGATCCGAAGTGAGAACAGGGGAGAAAGGAATTTCCTAGGAAATCCTACTTAAAGCGCAGTGCACCACGACATCCAAGTTTCCCTTTCTCACACTTCCTTCCTCTTCGCCTTTTCTTTCGTGGGTCAGCCCTAGTTGCTTAAGGGGAGACCAGAGACATGCATAAGACCTCGTTGTTATTGAAGGGAGGACCAAGGGTCAGGGCAGCGGCGAATGCGGACCCCACCGTGAGGACTGGCTCGAGATGGAGTAATAGGCACGAGAGTAACATGACCTGAAACCCCGAACTGAACTGCAGGCAGGGGCGGCACGTCTCAAGCTGGGACTGGGCCACAGGGACGGGACGTGTCAGGGACAGCAGGCATCTCCTCAAGGGGCAGGTACTCCGGACACAAAGTGGAGCAAGCAGTGCCCCCGGGACAAGGGGCACCTGGGATGAGCTCAACCAGGGCAGGGAACCCGGGTTCGTGGAGCCGGCGGAAGTGTGGAGCTGGGCTTCCCAAGAGGACTCCTGGCTGGGAATTATCAGAGAGGGTATGGATGCTTTCAGGTCGCGCTGCTCCCTTTCCTACCTACGGCATTTTCCTGGCCTCCAGACAGTCATTCCCACGCACACCTGTCCCCACCTCAGCCCAAATGGAGGGCTAGTGAAGAGAAAACCAGTGAGGCATATTATTATTAAGGGCTTGGGCTTTCAAATCAGACAGACCCATCTCATGGAGTGTCAGTGGGAATTAAAATAATGCATGAATATATCCTTACGTAATCACCCAATACATGCTGGCTAATAATACTATCTTCAGGGCCTGGCAGTGCCGTAACAAGATGCTCAGTGATTTTTAGCAGAATAACAAAAACACATACATAGGGTCTGCAGAAGGAGGTCATGGAGAAACGACTCCCCAGACTCATTTCCACAGCTTACCCATTTGTTGCAACTATTTGGGTTTATTCTTTAACCTTGAACAATGTTCTCTTGAGGACATTAAGCATGCAATGTTTGTGCAGTCTTTGCATTCTCAATATATCCTTAAATGTGATGAAACGGTATTTATTTTAAAAAGGTATTCGGATGTCACTAGTTTAGGAAAGCGCTTTACTCATAAATTCAGTGTTATCAGAGAATCCGCACACTGATTCGTGCAGGAACTCATCTGATCGTGACTACCATTTATTCAGCACTAATTTTGTGCCTGGCATTGTGCGAAGAGCTCTACATAAATTGACATACATAACATAACCCACGTCATTATTACAAAACAGCTAAGGTTACTTTCATTTTTCACACAAGAAAATAAAACTTTGGAGAAGCTACATAATTGAGTCACGGTTCCACAAAAGTAACAGAATGGGGATTAAACCCAAACACCAATGGTATGTTTTAGTAACTGTTACCTACTTCTTCTGGAGGGAAGAAGTTGTTTTTTTTTTCCCCCTAGAAAAAAGCAATAGAGTATTGGCCTTTGCTGCAAGGCCATTAACACCTACACCAAGAGAGAGGAAATATATTTTCTAAGATGTTCAATTTACCACTGTAATAGACCTGACATTCAGAAGACCTAAGTCCAGAAAACCAGACACAGAAGAGATTGAGCACACCAGGGAAATTCTGTGACCAACAGCTCTGTGTGATTATTTGCTAAGCTACATTAACCTAATGGACACTAAGAAAGAGAATGTGTTTAGTGGAGTTATCAGATTCTCTTTATTTACTCAAGATACAAAACCATTAATTCCTTGTTTCTAACAAAGGACTAATATTGTTCTGGTTCACCCTGTAAGTCATGCAAATAATGTGAACGCCAAATTCCATTTGATTTAGACAATTGTTTCAATTGCCAATACCTTCCATTATTCCCTTTTATCCTCAAAACTACCCTGTACATTAGGCAGGGCAGGTATTAACTCCACATTACAATGAAGAAATTCAGGAACAGAGAGGAGGCCTGACTTAGTCTGTCACACAGCATGTTAGTGCCAAGTTAGGAGAACTGAATTCTATTCCTGAGTTCTTCCTTCTTGATACTAGGCCCCACACTGTTTCATTTGAATTAAAATTCTTCAGGCATGAGTTAAATTCTGAAAAAGGTCCATTTAATTGCTCTCTGCCATGATAGGTTTTTGAAAGGTTTCACCTTAGTTGATGGATTCATTAATTTTAGAACATCTTATTTGCTTTCTGCTAATGGAATTTTCAGCAGGTGATTGGTTAGTTACCTTTTCTAAGCCTCATGCAGAGTTTAAATGTCATTCTATACAAAGATATTTACTGCATGGAGTATTGTCTAATTAATTTTTGATTGTAACTAGGAATTGCTATAAGTCATTCTTGTCTATAGTTGTATCATGAGCGTTAATAATGTCACTGGGATTTCTTGGGTAAATGCCCACATGTGTGAGTTTAGGTGCACATGTATTCTACTAATTCAGGTTCAGAATGGCAGTTTTGCTTTGTGAAATTAAGAGGTGTTTCAAGATTTTTCCAGGTGGCACCTTTCCCCACAATTGTTCTAGCTCTAGGTAGTATAGGAGCTTAATTGCAGTGTATTCTGGGGAATCCTTCTGCAGTGGGAGGGTCTTGATGATCAGCACACCTGAAAAGCACAGAGAAAAACTTGAAAAACTCTAAGAGAACAGTCTTCCAAATTCCGGCCAGTCAATCCAAGGGATGCGGACAAACAGAAGCCCAGATGCAGCTTCCTCCATCCGATGGGATGGACTGAGGGTAAATGTCAAGCCCTGGGAGCTTCAGTGGTTTTCGGTCTCAAAAATCTGCACTGAATTTGGAGGCTCCGAGACAATACAAGGAAATGTCCACAGTCTTGAGGAAAGGTGGTATCATTCATAAATGACAGAATTTCAAAACTTAATTATGGGCCGCTGCTGAACTCAGGCGCAAATCGTGAAGCGAAGGCGAAACTCAGGCAGGCTAAACAGGCTAGGATGAGAAAAAGTGATTCGTCTCAAGGACAACTTGAGGATTCACTCCAAGTCTAGGATCTTTGAGCCTGGAAGCTGGAGGAGGGAATCCAGGTTCCACATGCCAGTGGGCGCACCTACTGAAACACAGACTGCCTTTGTGAGGATTGGCTGTGTGTCTGCGATGGATGGACCCAGCGTGGAAATGGCGCCTTATACCTGCCAGGTCCTCTCCAGGGTCCAGCACTTGAAACAGAGTCTCGCTTCCCTATGAAAACTTATTTGCTCCTTCCTTCCTATTTTCCCCAGCTTATTCCCAGTTACCATTTAGGCCACAGCTTAAACATCCCTTCTTCAGGAAGACCTTTCCCAAAGTCTAGATAAGATTCATCTGTGTTCCATCATATTGACTCTCTGTACTTTAGTGCATTTGTTTATAACCTAGTTTCCCCTCTAAAGGCTACGGGCTCAGTGAAGGAACAGAATCCAGTTCCCTTAGTTACCGCTATACCTCCATCCTTAGCATTGGGTCTGGCCTGAATCTGAGACAACCGAGACTCATAATTTAAGGGATTTTCCCCAAGGCTGTGTGACTGCAAGTGTTGGGGCTGAGGCTAGAACCCAGGTTTCTTAACTTCTAATCCAGTGGAGTTTCGGTCTAGGTGTAGCAGGAAGAATTCTACAGTTGACGAATGGTATTGTAAATATGGAACATCATTTAGCTTGCTTGGACAATCGTGAACTTGGACTTTATGTCTCTGGTGTCAATTCTCCATTTTTGAGAAATGGTGCTTTTATTATCCTTTCTAGTCCAGAGGTATGATATGAAAATGTAATGAGGCTGATGATGTAAAAATGCTTTGAGAAGACTATGATATAACCATGACAGGCATATAGATGATATTAGCATTATTATTTTCAGTGTGCTTTAAGTCTCAAGTTTCCCCTTCATTCTTAAGGGGTCAGTTGGACTGGGACTTCATATTTTATATGAATATATATTGTATACATATAAAATCCTACAAACTGATGTCCAAACAACTCATGAGTCACTAAAGGTCGGCATCAGAACTGAAATTGGCTTCTAATTCCTTTAAAACAATTTTGCCTACATTAAATTTCAGTGCACCTTCTTGTAGTGAACATTTATCCTTGGATATTAAGTGAAAGAGGTGAATGTTCTGTCTTAGTAAGGGGAAAGACCGGTAGGAACGTGAGTGCTTGGCTGCCTTTTCTCTAGCTTCCTAGGGCTCAGCGCATCCAGTTGGAGGAAAATCAAGAATCTGACCTTGCATCCCACCAGCCGCTCACAAGTGAGGTTCTCACCTTGCAGGGAGTGAACACGACTTAATAAAACTTTCTCCTCTGCTAAGCATCTGACTCACAGTTCAGTGCTACTAATGGGGACTAAACGGTGGTCAAGGACGTTGCTTTCAAAAGAAGGCAGCAGGAAAAGCTCCAAGTGTTTGAATTATTTAGCAGAACATGCTTACCTCAGTTTTCTTTTTGGCTTAAGCTCAGGGGAAAAGCAGAGATCCTCGAATCAGGGACTATGACCATTAATCACCCTTCTCCTCCCCACCATAAGCAGTCCCAGTGATACCCTAAAACGGATTTTAATCCTCTCACAGGGGAGTGGTTGGTGGTGAACAAAGTAGTTTTGTCCCACTGGTTGTATACTTTATACACACTTTAAGTAAAATATTAAGGTTCTTTCTTTCACTTACTAACATCAGGAATGCAGCAAGCAAGACAGCCATGGGGCCGCGATTTAACAGCATCTTCACTAAACTTTACCCAACGGCAAGTGATTGCAGCGGATGGGTCCTGCTTCCTGGGACAGCAGCCCATCCACAGGTTCTACCTATAGCCAACTTTGGAAGAAGAGTAAAGAACTGAGATTTTAGGGTCAGAAATGGGATTAAATTTGAGCCTTCACAGTTTCTGGTTATGTGAGATAAGTAACTTCCCTGCAACTGTTTTATCAGGGATAAAACAGAGACAGTATCTCAAGATTCTTCTAAGAGTCAGAGAAACAGTGACTGTCCCAGCGCTGCATGAGGGCATTGGCGCTGACACAGCTTTTTGGGTTCAATTATCCCAAAGCTCACTTTCTAGTTCACTCTCCTACTGACTGTGTCTCTGAATGCTACTCATGTCACCTAAGCCTTAAGTTTTAATCTTTTTCCTCCATGAAATGGTGATGATAACATCTACCATCCGGGCTTCTTTTCAGGATGAGCAGATGTTTGCTATTACCTAACAGCTTCTGAACTATGACCCACCTTCAGACTATCTGCCCACTCTTCCTTCCCAACCCGTTGCCCATAGTACCAGATGCTTGTTCTGTCTGAGGCAGGTGGCTGTCTGTACCATTCCACCATCTAGTCTGACCTCCTCCTGCTGAAGTCTATCCAGGACCAGAATTTGTTTATTCTTCATCCCAAAATGATAGACTGTTGTTTTTGTGTCTTTAAGATAAAAATTAAGTAACCTTTCAAATTAACTGCTTAGTGAGATGTTATAATACTAGAAAAATAAAAGATCTTTAGGGAGACCTTCTTTAAGCAGGAACAGTCTCAAAATGTACTCATTCTATGTACCATGGCGAGTTACCTGGTGAAGATTTTCTTGTGTGTGTGTGTGTGTGTGTGTGTGTGTGTGTGTGTGTAGTTAGTCAGGTATTTATCAACAAGATGGTTTTCCATGTACCTTCAAGTGGGCCACATGAAATGCTCATGTGATACCTCATTCAACATTTATTTGGCTAATGTATTAGGTCATCATATTCAAATTATACTGATTTGTATGTGGGAATCTCTGAGCCTGTTTTGGGGGACACACAACTATAAACTGAATTTCTCTAATTTTGGATTTGAATGAAGTCCCTTTAGGAATCAATCTTTGAATTCCAACTGACTTTTGACTATCCTGCTAATGCAGAGTCTTCTGTAAAATCCCTGTCTCACCACAGCACCTCAAGAGTTCCTGCAAAATCATGGAATTATATCAAAGTGCTTGTAGGCATGGCTTTGGATACTGCAATTCCAATTTCCAGCACGGTCTCCACTGAAGCCTCCCTCCACGCACTACCACTGACATAGTCTGCAAACGGGCAGTGCCACCAGGCTCACATGACAGCCAGGTGCTGTCCAGCTGCGGACTGTGAAGAAGGGCCCTCCACACTTCCTGTGACCTCCTGTGAGAAGATTCCCAAGGCAAGGTCAGGGCCCTGCCACTCTGCGGCCCCTCCTACTCGAGCCCCACCGTTCCAGGGCATTTTCACAGGACCAGCTGCTTCTGTGTCTGCCTAGACACCCGTCTCTCTCTTCAGAGAAGCAGACATGGACCCGAGGGACGGGGTTGGGCAGGTTTGTATGACGGGCAGGACACCACATGCAGTATCACTCCTCCTGGCTCAGGCTTCGTGACGGTCGTACTTGTCTAGCCAGTCCTCTTTCCTTGGTTAATTCTCTTCCAAAAGACTCAGCCTCCAGCAACCAAGTAAGACTCTGACTAAGCATTTCCAGATAGATGCTTAAAAACTCCTGAACCCAAGTCTAGGCACAGCTTAGGCTCAGTCTGTTATCTGAGGAATAAAGCTGAAACCAAGAATCCAGGATAAGGTTCATGTGCTTACCTTGGTAGAGGAGCGGTGTAAATGGGCATTAAAATGTGACAGAGCCACTGGAGACAAGAAGGCCAACCATGGCGTGAAACGGTTTTACAGACGACAGAGAATGTACCCAACTATTTTCACAATCTTAACAGCAATGCTTGACTTTGCAAGAGAACAGGTAGCCCCCCCTCTTCTGAAGAAGCCTCTCAAGACTTCTCATTAACAAATCAAAGCGAATCCCCGAGCCCCCCATGGCGTGCTGACTAGCACTTAGGGATACAGGAAGGGGGAGTTTTTGCTAACAAGGTAAAACAAACTCAATAAATATATATCAACACAGGGCCCTTTGTTCCCCCACAAAAGGTGCAGATAAACTCTTAACACATACATTCTTGAGATGTTTTGGAAGGAACTCAGACCCCCATCAGGTGGACCACCTGCTGGCCACAGGCATGGATGCCCCAGGTGCAGCTGGAAGACTGATACCTACGAGTCCTGAAATAAGCCCCTATTACCTCACCACTGACAATCAGGAGAAAGTGTACGAGTTGATCGCGCATCCTGCCACCCTCACACATGACTGCCCTAAAGACCCCTGCTTGTGACCAAGGGGGAGTTTGGGGACTTATACGTTGGCACCCCAGTTTCCTTACTGGGCACCGTGTAATAAGCCTGCCTACCTTCTTTCACTGCACCCCAGTGTCAGTGTTGGGCTTGCAGCATGTTGGGCGAGTGGACCCAAGTTTGGCTTTGTTTGGTAACAATATCTGCACCTGAATTCATCGTCTTATTATTCTGTCATTGTTTCCTTAGTATATGAATCAAAGAAAAATAGAATCCGATGGTATTACTAATCCAAGCTTTCACAGGACGAATCCGAGTCTCTCAGAGGAAAAATGACCTGTCCAAGTGCCCACACTGGTGAGATATAAAGCCTGGTTAGAGTCTAGATAATAGTAATATGTGCATCTGGAGGGTGATTTTTATTATAAAAAGTGGAGATGATTTTGATTTTGGAATGTTAGTTTGGGGTAGGAATTCAAGGAGGAGATGTGAGACTGAAGGGTAGGAACAAGGTCACGTGTGAAGTTTCACAGGGGAGGCATTTATTTGAGGTAATCCCCAAATCTACTGTTGCAGGTGACTGAAAGAGGACCAAATGGCAACAGCGAAATGCCAGGACCGGTCAGGGAGGAGGCGCAGAAGACAGCAGTGCAGGCAGAAGCCACATAGATATCTCTCCCCTCTACGCTCTGCTGTTCATAAATCCACCTGTTCGTGGGTCTCCAACCACCTCGAGACTCTCCAAGAACAGGGACTTGCCTTTGCCCTATTAACATGGTACATTACTGAGTGCGGGGCTGGGTTCAGAGGGCTTCAAAGTGGAGGGTTTGGGGCAAGCTAATGGACTTCCAGATAATTCCTTGGTCCCTGGAAACTCTCTAGATTCAACTGTCTGTGACAAGCAAAATAATGTAAATAAATACAAAGACTGTATGATTTATTACTCCTGCCATGCTACAAAGGAAATCTTCAATTATTACAAAAAAGAAAGAAGCATAAGGGGAAAAAAAGATGTTAGCCTACAGCAAAAATGTAGAAATACAATCATAAGTTGAAGGTAGACTATTAAACTCTTTAAGCAAGGAAGATGGGAAAATAATCCCATCCCTCATGCTATCAGTATGTGTTCACCTTCAGGCTTCATTCACTTGGCATATTTATTGGCCTTTGAAATTACATTCAACACCTAAATATTTCTTGGCGTGGTTATCTCCACTGAGCTTTATTATCAGGGGTTGCTTATTTATCAGCCTGAGTTGCTGCATTTATCTTCATCCTTTGAGAATCAATGATCCTGGAACCAGGAAGAGACATCTCAACAGCAAGGTGGTCAGCAGCAAGGGTCTAAGGCAGAGGGAGTGGGGAATGGTTGAGGGCACCAACCAGGAGGACGTTTTAAAGGGTTTCTTTCCTCGGCAGAATTTCCTTGCCCTAGGATTATTCACTCTGAGGATTGGAACATACCCTAAATGTCATCCCAAGCAAGCACACTACCGAAAGCTAAGAACCTCCGGTGATGGGAAACTCACTCTCCTCAGCCAAGGGTCTTGATCTCAACCCCAGCTCTTCTGCTGCCCCACTCAGGTGCGTCCATGACAGTGGGACACAGCATGATGGGTCCTGGCCCGGGAGGCAAGACATATGAGGATGACTTTGGGGATGGGATGGCAACTGATACAGGGAGGGTGTGGCAGGTGTTCTGGGCAAGGAAAGCAAAGCACTCAGTCTGTAATAGAAAAATGTAATTAATCTCTTCCAAATTTGGGAAGGGGAGGAGGATTTGAGGCAAAATAACCAGGCAGTAGCTCCATTAATTTATTTGCCCTGAAAAAGGGATGTAATTTTCTTTCTTTTTTTGGTGTATTATAATGGAGCTTTCCTTACCAATGCTTTTTTTGTTTCCTTGTCCCACAGTACCATTTACCAGGCATGAAGGACTCATCGGAGCCCCCAGAGCAAGGAGATTTCCTTATCCTTCCATCTTTCTTTGCTGGTCTAATCTAAAACGTGAAAAACTGATTTAACGGGAATGCAGAGTTTTAGAAAAAGGAGCTCCGTGTTGAAGTTTTCCTGTCTGAAACCCAAGCCTAGTAGGGTTTTAGCGCAAGAGACGATGTGGTCCTTGGATTTTTACATAGAAGGCAGGTTTTTGTCGTTTGCAGACGCAGGATCTATTTTTATTTCCAGCTGTGCGATCAAGACCAAATTTCTAACCTCAGTTTCATTTTTTGTTTTTGTAAAATGGAATAATGATCAATCCCTTACAGATTAAATGCTTATAAAATCACTGTATAATGAGGTACAAACCTCTATATCAGTACTGACTGACAGAAATAAAACACAAGCCACAATATAACATATGTAACTTCAAATTTTTTGGTAACTACATAAAAAAGTAATACATAAAATACTTTTTATTATACATTTTATGTATAATAATATACCCAAAGTATCATTTCAACATGCAATCAATAAAAATTATTAATGGGATATTTTATAGCTTTTCATACTAGGTCTTCAAAACCCAGTTTGTATTTTTTACTTTTGGCACATCTCAATTCAGACTAGCAATTACTCAATAGAAACACCTGACTAGCGGCTTCAGTATGGAACAGCAGAGCTCTGTTTAATTATTAATCATGCTTTTTAAAAAAGTTTAATGTATCAGGGCCTTACAAAGAGATGAAACATTGCCAATATCATGTAGATATTAAAAAAGTTTAGAAGAAAAGGAAATTTGCTCTATCTACCCAGTTGATAAAGTCTATGGAAGGATAATTTATGAGTTCATTTGAAAGGGACAGTATATTAACCCTTTAGCAGCTCTTAATTCCTCAAGGAATGAGTATCTAAGAGCTCTCCCTGCAATTGGGTTTTGAGGGCTAGAAAAGTGAGGGAAAGGACAAATAACCCTAAAACCCGGGAGGAAAGGAAAGCCTAGAGGTGTGAGGGGAAGGCAAGAAGGACAGATTAGGAGACCCGGAGAGAAGCCTGCCGACATTCCGGTGCTGTTAAGTCCGGGAAGTTTTGTACAGAGGCCAGAGGGGACACTTCCCCGAACACCCAGGAAACTTTGGCTGAGCACGGGCTTACTCTCCACGGAATCAGAGGACAATACCAGCTTAGCCTGTTGGCACATGCCACACCTGAGAATACCTGACAGGCTTGAACTAAGTGCCCTGCCTTACCTAATCCAAGCTTCGTGGGGAGAACCCTGGAGCCCTCCCCTGCTCTCAGGTCCTGAGTCAGGCTTTCAGCATCTCTGTCCTCTAGGTACATTGACAGCTGCCTCTGAAGGGACAGTCCCACTTCCCTGAGAGTGGGCGAAAAATACCTACCCAGAACATGGGTTGATGAAAAGTTAAAAACACAAAAAATGCTATCAGAGGCAGGTAGCAAAATCCAACCATTTTGTAGGTCATTGAACCAGCCACCCAACATGCAAACAATAGCAGACAGGAATTAACAGGAATAAAGTTTTTTAGCGGAGTCCTGACCCCACCAACCTGAAATTCAGCCGTTATTATTGGACTGATGAGTATAGAAACAAAAGACTCAGTTCCTAAATGGATCGCCTGGTCTCACTCTTTCCCTGGTTTTCCATCAGCTCTGCCTTTTGCCTACCTGACTGGTTGCAAGCCGCGCTAACTTACGGTGATTTAACCCAGAACTGCTTTGTAATATCATAACAAGAACTGGCTGCTGTGTCTCCCAAACTTTTGCTGCTTCTCGCCTTCCCTCCCTCCCTCACAGGAGAGAAAGGCGACTTGGGGGTGGGGGTGGGAGGAGCATGGTGACTCCCAACCGGGGCGATGCCCCCACCGCCCGCAGCCGACAAGGTCTGGAGATGTGTTTGGTCATCACAACTCAAGGAGAGGCGCTACCGACACCTGCTGGAGGAGGCGGCATTGAGAGGAGCCTAAAGGCGGGGAGGAGCTAGCCGTCCACAGAGAGGCGGGGAGGGAAGATTCTCTAAGCTGGGGCATCAAGGGCACAGCAAGTGTGTGCAGGAGGCCACATAGGAAAGAACATAGGAAGCAAAGAGAAGCGACTTGTGTGACTTGCTCTCTGGCCCTAACTCAGTTCTTTGCAGTTCCATCCCAACTGTGCCTATTATGCTTCCCATTGGTTAATCTCATGCTAAATTCTGTGAGGAAAATGGCAGGTCTAGGAGGTGTGAATTCTGCTTTAGGGCGCCCTGAACACATGTAGAAAGTCAAAATGTCTGCCTGGTGCTCTGACTGGCCAGACCTCAGCCTGGCGCAATCGCCACCTGGCAGGCTGCAGCCACGCGGTCTGTTGCTCCTGACCAAACCTCATCTGAAGACTTTGCCTTTGCTGATCCACGACTTGGAGCACACTTCTCCCCGAGTTATGCTGATTCCTTCTCGGCCCAAATCTCCCCTCCTCAGCACCCGCTCCCCTACTGTTCCTGGATAAGGTGTGCCTCCACCCCCATCTACTACATGTTGCTGCCTTATTTTGACCATGGTCACCACTACCTGGGATCACCTTTGCTTGCTGGTCTGCTCAGCTCTCCACCGCCTGGCCCCTACTAGAGCGTGAGTCCCCAGAGAGCAGGCCTGGCCTGTCCGGTGTAGCGCCGTATCACCAGCATGGACTGTGGTGCCTTGAACCTGCTGACACTCAGTAAATATACGTATTTTTTAAGGGAAAGCACTCACCTAGGAAATAATCAAAGAGTAAATAATCAAATAGGACCACATTTCTTAACACAGTGGAGGGGCCCAATTGGGTCACTGAGATCCCAAGTGTAAAAGGGGGTAATATAGAGGGACGGGGAAAGCCTTCTTAGGGAATTCCTGGCAGGAGAAATCTAATAATTACAGGGTGTGTAGCAGTTCTTTTATCACTTTCTACCACATAATTGCTCCCTGCCCTAGATCCTGGAAAAAGACAAGGGAAACAACTCTAGATTTGAAATGTAAACTCAGTCCTCTCCCGGCAGCTTGCCCAGAGACTGCTGGGAAGCCAGGCAGCCGGCCGGCCACTCCCAGCCCCTGCCCCTGGACAGCAAGAAACCAGCTTCCAGGTGGTGAAGAATGGCTTTCAGTTCAGATCGATGGCATTTGCCTTTGCTTTTAGGTGAAGGTCTGTTAGGAGAACACAGGTTCTCCCTGCCTGCCAGGTTGACAGCCAGACAGCGGACCGCTCTCAGGCAAAGGAACCACGCGTGAGTTAATCTGGAAGTGGTGGGCAAGCTCAGGAGGTCATGAGGAAGGTGCCACCTGTGCTCTCTGCCTGCTAACTCACCCTCAGAGGAAGCAGAGTGGTGTGGTGAGAAGGGGCCGTCAACACCCAGATAGAATGGGCTGCTGCTAACATGCAGGGGCCTATGGGCATCCCCGCTGGGCAGGGCTCTCGCACACACTGTAGCACCAGCACACAGATGTCTGAGGACCACCTCGAAGACGGAACTGCAAAACATCTTGATGCCAACACCCCCAGTGCTTCTAGACCTGTCTTTCCTCCGGCCTTCCTCATCTGCTGTGACATCGCCATCCACCTAGTTGCCCAGCCCAGAATCTGAGAAGGTCTCACGATGCCCCTTATGGGTCTCAGGCCAGCCTACTGCTCCCCACCCCAAACGCTGCCACCCTGATGCAGACTGACATCACCATGAACCTGGACTGTAGCTGCCAGTAAGGTCTTTCGCCTTCTATTCATACTTCCTCTCTGTTCCTCACACAAAAGCTGAAAGATCTCTGAGCCATCCAGTCACATAGGCCTGCTCCGCCTGCTTCCTTCTTACAGCTCCTGGCCACACTTGAGGGGGTAGAAAGAGCAAACCCAAAACTACCTGCCTGATCCAGTTTGCTCCTAACCCGAGCCTCACATCCTCTTGCTCGTGATCACCTACCAGCTCAGGCTCACAAAGAAACCGTGTTCGTCCCGCCTTGGGCGGCGCACCACTTGCCCTTCTCCTGGGCTGGCATGCCCTCCCCTCCCCTCCCCTCTCTCTTTGCATGACGTGCTCCTTCTAATCCTTCGGAGCTGCACATAAACGTGGCTTACTTGGTGAAGCCCTCTTGGGCTTTTCTCCTCTTGGCACATCACCTCTGCCCCCATTTACTCTTTATCACATGACCCTATTTCTTTATCTCATGCTGTTGTGTGAAAGGCTGAGGTGGTACATCGACCGGCGCAGGCTGGCCTTCAAAGTGGGGGGTCAGCAGGGTCATGAGCCCTTCACTCCTTCAGCCCCTGTGGAAGACCCCCATCCTCTTATTTTCCTTTCACTAGCTGGGCATGAGGGTGACTTCACAGTGTAAGGTGAAGCCGTTGGCCTGGGCACCAGGCAGTCTGAGGTGAGGTGTGCCATCTACAGGAAGGTGCTGTGAGACCAGCTGCCCAGAAGTCCTCTGGGACTTCCCCATGGGATTTATCAGAGGAGCTTGGGAACAGTCTCTTCTATTGCTGGGAAGAAATACTTTCTTCAGTTAATTCCTTACCAGGTTATCAGGAATGAACTTCTGAGGTTATCTGTTGAACAGTTTTGCTTATCTTCATAATAGTTAATTATCTTATCTATTTGTATGTTTACTTAAGTGTGGTCAATATCTATCTCCTACTAGAATGTAAGCTCTGTTAGGGTAGCAGCTGTGACCAGCTGGTTCACCACTCTATATCAGGCCCCTTTCCTGGAACGCAGTAGGTCCTCAAATGGTATCTGTTAAATGAATTAAACAGTGTTGTGTGTGAAATGCCAACCTAAAGCGTACCTTTGAAATACAGCTAATATTAGTGGGATTTTAATACACTGCCCCTACAATCCTGAGGGTCCCTAGCTCTATTCAGGTGTCTATTCAGGTGAGCTAGCACCCTCTGGTGAGTGGATAGACAGATCTGTCCAGATATTTCTAGCCTGGAACTAGGGAGACCACTGCCTCATTTTGAAGCTCACAATTCAATAGTCTTGCAGTCCAAGATTAATTGAAAGTGAAAAGGATTTTCTGAGTTTAAAATTTTAACAGCAAAGTTTGGAGGTGTCGATGATATTTTAGTTTAAGAAATAGCGTAAGAGATACAGGATGCAGAATCAAAGCAGGTTTTCCAAAACTGAAAAAGGAACTCATTTTCAAGCAAAGACTAAAAGTTACTGTAATATTTGAGCCCAGAGAAGAAATGCAGCACGTATTCCCCTAGGCTTGGCCTGGGCTGTTTCTAGGGGCAGGATGATGGAAACCTCAGCTGGAAAACCCAGAGATGAAACGTAACGAGATCATCTGACATGGTACACGGTGCCGAGGCAGTCCTCCATCCCTCTAAGGGGTATGCGTGCAGGTGGGCGAACCTCATGCGGTCCTCATGATGTACTCAGCCTATGCTGGCATACAAGGGTCCCACTGGGCGCTCCTCTGTGTGTCCGTGGGATGGACACATGTATAATAAGCCAAGGCAGACTGGAGAAGGCCTAGACTTGGGGATGTGCCGGTGTGTGACGACCTGACAGTGGGGGACAAGCAGCAAATCCGGGACATGGTCACCATAGCAGGAGTCAGGTTAACCCTAGAGAGAGCAGGCAGGGTGGCCACGCTACCTGGTCACCAGAAGACGACATCAGCGACCAGACAAGGTGGGCGGGGCAGATCTGAAGGCAGTGTGTGGGTGAGCAGCCCCTCCCCCGTACTCATGCACTCAACAATCTTTGCCTATACTGGAGATTTCATGAGAAAGAGGATAAAAAGTGACTTCTTGAGATAATAGAAAAAGCATGGTTAGTTTAAACTTTGACTTGCAGTGAGTGAGAAATTAGCTTGATGTTGTGGTAGCCTATGTACACTACGAGGCAATCTCAGAGGTCAAGGAACAAAAAGATTCGTGGAACAAATGTAAATGCTTAAATCACTCTTCCTTAAATCAGCTGAAACACCATGTGAGAAAGAGAAAAGGGAAGATGTGAGGGAAGTTCACACTTCGGAGAGGCTGCGGGTGGGACGGGAGGACCACACTGCCGGCGTCCTGGGGCTGACGGTGTCTGTGTGTCCTGCTTCTCCTACAGCTCGGCCGGCACCACGGATGACGTGGTTACAAGGACCAGATCTGAAGTCCATGTAAGAGGCCCACCGATGGAAGTTGCCCTGGGCCAATGACACACACCTGCTATACCAAAACGACCCAGGAAAAGTACATCTGGTCAACAGGTAAGCTTACCAGTTAGCCAAATGAAAGCTGGCTAATTTGTCTCATTTGTGTTTCTTGGGCAGAGGACACATAGAATCAGAATGGGAGTCTCCAGGGTGCCATCAAATTAAGGCCTCCTGTATATTAAATGCTCATATATATATATTTAATGCCTCTGCTATTTAGTACTTCATAAGACTTGTATATATTTAGTGTACAACAATCATTGGGTACCCAGTTGTCTCATGACTATTAGGTATTTTTTGCTCCTTCCATGTCTTCCCATCTATGTTTAATGCACATATGGTGTACTTACTAACCATTTATCAAATTTCACTTAAGATATTTCTATTATCAAAGACAAGTCTTATAAAAATCCATCTTCAATAACAGAAATAGATTATTTTCTAAAAGCAAATGCATTTTTATGTCATTGCAACTAGATTGCCTATTTACCTAGAAGATAAGTTTTAAACTAGAAATAAATGCAAAATCTTTGGGAAATTTAAGCCTTCTTTTTCTTTTTTTTCCCTGCCATATTGGGAATGAGCGGTCAAGAGTAAGATGAGATTTACAAACGAAAAAAGTGGCCAGTGTTTGTACTTCTGGGTTGGAGGTCACAGAATGTCAGCCCAACACTGCAAAGCAGAACAATGCCCAGTACACCGGTTTTTGCGCTCCGCAGCCTCCTCTTCCGCTTCCTTTCCTTCTCCAAGGCCCCGCTCCTCTTGCCGCTTGGGCCTCCATCTATGCTCAGCCCGTCGCGCCTGCCCCCTCCCCACACTTTGGCAATGACTGTGGGTCTCAGCGCCAGGGCACCCGCAGTCCTGGCTTCACCGACTCTTGCCTGTGTGGGATGGTGGGCTGGGGCTCTCTGATTTCACACGTACAGGCAGCTGCCACCCACACTGTCTGCTTATTGGGCTGCTTCCTCCCAGAATGGGGAAAAGAAAGCATTCTGTAAAGGGAGAAGGTAAGAAAGCCCCGAGCTGTTTCCTGTTACTGTTTTGGAGGTGACGAACCAGTACCTGCGCAGAGCCTGCTTATTCTGAAAGGCGCCCCAGCTGCATTTTCGGAAGGGAGGACGGGTGCGAGGCGAGGCGGCCCAAGAAGGGGACAGGAGCCTTGAGGCTTCAGTGACAAGTGTTGCCTATGCGACCGAGCCAGGGCCGGTGTGGGGTGTCTGTGAATGCAACCGTGACCTCATTAAGTGCAGGTAAGATCACTCCTCGTCTTCCGGGCTTCTCAGACACTCCCAGCGTGGTGAGGTCCAGACGCCTAGCGAACACGCTGCTGAGCCTCTCTACGTTGATCTCTCCCTACCTTTGCGGTGACTGCCTGGCAGAGCCCTCTCAGCAGCCGCGCGGGACCACAGGCCCCACCCAAACACCCTGAACAAGTCTGACACCGCTGAGGTTCTGCTCATGCTGTGCCTCCGCCCGGAAAGCCTTTCACCCTCTCCTCCTGTCCCTTTTCCGACCGAAGAGCTCTCTGCTCCCCACCACTGCCTGTCTGAGCCGGTTTTCAGGACCCTCAGCACGGTTTGCTGGAGGAAGTTGAAGAGTGTCTCCCTTTCTAAGGTAAATTGTCTCCGAAGGCAGGAACTGTATGTTAACCCATCTCTGAGTCCTCAGAGCTACACCCAGGTCCCTTGCATGTCATACCTGAATTAATTAATTCCACTGATTTAATAATTAACACAGAGCTGTTGCTGCAAATGGTCCTACCCCATGTCCGGGCCAGGGCTGCTGCCCCCAGGGCACAGGCTTCATTCATGCATCCTGATTCCCTAAGCTTGAATGGATGACCAATTTTGCTTTCCTGAGTAGAAAATAAAAGCTCAAATGCTCACAGTTCCTTGGGTGGTGATGTAGTAGCAGAACATTTATGTCGAAGTCCAAGAAATTGAGTGGTACTCAACCATGATGGGAGACATGCACAATTCAAGATGTTCATAATTAGCACTTGTGAACACAGCTTAAGATTAAATGGTTATTAAGAGGATACTCATGAGGTTTGAGGTTTCCTTTTCCTCGCTAATACTCTCTTTTATTCACGCTGGAAATCAATTAGGCATGAGGAGCAAAGTGGGAAAATTATACATTTTCCTAATGTGTTTAATAAAGGCAAAGCCAGAATGAGAGGAAAGAAAGGCAAAGCTCATCTGATTCATGGCTTGGCTGTTGTTTGTGAAGAGATAAATACTTGTCATCAAATGGACAATTACTTTTTTTCATTTGAGGACTGAAAGAAACTGCCACAGTCCAATGAATGAATGCATTTGAAAATGAAAAACAGAGTTCTCCACCGAGAGTTTTTCCTTGACTCTGGAAAGAGGTTTCTTTTTTGCTGGAAAGCTTTGGAAACGAAGGAGTTGAGCGTGGAGGAATCCTATTAGCCAGGAGGAGGAATCTGTGGGATCCTAAAACTGCCCGCCCCCATCCCTAAAGCACCGCTGCCCAGAGAGGGTGTACCCCCAACCCTGCCTTGCAGTCAACGGTAGCTCTGCAGTCCTGCCAGCAGGACTTCACTGAATGTTGAACAGCAAACTCTTCAAGAAGGGAGCCACCTTTCTGACTAATACCTTAATTTCTAAAATTGAAGCCCAACTGGAATGGTTAATAGTTGGTGAGGATGTGATAAGGCTTAACGATTACCATAGATTATGATATCCACCTCCCGATCACCCACCAATCGTCTCTCGTCCACCTGTCTGTCTGTCAGACATTCACCGAGCGACCCAGTGAGCAGAGGAGTCTGCGTGTGTGTGTACGTGGGTTTCGTGCTGGCTCAGCCTTTTCTTACACAAATGCTATTATGTGAGAGGCAATATAGAATACTGTCTGAAAGCATGAGCTTTGCACTCTGTCAGACTTATGTTTGCATCCTGGCTTGGTTTTCTATTAGCTAAGGGAAATTATACTTACCTCATATTGTGCCAGGCTTAACATTATTTTCAGTAAGATAATATGTTAGTAGAGTGCCTGCTTCATAATAAACCTTCAGAACATGTTTCTTATTGTTACTATTGCAAAAAATGTCTCCACCTCTTCAGTATTCTTCAAAGGTTGCCTGACCTTCAAGCACAGGCTTTGGGTGATCAATGTTTCTGCTGTTCTAGTTATAATTTCTCAGATTAGACAAGATGCTAGAATGATGCCTGGACTCCAGCTCCACGCCTTTGCTGTCTGGTGACCTCCCGTAACCTCCTCAGTGGATGTTGGAGGCTGCCACGCCACAGGGCTGTCACTTAAGTTCCCAATCTCTATTCTTGTGAGCTTCTCTGAGAGCAAACTCTACAGAGTATTCCAGATGAATATTCTGAGAAAGTCAGGAAAGTTTCCAGAGCATTCAATTCTGTAAAAAAATTCCTGGCCTTTGCAGTGACTCTGAGTGCTTTGTCCTTGACTATGTAAGTAATAAGTATTCATTAGAAATCATTAGAAAACACAAAAAAGCATAAAGAGCTGAAGGGAAGGTCAGCTGGATCACGGCATGACCTCATTTTTCCATTAGACCATCTCAGGGGCTAGCGGGCGCCAGGCCCAGGGGTGCTGATGCCGGCTAACCTGGTGCCCACCTGTCTGGGTGTTGGGGGCCACGGCAAGGCCCTGCCACATCCCCTTCTGGGAGAGATGCATTCACTTCTGCTGCAGTGGGAGCTGCGCAGCTGTGAAAGCTGCCCCCGGGCAGCGCTTCCCTGCCATCACTTTGGAGACAAGAACAGTGAGAAGTCCTGGAAATTGCAGGACGCATGGGTTTTGTCCTACACATGTAGGGGCCAATGTTCTGAGTCTGGACCATGGATGGAATCCCGGCTGCAGGATCAGGCCTGGGCTTAGGGAACAACCCAGCTGTTCATATGGAGCTAGGCTCAGTGCCCAGATGGGTGGCTGAGAAGCAGCCCTCGCTGGGAAATTTCCTGACTCTTAAGACAGAAACACTGAGAAGACTGTTTAGAAAGAGGCGATGTAGCTGCACTGCAAGCTAAGTGTAGCCCCTGAGTCTGACTCAGAAGAGACTGAAAGAAATGATTTGGACCTGGGGTCATTCATGCTCTAATGACCAAGGGGAAGTGGAGGTCTTTTTTTTTTCTGGACAGCATTCCTACAGACAAGGTTGTGCTTGCAGTCTGACGGCAAAGTTTAGGACAGAAACATTTCTGGACTGCCTTTTGGCCTGCCCACTCATTTACCATGTGGACTGCAGCCAAAAAAAAAAAAAAAAAAAATGTTCCTCTGTTTCCCAGACTCAGTTGTAACAACTGCCTTCCACTGCCTTCCTTCTCCATCCTGTGTCACCTCGGCCTCTAACCCATTTGACTTTGCTTTTCTTTTTCAGCCATGTGTGATTCCTCATACCTAGACTTAGAAAGTGGCTTCCAACACCTGGCTACTCAGGACCATACCTCTGTGGTCCTGCCCTGGCCTTGGGATGAACGCCTATGGGTGCGTGTTACCGCATGGCCACCCACCGAGGACCAAACAGGTGAGAACAGGCATGAACTCAGTGCCAACAGGAATGTGGAGAAGGCAGAGGGGCTCGGGGAGCATCATGATGGCGCAGACCCTGGATGTGAGGAAAACAGGAAACCAGGGATTAGCCACTGCTTGGCGGGTATGTTTCAGGTCTGACTATGGGCCTCTTCCTGTGATAGGCCAGGGAAGGGGGAGTAGCCAGTCCCTGATTTGGACTTTATTTGCAAGAAGAAAGTGGCACCAGGCAGAGATATACTGTAGAGAGGATGCTTGTATCCTCTCGAAATGCTGTGCTGAACCCCTAATGCCTGGTGATACAGTGGGATTGGGGGGTGCTCATTCCTTGAGGCCGTAACTTCATAAATGAGATTAGTGCCTTAGAAAGGAGGCTCCCGAGAGACCTCTAGCCCTTCCGCCGTGTGAGAACACAGCAAGAAAGTGCCAGCTGTGAACCAGGAAGGGGGCTTTCACAGAACGCGAGCGCCCCAGAGCCTGATCTTGGATTTCTCAGCCTTCAGAACTGGGAGAAATAAATTTCTATTGTTCATAAGCTGTCCAGTCAGCGGTGTTTTGTCATGGCAGACTGGACAGACTAAGACAGGCTGTAATCACATGCAGAGAGTGTGGGTGCCCGTTTATTGCTACTGGGATCAGAATAGCAAAAGAGAACAAGACCCGAGTTGGCTTAGAAAGCGCTAGCCTGGGAGTCGGGGGCTTGGGGTGCTGTGTGACCTGCATGTCATTTCTCCTTCGCTAGACTCACTAACTTGTTTTTACAACAGAGATTGAACTGGAAGCTATTGAGCTACTGCTTTCAGTGTATAAGGGTTTCCTGTATATTACCGCCCTTAATTTTCCTGACACCCTCCCTGAAAGTGCAGGCATCACATTTTACAGACTTAAGTTTAAGTGACCCCCTCAGGCGGCTGGGTCAGAATCAACATCTGGATTCAGGTCTGTCTGGTCCAGAGCTCAGGCATTTTTCTACTACGAGTCCTTGTGGATTTCTATCAACACCAAATAAAATGAGAGAATGGTCTCACACATGCTCACATACTCTGGGGGAGACAAGTAACTACGGAACAGTATTTGTCTTACAGACAAATGCAACAACAGTTATGGTGGGAAGGCGGTAGCAGGAGAAGAAGAGAAAACCAGGGAAAGCCAGAGAGAAGAGATAACAACTGAACTTGGCCTTCAAGGATGAGTAGGATTTTGAAGGCTGGAGCAGGGGAAACTTGCAGGCGACACAAAGAGCGTAAGAAAAGGTGCACAAGTCTGGACGCATGCTTCTGTGGTGAAGCAGAGGGTCTGGAGCACAGAGAGCTGGGGGAGAAGGCCTGGGGATGAGGGTCCATGAGATGCAAGCTACTCAACTCAAAGTGGTGGGGCTCCCGCTCCGGCACCCCGGCCCCTGCGCTGCATAGAGCGCGAATGTCCGCCCTGCCCTGCGCACAGAGAACAGTGCACCAGGTACCGGCACAGGGGGGAAAGGCAGGTAGGCAATAAACACAGGAGTCCATTTGCCTGGGACCAGTTCTGCTTCAGCCTGGTTTCTGACACCATCTTCCTAATTCACGCGCCACACTCCATGAGACCCCTGGGCCCCGCCTGCTCTGGTGACGTTCTGACCCCGGGAGAGATGAGCATTGTGGTATCTGTTCTCAACCTGAAAAGACCTGAGAAAAGCCCAATTCTAATATCTGGGCTTTTTTTTTCCTACTGTAAAGACCTCTGTAAGGAATAAAAAGTCCGGTGTAGCCAGGAGCCTTGGGTGGCACTGCTGAGTACTTACTTAATTCACTTCCTGCACTTAATTTTCCTGACACCCGATTTCCTGACATCATCGATCGGCTCTGTGATCTCAGGCAAGGCTCTCCGCCTCCACTGTTTCCAGCAGGGTCGGACCTATGCGACCTTCCTCAGAGGAACATTTAGGAAATAAAACGAAATAATATGCAGCTTTGAGTCCTATCTGGGGTTGAGATGTCCTTTAAAACTTTTTCCTTTTCACAATTTTGCTGGGGAATAAATCAGAGAGTTTAATTTTTTTTTTTAATGGGAATGTAAAAGAGCTCTAAAAAAAATAGCCCCGTCCAGATAGAGGCCTGCACTTCTCAAGAGAGAACACAAGAGGGCACCAGAAGCACACGCTCAGGAGCCGCGGCCCAGGGATTTCCCTCCTGATTTCAACGCTCCGTTAGCCTTTTGTTCCAAGCGGCTTCGCTGACGTTCTCCGCGTAGGGGGTTAACACGGGGCAGCCAGCAAGGGGCTGCCGGCTTGAGTTTTAGTTCAGTTCTGACCTTGTGCAGTAATTCTAATATCTGGGCCTTTTTTCCTACTGTAAAGACCTCTCTTCCTCCCCAGCTTTAAAACCGCAGTCTCTGTTCTTGCACCTGAATCCCTGTCCTGATAAATGACATGTCGTAAGCCTTGGCTGACAAGGCCTGCTGATCTCCACCGGAGAGGAAAAGGACGAGAAAGATCCGAGGCCGAGAACCAGTCCGAGCTGCTAGGCCAGGGATGGGGGGCAGGAAAGCCGCGGGACTGAGGTCGGCAGTGGGGGCCGCGGCTCCGGGCTGTGAAGAAGGCCTTCTTTCCACGCGGGGAGCCCAGGACGTGGCAACAAACGGCCCAGCAGCCCCGGCGGGGGGTAGGGGCACGTTCCCCCGAACGGGGTGCAGGGCGGAGCTGGCTCCGGAGTGCACGGAACCCGAGCAGAGCGTGCTGCTGCCAGGTCCGCGGCTGGGGGGCTCGCGGACACGGGTGGCGTCCCGTGAACACAGCGCCCCCGCCTCTGCTGAGACCGAAGAACCAGCAGGGAAGTGGCAGCTATCAGTGTTGGCAGGATCCCGGCCTAGACAGACTGTCAGCTCGGGAAACGGGACCACCAAGGGCCCAGGGTCTCCAGTGACGTGAGCCCTGGAGTATGACGGCTGACCTGGGCTGGAGGCGGCCTGGTCTAGGGCCCGGCACACTGGCCGCGACACCATCTCTCTCGTTTCATGGTGGATCGCCTGCGGCTGCTGTTCGTGCTACCGAGGCAGAGTCTCGGAGTCACAATGGAGACCGTACTAGCTGCAAAGCCTGAAGTACTAATACCTGGCCCTTTACAGAAAAAGCGAGCTGATCCCTGGTCTATTGTCTGAGACGTGAGGTGGCCAAGCCAGAAGTAAATGGAGATGAGACCCAGGGGGGCCGCATGGATTTCATCTCCCTTGTGTATTTGGATGTTACATCTCATAATTCTCCAAAAGTGCTAACTCTCTCCCTCACTGCAGACATCTGGGGCTCGGGCGAGCGACGGAGGAGCTGTGCATGCTTTATCCCTCCCCGCAGACCCCTGCCCTGGGCATATCCAGCGCCACTCTTATCCTAACAGGGGCCCTGCCTGGTATTGCTCCCAAGTACCTCCAAGCTAGAGGATAATGGGCAAATCCTTCCACTGGGACTGGTGGGACTGCCTTCTTCAAGGGCAGAATCTGGAGACGGAGCCAACACCTTCGTCTGCTCCCAAGGGACCCCTCTAGCTCTGATTCACCACAGTGCCAGTCTAAGCTCATCCCCCTTAACTTCTGTTCCTTTAATTACCTGACAAGGAGCGGCAGGCCCAAAGCTGCAGTTTGGGTTACTTGCAGTGAGATTCGTTCATTCTCCTCTGGACAGGATTGGGGCAGTGCCTGGGGCGCAGCTGAACATGACGACATCATTGCCGTCCAAGGGAAGCGCCTAGCTGGACATGGAGGAGGCGGTTTCATTGACTTGTCTCCTTGGACCTTTAAACTTCCTTTTGCACACATATTTTTTTAAGCTAATGATAAATCTTTGTTCTACATTTACTAATGGTTTTATTGATTTACTAGAGACATAGTCCATGAGAATTACAGTTGGCTGAGGTGAAGCAGAGCCTTTAACACGGGTATCAGCTTAGCCACTCATTTCTTCGCATCTGAGGCCGTCAGGTGTCGGGGTGACCTCTCTGACCCTGCGCCTTCAGAGTGTGGATGACTGCAGGGGAGATTCTGGGATGGGGCTCTGGCACAGACTGTCACTACTTCACAGAGACATCCCCAAATTTAAGAGGCTGTGGTTCTGTTTCATAGCAAAATAATGCAACCTGTCCCTCAGCCGCTCAATCAGTGAAGTATGCAGACGTAAGAACACAAAATGAGCAAATCACCAAACCTTGAACCTCAACAGCTCTTGAAACACAGAGCATTCCCTTCGATTTAGCTCAGAGCCAACATTCATTAAGGGCCTTCAGAGGCAATTCACCTACTCAATTTGCTAAAATCGAATACATCAAATGTGCTTCTTTTAACTATTTATTTAGTTGGCTTTTCCCCCCTTTGTTAAAGTATTTAAAGGAGAGTTGAATTAGTCTGTATTCCAACCCCCTACTATTTGTAGCCGAAGACCACAGGGTGAAAAGGTGCACCAGTTTCATAAAAGCATATTTTTCCAGTATGAAAAACTCATGAATAAATTCTTTATATTTTCAAGAATACTATATACATTTTTTTTTTAATCTTGAAAGAGAAATGCCCGCTTCTACTCACTGGTGTCAGACAGGGTCAAAATTGGTGGATGACGGTCTAATTCATAAAGTCCGGATTTTTTACCTTACCCATTTATACCATTCATGGCAGGGTTAAGCTCTGTTCTTCTGCTATTATAATCATTGTCATGTACTATCTTAGAGGCCCCACGAACCAAACGCCATCAGTCCCCAGCTTACAGATGACACAGGGCAGAAAATAGCGGGGGATCAGGTGTCAAACAGACCTGCTTTCAAACTAGGAGGTGGGAGTACACCGGGGAGAGGATGGGATGGGATTTAAGGAGACCGCGCAGGGTGTGATGTGTGGGGAGGGGGCTGGGTTGGAGCAGAGGAGACAGTGACCCCCTGGAGCAGGGAGGGGGAGGAGGAACCTAGAGCTTTCTAGAGAAGAGCTTCAGTTAATAAGCTGGTGACCGCTCACAGCAGTGGTCCAGATTCCCACCTGGATGTGAGTGGATTGGGGCTGAAGCTGCCCGGCCTCTTTAGGTACTGGGGATGTAGGACCACCTTGGGGAAGGTCAGGTTGGGGTGCACGTTACGGGGAAACTTCTGAGGTGTGCAGCGGGTCACATGGCGAGCCTGCAGGTGCTTGCCTCCCCGCAGCGGTCAGGGCAGGACCAGCCCGCCATCACCGGGAAGTCCTTTACAGGCTGCTGTGCTAAGGGGAAGGCTCGGACTTGTGAAGAGGCACATGAGGAGAGTCTCCCTTGGGGTTGGCCAAGGAGGGTTTCCTCTTAGATTGAATCACAACTCGGTTTTATCTTCCATAAAAAAAAAGAAGATTAATAGTAATGGGCTTATAGGTTTTGTTAAAGGGAGTACTTAAACACATAAAATCATGACCATGGACATATTGTGAATGTGTCAATTTTTTTAAAACTCATTATTAAGTGAGGGAACCAGGAAGATATTACAAAACATTGAAAGAACTCAAAAAGGGGAGCGGTTAATAGATGAAGGATACTGAAATGAATTTGTGAACAATTGCAAAGCTGGTACATTTACAAATGATTTAGGGGAGAGGTCCGTCTCCACAGAATTTTTTTGGCATGTCTCTAGACAAGAATTATTTACATTACTGTCAGTTATCTAAAATTTCACGCAATTGTAGAAGAGTTCCAAAGGCAAAGAAGGGGCAGGCCCCTCTGAGGGTCAGATTCGGAATGAGAGCCGGAAGGGTGTGGTCCTCTTTTCCAGTAAAGCACTAAACTGCCCCTGGAGTGGGCTCGGAGGATCAGGAGTTCCTGCAGGTGGGCACTTAGATTAAGGGAGACTTTGACCAAACGATCTGCTGTCTTCCAAGCAAACTGGAAGTGTGCCCAGGGGTGTCCCCTGGTCAAAGAATAGGTACTGGGGATTGGGGGCAGCAAGGTGGAACGGCAATGCCGCACGCATGCTGAACACCCGTCAAGTGTCAAGCGCTCTTGTAAACTCTATGCCCTTCTTTCCACTTCATTTTCCCAACCATCTTATCAGAGAGGAGTTACTGACACACCACTTCCCAGGTAGGACGACTGATCTTTGGCTGGGTCGTGGGTGGGGGTGGAGCGCAGGAGACCGACATCTTAGGGGCAGGGGTGTTGTAAAAGTAGTTGAAAACTGCAGCCCCCAGATGGGGACAGTGATGGCTCAGGCCTGTGCGCGCACGGCCAGGGCCCCAGGGCGGCGCCGAGCCTCGGCCGGAGCAGATGAGGGTGCCCTTGACCGTCTGGAGTGGAAAGACCGGGAGCACAGAGAAGCGGGGGGAGAGGGCTTCTCGGGGAGCGCGGGCGGGAGGGGTTGGGGTCGGCATCAAAGCGCTTCTAGGGTCTGAGCACAAAGTGTAAGCTGGGGGGGTGGTCAGCCAGGGGAGCAAGAACCTGGATGCCGAACCCCCGCCCCGCTGGCCGAAGGCCCGGAAAGGACGCCGCCGGCCGCGGCCGTGGGGAGCAGACCCGGCTGTTTCCCCGGGTGTCGGACAGACCCCGGTGGGCGGGGCGGCCCAGAGCTCAGGGAGGGCGGTCATCGGGGCCACGAGGCGCGGGGAAGGGCGTGGGTCCCTGCGGCGCTCCTGGCGGGATCAGAGCCCCCGCCTGCCGCCGGGCGGCCCGGGAAGCTCGTGCGGGCGCAGGGCGCACGGCCCTCGCGCCTCCAGGGACAGGGGTGCGGGCGCTCCTGGCGGGAGGCAGAGCGTGCGAGGCGTGTGTGGGTGCGTCCCAGGTGCGCCCCAGGTGCGCCCCAGGTGGGCCCCAGGTGCGTCCCAGGTGCGCCCCAGGTGGGCCCCAGGTGCGCCCCAGGTGGGCCCCAGGTGCGCCCCAGGTGGGCCCCAGGTGCGTCCCAGGTGGGCCCCAGGTGGGCCCCAGGTGCGCCCCAGGTGGGCCCCAGGTGCGTCCCAGGTGGGCCCCAGGACAAGCGGCCACACCGGGAGGCGGGCGGGCGCGGGGCTGCGGCCCCGAGCAGAGTCCGCACACGTGGATGTTTGACAGTCGTCAAGGGCCTCCTCCTGGTGAGATGGGGAAGCTAGGCGGAAAAGTAGAAAGTGGGGAACCCACATCTACCTTGGGTCCCGCAAGGTAGATGCTTCATGAAGCTAAAAAGGAGGAGTCCGTGGTGTGGGGCTGGGGGGCGGAACACAAGTTGAGGGTTAGAGAAACCGCGGGGCAGCCCCTTAGGGAGCGGGGAGATGGAAGCAGAATTAGGGAAGTGCTCAGAGCCTTAGATGAGTCGTTTTAGGAGGCCCGGAGCCCCGGACTCTGGACTGCGGATCCCAGGGCTCCCTCCGACGGCCGTTTGGAAGAGCGCAGACATTCCAATCACACACAAAAGGCAAACACTTGGAAAAGGCAAAGAGATGGACGGTGGGACAGAGAAAAGCAGAGCAACACAGGGTGTGAGAGATGGAGGGGAAGGAGACAAGGGAAAGGTATTCTGGTAGGAAAAGGAGAGAGAACACTTGCAGAGGCCGGGTGCTCCGACGCGGATCCCTGCGGGGCAGGGACCAGCCTGCCTCCTTGCCAAGTCAGACAGCCCGGGGCACTGGGCCAATCAGAGAGCGAGGGTCCGCCAGCCCCCGGCCACCTAGCACTGCAGGGACATGCTCTCAGGCCTGCTCCACGGTTGTAACTGCCACACACCACACAGAATGCATATTGCTGAAAATGAATCAGAAATTTAGAAATTTAAGAAAACAAAATTAAGTGGACTTCATTCATTCTGAAAAATGCCCAAATACTTAAGAGTTGCAAAAATCAGCACATTCCCAAACTTCACTGGACATACCAAATTGTAGTATCAGTAAAACAACTCAGTGGGGACATTACTTTCTGACCAAAGCAACATTTTAACTGAACTGTGGGTGTTAACCCATCAGTAAATTACAGAGTTTGCAAAGAGAACACAGCCCTGAGATGAGAAGGAAACCCCAAGAGGAGAGCTGAGCCCTGGCAGGAAGACCAAGGTGGCCGGCCCCCTCCTCCTGCTGTTGGTCTGGTGATCATCCGCCTTCTCTGTTCCCTCTGGGTCTCGATGGCAAGGAGCTCTAGGCTGTTTCTCACTGCAGCTACCTGAGGCCCGTGTGAAAACGACGTCAGCTCACAGCATCATTGTCCACAACTGTTTCACCAGGGCCCTTCGGGAAGATGGGGTGGGTTCCAAAGCTCAGTATCACACACAAAAAAATTGAAGAGTGTGGATTAAGTGACTTTCTTAAGGAGAAAAAAATTACCAGTGATGTTCTGTGGACTAGACCTCTAATTCTTCTGAATTTTAGTCCACTTTCCTTTTTACTGTCCTCCCTGCAGATCCTGGAAGCATAGAGGTACACGCCACTGAAGTGAGGCTGTATTGTACTGGGCCACCTGAGGCGTCTCAGTTTCTTTGTCTCCTCTCTCTTTCTCTGTCACTGTTTCTGTACATTTCAAGTAAGTGGCAATCTTTCTAGGATGCTTTTAGTGTCAGCTTAACATCCTGGCCCTCGTCATTTTAATTCTTTCAATGGTTCACGTCATTTATTTACCCTTTAGCTTTTAAAACATGAGAGTCTGGTTTTTTCACAAACTAGGGGCTGAAGTCAGAATACAAATGAGGAGGATGAATGTATAAACTAACATAAGTAAGGTGTGACACTTGAATCAGTAAGGGATGTACAAATACGGACAGGTGCCCTGGAGGGCAGCTTAATTTGTCTGGGAGGTATGACAGTGACATTTTTAATTGGATTTCCAAGAGTGAGTGTAACAGATAGAGCTAGAGCGAAGTACCGATGCTGACCACGTCTCAGGAAAGGGAACAGCACAGAGAAGTAAAAACATTTGTAGTTAGTACAAATAATGCGATGTATTTCATTAGAGCCAGAACTACAAGGGTGGGAGAGAGGGCAGGAAGCAGAGGTGGGCACACGACGTTGAAAAGATGCATGTGGCTTTGTGTGTCAGGTCACACAGTTTTTATTTTGTTCTGTAAGGCAGGGGAACCAATAGTTAAGAGGACACAATTAGTTATGCTTATTTATTTCTTTTATAAAATCTTAAAGACACTATGACAAATGGATTTGGGGATGAGGTAGAGTGGGAACTGTCAGTTGGGAGACCACTGGGGACGCTGTTCCAATAGTTTTGATAGAGTGACTGAAAGCTTTAATTAGCACTGTGGGAGGTGGTATCATTCAGTGGCTAAGAAAATGGTTTTTTTGTCAGATAAACTCCAGGTTGGAATTCTAGTACTGTATGATTTGAGGCAACTTAGTTAACTTCTTTTATCCTGGGTTTTTGTTTTATAAGATGAAGTTAATAATAGTTTGGAAGATTCAACTAAATCTTATATGTATATGAAGTGGTCAGCATGGTGCTTGGCATGTGGTGAGAACCTCCACTGCTTGGGTGTGGAATTGTGAAAAGGACGTTAAGAGCGGGAGTCGGAAACATAGTGTCTGTTCATGGTACCATCAGAGGCTGATTCTAGAGACATGAGAGACATGTTAGATGACACCTGCCTGGAAAAGGTGGGGAGAGAGTAAGAGAAAGAAGGAAGTAGAGAAACTCTGAGGTTATTGGCTGCTAATAGATGGTGATTGATGGTAATCTCATTAGCCAGATGGGAGATTTAGGAGCGAGAGCCACTGGGGGTTGGAGAGTTTGATTTTAGCTTTGAAACTGAGTTGCATGCAAAATATACAGATGAATTTGTTTCAGAGCCAGATGATCAGCTGTATTTTTGGTGTTAGCTGTCTGAGAATGATAATGAAAAATTATGGGTCAGTATCCATGTCAAGGAGACAAGAAGCTGAGGATAGAATGGAATGAGTAGACTAAAAGGGACAAGATATATCTGTTAATAATGAACTCTTTGGGAAACAGGAAAGGAATAACCAGAGAGGATCGTGAGGATGAGAGGAGCTGCTTTTTGGAGGAAGCATCCACTATGCATGCATTCTTCTGATTGTGCTGAAAACGTGGAATAAGACAATGACTGGGCTCAAAATGAAGAAATCTCTGGGGCCCTTTTAAGATTGCTTTCTGTAAATTTAGGAGTAAATCTGGAACAAATAAATGTAAGCACTTAGGAGGGAGGAATAGACATCTTTCTCAAGAAGCTCAGTTGCGTAGGGAATAAAGATATACCTCCAAATTCAGGATTAGGTAGGTTGAAGGTAGGTTTCCTTTGTTTTAGCTTTACCTTTTATTTCCCCAGATGTCCTGACGTATATTGAAAAATAAAAATCATATAATTTTAAGATGTACCACATGCTGTTTTAATATATGTGTATATTGTGAAAGATTGCCACAATCAAGCTAATTAGCATGTCTATCACCTCACATGGTTAAGATTTTTTATATTTGTGGTGAGAACACTTAAGATCAAGCTCTCTTAGCAAATTTTAAATATACAACACAGTATTAACTATTGTCACCATCCTGTGTATTAGCTCTCCAGAACTCATTCATCCTGCATTGTTTTTGTCTGTTGACTTTATATTCTGCGACCTTATTGATTTTGTTTATTAGCTCTAACACTTTTGTTTTTGTTGTGTCTTTAAAGTGTTCTACACATATGATAATGTCATCTGAAAACAGCTAATTTTACTTCTTCCTTTTGATTTGGATTCCTCTTATTTCTTTTCTTGTCTAATTGCTCTAGCTAGAACTTCCAGTACTGTGTTGAATTGAAGTGGTGACAGTGGGAAACCTTGTCTTATGCTATATCTTGGAGGGCTTTCAGATTTTCCTCATTGATTATTATATTAGTTGTAGGATTTGTATATATGGCCTTTTTTGTGTTGAGGTAAGTTCCTTCTATAACTATTTTCTTGACAGTTTTATCATGAATGGCTGTTTGTCAAATGCTTTTTCTACGTCTGTTGAGATGATCGTGTGTTATTTTTCTTTCTAATGTGGTCACACTGATACCAAAGGCAGACACAGACACCACAAGGCAACCACAGGCCAATAGCATCTCGATGAACACAGAGACAAAAAATATTCAATAAAATACTAGCAAATCAATTTCCACAGCACATTAAAATAACCACACACCATGATTAAGTGGCATTTGTCTCTGGGATGCAAATATAGTTAACATAGTTGAACCAATCAGTGCGACACACCACATCATTAACAAAATGACAGCTTTACCATTTACACTGATAGTCTTGTAAGAAATAGTTGGGAGGGGTTAGAAAAAGGAACAAGTGACTATGGGGGGGGACCAATTCTAGAACAGAATCTGAAGTGCGACCTCAGGCAGGTTTAGGTAGTGTATAGTCACGGACACAGTTTAGATATATGTCCATGCAAAGAGGAGAAAGGTCAACCAGGAGCATTTGTTTGAATGTCATTGTCAAAGAGTCGCAGCTTCTGATTCTTCCATCTGTTTTCATCTACATCCTTCCACACAGCAGCTGTGTGATCTTGAGTGGTTAGTTTGACCTTAAGTTTCCTCAGTTTCCTTATCTTTGAAAGGGAAACAGTATCTACCTCCTAGCGTTGTGAGGAGTATTAAGTGAATTAACACATGTAATTTAATTAAGATTGAGCCTGACCACAGTAAGTAATCCTTCAAAAACTTTAGATGCCATTGGAAGCACTGGTGTTAATATCTGAGACAAGATCATTTGCTGAGAGTTACTGAAAGAAACAAGCTGGGACTGGAAGAGAAAGGTAAAATTTTGGAACAATGCTACTGAGAACAGAAGAACAAGCCCTCCAGGGATGAGTGAAAGATTGTCAGAGAAGCTGTACGTCCATCTGAACCAGCTCTTGGATACCCCATGCTTCCTGGCCTTAATTTCTCAAATATCTAAAATATCTATCCAATAGAGAGATGGTACTGCAGTACTGAGTCCTCCCTCCAATGAAATATTTAAATATACTCTATGTTGGACAAATTCAGTTCATTCTATTAATTTTCTGCAAATAGTTCTGATTTCCAGTTACCCGTTACTCCCAGTTGCACACAGTATTAAATCACCGCCCCTCGCTATTTGATCATTTTAACATGGCTACTTTTCTGCATGCTTTTTCTCAATGCCCACATATCATTAACGACATGGACATGGAATCCAGAGGGTGATTTTCATTTTCATAAGCAGTGCCTACAGTTGTAAAACATTGCTGGCATAAATTTAATTTACAAATACTTCAGAAGTTCCCCAATCCACACAGTGGCTGCCTTTTTCTATCTAATTTCATCTAACTAGATGTACATACAGTCCATAAATCTGACAAACGACACAAAATGAAATATTCATTAGAAACCCAAGCGGTGCGCCAAATCCTGGTTCTTGGCCATATGATCTAAGATCTCTAACTTCTTCAGCATTTCAACATTTATGTACATTATAATCTTCTGTCCAAAGAAATAATATCAATCTATTTCTAAATTAAATTTAAAAATAAATAGAAAGCTATCAACCTCACTCTTGGCTTCTGGCCCGGCAGAGGAAGCAATAGCCCAGCAGACTTAAAGCTGATTGGCTAAGCAATGATTCAAAGGGCTGTTACAACGACGAACTGTCTAACATACCCCAAAGCTCTGGCCCCTAGAGAAGGCCAGCAAGAACGGGGAGTCCAGGAGCAGGCTCTCTGAATACTGCCCATTATTCTTTCTTATAATAAGAAAGCAGTACACATTTACTGACCTGGATGGTTGAATTAATCTGAAAGCAGGAATGAAAAACTACTAGAAAAATGTTACAATAACAACATAATAATAAGGAATTACCAAAGACTAAAAAGTTATCAAATGAATGCCTTCATTAAAAACAAGTAAAACAATGAGTTTAATGTCTGTTTAGTTGGTTATGTTTTACATGCCTTTGAATGCCTGTCCTCTTCCTCCTCAAAGACGGAGGCATGACTTAATCAGTTAGGAAAACTAGTGTCTGATAAATGGCACACTTGACCCTTCATTCTTGACCTATTCCTTGTATAGTTGGTATTATGGGGGGGTGTCTAGAGATGTTTCCAGAGATTACCTATGTTCATGCTAGTTGCCGAATTTCTACAAGGTAGAGGGCCTCTCAAGTCAAGCTGGCTTATGAAATAAAGGGAATGTATTATTAGCCAACATAACTAAAAATGAGTCATGTAACAGGGCCCCAGGGCGATTTATCTGAGGTGCTGGTCCTCTCCCTGGTGCTGTGCTCGGTTCCATCATTTCTCCATGGCTGTTGGGTTATTTCTCAGATTTGTGTCCATCATGGTTCAAAATTATGCAGCTGTTCCAAACCCTACATGTGTTTCCCGAAATGTCCAACTGAACAGTGCGTACCATTGACTTGATTTCCCAGGAGTCTTGAAATTTATATTGTTTCTACCTGTTTAGACTCTTTGTGTCACCTGTGAACCACTTATAGGAAAAGCACAAGGAAGGGCTGGGGGGGTTGGCTCCGCCCAAGTTGAGGACTCTATTCTAGAAGGTGAGGATGGAATAAAATTCCTTGAAACAACATGGATCGGGCAGGGATATCAGGCTGTCGCCTTCTCTTTTCTATTTGTCATTTGTACCCTGGAGAAATAATGCCATTTGTCCTATAAATTTCTAACATTTTGCATATAGCTGGTTACATCCCCAAGGTGTTATTTAACAGGTTCTCCAATTCTCTGTGACTCCATCATGGGGGCAAAGGAGAGGGAGGAAACATATCTTGACTCAAGTGCCACAGGCACTAATTTTTTTCTCTGAGACTAAGTACATTTTATTAAATAAATATTTTTTATTTGCTACATGCTCTTAGGACACTTTTCAGACACTAAATTAAAAAAAAATTAAGTTTCACCAGTGATGGTTGTTTTGCTGGAGACAAGGGCTCCCCCCACCTCCTTTGTGGAAGTATAACTCCAGCTAATGATGGACATATTTGGACTAGTTTTATGATGTATGTTTGTCCCAGCAGTGTCTTAGTTTGGACTTTTAAAAAGTTTTGTTTCTTACTTGACTGTTTTCTCTCAATTTGCCTGGGATGTATATAGTGAATTTCTATTTTAGTAGTTACCCTTGACATTTTACCATATAAGTTTAGCTTTAAAAAGGGTAAAGTTAAACTACTGGTTCTCAACTGGAGGTGATTTTTCTCCTCGGGGATATTTGACAATGTCTGGAAACACTTTTTTCCATGTTACAGTAGCAGGGAGGGGGCGCCACTTGCATTTCGCAGATAGAGGACAGGGGTGCTGCTAGACATGCCACCACACACAGGACACTACCTTCCCCATCATTCGTATCCCTGTGACCCCTAGTTACTGCTATTATGCTTTGACACTTTCCCTATATTTTGTGAAAGTAGCCATGCCACAGATATTGCATCCTTTCCAGGCTTTAGTTGTGCAGTAGTGAGAGGGTTACTTGGAACAGCTGGTTAGCCATAACACCAGAGTGGAAGTTTCTTTGTGCCATGAAGGCCATACGAACGAATGCTTAATAAAAGGTAGCCCATTGCTTCTCTCAAACGAGAAGTTCACATGACAGGTTAAGGAAGGGATGAGTGTCATAATTTTGCAAACTTCACTTTTCCAGTACAGTTGCTGTTGCCTAATGGTCAGCACCATGAGACTCTGGAGGATTTCCAGGTGACGTGCTGGTGTTTTCTGGGAGAAGTCAAGCTGGTGAAATGGACCTGTTTTACTGTGTTGCCTACATGATTTCCTTGTCTTTGCAGCCATATTTGTAGTTCAGATTCTTTGGGATAAAATTGCTTCCAATTGTTTTAGACACTGATGGATCAACTTTATAAAACACCAGTGCATAATAGCAGAACAGGTGCTTGATCCCTGATGCTTCCCTATTAGAGCGCCTCTTGCCGAGGGACGGACAGTCAAGGCTGTCACTGGGTGCTGTGCAGAGCTGTCAGGTGTAATAGCTCATCCTTGGCTTCCTTTGTTTCGGGAACCCATCGCTGTCAGAGTTGGAATAAGTAATTTGAACACTTTCGTGACAGCCGGCAGAAATGGAATCAATACACGCCAAGATTAACTTCAGTGATTAATTCCAGAATCAATGAACCAAATGATTATCACTTCTGTCAGCTGAAGTTCCTGGGATGTAAAACTGTGATTAAAGAGGTGGGTTAATTTTCATCCGCCGGCTTCGGCAGCAGTCACATCTGAAGACACTCTTTTTTACTTCCCTTGCTTTGCAATTGCTTCAGAGAGACCTGCATGCTGCAGCCAGTTTCTGTGTTATACGTGGGATGCTCAGAAGCCAGATTTGACACTGATGAGAGGCAAAGTCAACTTAGTCTGGGCTGCTAAATCTCTAAGGATAATGCCAAGCTGGTGAAACTTCTAACTTTTAAATCAGAGTGATCATTCTGACTCTGTGTTATGGGTAAGTAGGTGTTGTTCACTGCTTTTCAAAAGAGCAGAGGAGGCTGGAGGACAGGCTGAAATATGACAGCCTAACTGAAGGCTCTGGCTATCAGTCTGAACGGGGGCTTAGAGACACTTCAAATGCGGTGCTTCCCAGTGGAGACCCCAAGCAGAATGTACCTACGACTAGTAGCAGGATTGATGGATTAGCATGTGCCAGGCAATGCTCAGTGTTCCATGTACTGTATTTCATTAAAGATCACAGCAACTCTCTGTGGTTGGTGCTGTAAATATCCTCACTTTCCAGAAAAGAAAACTATGCCTTAGTGTGGGGAAAATTGAAGTCCTGAAGGTCAGGATCCTCAACTGACCCTAAACTACTTGATGATGTAACTGGCCTGCTGCTAGGCTACTGCTTCCACACCCACGGGCAATTAGCTATTGTTGACTGAGTCACTATACAAAGAGCTCTGCCCAGTGCTCTGGGTAGAGGCAGAGACAAAGACTTCTGGGTTGGATGCAGACATAATTCTAGTGCTTAACCTGTCGCTGGGAGAACAAACCTGGGTAATAAACCCTTTTACTCCAAGAACATTCCATTGTCATTCCTTGGTCTCACTGAATCCATAGTGAACTTGCCCTGGCCTGATATTCATTGATAAGAAAATTGGTGATGTTGGCAGGATTCATTTTAGACTGAAGAACGGAACAGGCTACCACCATGGGAGGGGTGCTTCAGCGGGCTGCCCCTGTGAATGGGGAGACATTCGAGGGTCCCTCAGTGGGCATGTGGCCTGAGGTGGCTTGTCTCCTAGAGGCCTGGGCTCCACCCCAGGACTGGAGGCAGGTGGAGGTGACACCTGAGTTGGTAGAGGTGGCCCTTGGTATAATAAAGTGGTCCTTTGAGACAGAGACTGCCCGTGAGGCAGTGGGAACTGTGGGTTGGCTGTTTTTCACAGTATTAAAATAGATGAGAAGAACATGCTCCTGAAGGAGACATGAGAAATGGCAGCGCTAGAGTGTGAGCTGCGAACTGTGGTGGATTCACTGAAGACTGAAATGGCATCGATGTGAGAGGAGGCGGCCCAAGAACGCCAGCTGCGAGGCGCTGTGGAGGAAGTGAAGGATTTGTTAAAAAGTGAAATGCTGCGAGGTACCGTGGAAGAGGTAGAGGCCATGAAGGAAAAGGACCTGCTCGTGCAAAGGCCCGAGAAGAGGCAGTGCAAGAACATGACCATGCGCGAGGTCCAGTGGAGGAGGTAAAAGAGTCCTTACAGAACGAGACGGCAGTGCTGCCAGGTCTCTGAAGGAGGCCGAGGCCGTGGAGGAGAAGGACGGACTCCCGAGAGAAGCAAAAGAAGAGGCAAATGGAGAACGCCAGCTACAAGGCATTGAGGGGAAGGTAAGAGAGCTGCTGAAGACTGAGCTAGTGTTGCTGCGAGGCACAGGAGAAAAGGTAAAGGGTGTAGCAGAGGAGGCACTCGGGGGAGGGGAGGGAAAGGCGCCATCAGCCCCAGAAATCAACGAGCTGGGGAAGGATGAAGGGGTGAGGCCAGAGGCACCAACATCTCCTCTATTGAAAGCACACCCAGTGGTTGCAAAGAAAATAAAGACACAGCAACCAAGGGTTCCTCCGGGAGAGGAGCAGCCCCCTCCCCGGGTTGTGGAGCCTCTATGCTCTGCCCTATGCTCAGGCTGAGCTGGTGGATTTGGGCTCCCGGTTTCAGCAGAAGCCCTCAGAGCCATATGGCCTCCTGCATCTTTGGGATTCAGGGGTGGATGGAATTGTTCTGTCTGGATCAGCTACAAAGCTAGCTTCCCTGAGAGTTCATCCTGCCTCGAGGCAGCAATTACAAAATGCACATCAGACCAGCGGGTGACCAAAAAGGCCTGGTGTCTCTTTGCAGCCTGTGGCTGACCACAGTTGATTGAGAGGGATCAGGGCACCCACTTTACTGGACATGCACTATAAGAATGGGTGCGACAGCTGGGAATCAAATGTAAGTTTCATGTGCTCTACAATCCTAATGTGGCAGGTATGATAGAGGTACAATGGCTTGTTGAAATCTGGCTTGACATCAGACACCAATAGTCTTTGGGGATAGTTGTCTGCTTATGAACAGTGCTACAGCATTTGAATGAGAAGCCCCAAAAGGGAGCACTGTGCCCTGTAGACATGCTGACACATACTGTGCCTTCCCTATACAGCTGCAAGTACAAACAAAGAAGGAATTGTTGAAGCTGAAGAGTATGGCCACCAGAATGATATCTTGCTGCCAGCACCAACTACACTAAACCCTAGGGACTCTATTGAGTGGACATGGCCTTCAACATTTTGACACATGGACCAGCGACGGCTGGCCCTCCTGGCACCTTGGGGACAAGGCCTGGAAGCTGGCCTCCTGTGTATTCCTGGAGTAGCAGCAGAGTGGCCCAAAGGTCACAGTAATATATCCTAAACAGCCAGGGGTAGGAACATCTCACTGGGGAGCTTTGTTTTATCATCATGGCCAGTGCACACACCTCCATAAGTACTATATATAGACCCCTCAGTAACCCCCATGGGGATAGGGGTAAAGGTATGGTACACCAGACCTGGATGGGACCCCCTTCCTGCCACAGCCCTATCACAAGACCACTTTCTTGCATGCATTATACCTGATGGGCAAGATTTGTCTATGTTGGTGTCATTAAAATATTTGTCTTATTGCCCTTAAGGTCTTTGTGGATTGGGCACACAGCCTAGCAAAAACTGCCACTCACTGGAGTGCATGGAGCTCCCTATCAGTACGACTACTAAGTGGGAGTCATGAACTCATCTCACTAGAACTGGTTTTGAATATGGCTGGAATAACCTCCTCAGACTTAAGGATTATTATAATTTTTGTTACCTGTATCAAAAATTTATTGCATCATAATTTTTGTTATTATCTGTATGTCATTATCTTATGTTGCTGTTGTGGAACCTGGTTACAATTCTCCAGCTTTCTCGTGGAAGATTGAAACATGTAGATCGGGAGGCAAGGATCCTGGAGGAGTGGAATGTGGGGAGAAGTGGAAGCTCCCATGGCCAGGATCCGCACCTGAACCTAAACTACCTGATGATGTAACTGGCCTGCTGCTGGGCTACTGCTCCCACACCCGTAGGCAATAAGCTGTTATTGACTGAGTCACTATATAAAGAGCTCTGCCCAGTGCTCTGAGTGGAGGCAGAGACAAAGGAGGATTACAGACATGTAGACTGCTGGATGCACATGTAATTCTAATGCTCAACCTATAGCCCAGAGAACAGAGCCAGGTACTAAACCCTTTCACCCCAAGAACGTTCCAATGTCATTCCTCGGCCTCACTGAATCCATAATGAACTTGCCCAGGGCTAATACCTGTTGGCACAATACTTAGTCACTTAAGTAACTTTCCCAAGGATACACACGTGTCTGTTTGAACCCAGATCTAGCTGATTCTGGGCTCTCGGAGCTCACCTGCTCAGCTGAGATCATCCTGTCTGGATAAGGAGAAATGGCTCTAACAAGGGTTGAATTGCATGCCCCTAAAGAGATATAACGTCTTAACTCCCAGTACCTAAGAATGTGAGCTTATTTGGAAACAGGTCATTGCAGAAATAAGTAGTTAATATGAGGTCATACGGGACTAAGGTGGGCCCCTAATCAATATGAATGGTGTCCTTGCACAAAGATATCCATGTGGAAACAGACCCAGGGAGAATGCTATGTGAAGTGATGACTGGAGTGATGCATTCTTAAGCCAAGGAACACCAAAGATTGCCACAAACCACTAAGCTTCAAAAAGAACCTTGCTCTGTCAAAAACTTGATTTTAGACTCTGAGCTCTCATAACTGTAAAACAATAAATACCTATTTATTTAAGCCACCAAGTTGGTGGCACTTTGTGATAGAAACCCCTGGGAACTCTTGGGTTAAGTACACATGCATGTATATGTATGTATGTGCTATTGGAATATCTATTCAAACAAGCAAGCCACACATAATCCTTAAAGCCTGCTCTGTACAGAGCACAATGTCAAGCGTGATGGGAAAGCCAGATATCTTAAACTTGGCTCATGTGCCGGCTAACATGATGCTTATGATTCACTTCTCATTCACTATTGCCAGGCAGTATCTGGGTGAAGAGTCCATGTCATGAATTGAACTCCACCTCGGGGGGTCAGATCTGCCTTAGTATGAGGCCCTACCTTCTCTGAACTTTGTCATCTTGGGGAAATGACTTAGCTTGTCCTTTGTCTCTCAGTTCCCTGTCTAATATGGGGATGATGACATAAAGATGTTGTGTCAGTTAAGTTAAGGAAAGGTGTTTAGTACAGAACAACAGGTGTTCTATAGGTAGGATGTATGACTGTGTGATAACTGTGCAAGGTGGGGACTGTTATCTCCCTTTGATAAGAGGTCTAAGAGTGATTTTCCCAGACAGTAAGATGGCAGAAGGGTGTGCAAACCTGGTGTGCAGCTCTCCAAAGCCTGGGTTATGTCCCTTCCACACGGCACTGCTTCCCAAATTAGACAGCAGTCAGCCTCGTGCGCTAAACAAGAGGTTGGTACACACCTGGAGGTAGATGTGGGTGAGTCCAGTGAGTGGTTTGGCCACCAAGAGTCTTCTCATGTCATGGAACGCTCAGAGGAAGTGGGACCTGAGCACCCCTGGTCTCCTCACCCATGTGAGGAACATCTATCAATCTGCCTTTAAAAAAAGTTTTAGTAACTTTGGAGATTACTGTCTCTTGAAAGAGACAGAAGGGCATGCCCAGGGGAGGGTAAACTGGAGGTGGGAAAGTTCATTTCTTGCCCCATTAGGCTAATGAAATGGGGTGATATAAGGCTGGACATCAATAGTTTAAAAAGCCTGGTTGGCTAGAAACGCCAAGACTTTTTTTTTTCTTCTTGCTCCTCTAAGGATGGAGCAATAACAGAGCCAAATATGACATTTTAACGGACCTTTTGGTTATGAAAATACAAGGTCAAAAATCCAGCTTCAAAATGGAGAAAGTTAAGACAATGTGAAGCTAAGTGAGTGATTTGCCTGCATAAAAATCTACACCTTGTTTCTATCATGGACCTAGAAAAGGGAAGAGGACCACCTCACTGTTAAACTTCATGCACGGTGTAGACACACACACGGGTCACACGGTGAGCAGTTGGGGGGAGAGGGTGAAATAATGAAGTAACGATAGAGGTTCCAGATGGTCAGTGACGAACGAACAAAAACCATTGCAAATAAAATGCTCCTGAACTCTTAGCCTCAAACCACTTCCTTGATAAAACTACAGAGCTTGTTTTATTTACAGCTGTATTAACTTTTAACCTCTGCACCCTTCCAATAGGAGATTAATCACAGAGCCTAACAGAGTAAATTAATGAGGGCAAATCTGAATTAGGGATAGTACCAAATGCCAGAAGTGTTTGACAAAAATGCAGCTTTATTGTCTCTTGCCACATACGTAAATAGTAAATGAGTAAGTTACAAGTGAAATAAAGCTCTTTCAATATCACATGACATGATATACCGAAAATACTCCTTCACGTTAAAAAATACCTAGTGCCCACAAATGAGATATTGAAAGTGCGGAAGGAATCATCAGATACCCTCGTCTACTAATTTAAGTCAGGTCTCTCTTAAGGGTGTGACCTTGAATATCCACAGAGGAATTGTTTTGAAATTTTTACCTCATAAGGCTCTCAAGATTTGATCATACAGTCAGAATTATTAGATTAGGAACTCTTGCTGTTTTCTGATATCTCTCAATAGGCTGCCTGGGAAAAAGTCTCCATTGCTTTGGCCTTGGCGAGAGTTCCTGAGTGTAAAGACGCATAGAGCCAGTGGGTGGCAGTGCGTCCTCACCTGCGGAGGGAGAGCTCCTGTTCAGGAAAAGCCCCCTCCGGCTGAAAACAAAGTAACAGGAAAATGTTTCTTTGCTCTGTGAAAGGTGGAAATCAATCAGCCACCATGTTCTTTTCTGCACACAGCTGCAGAACCTGTTCTCGGCCCCTTATCTTTTGGGGTGGGATGGTCCCACCAGCTCGCCTGTGGGGACCTTGTCTTCTCACAGGCTCAATTTTGGAAAGCCCTCCTGGAGGTCACTGGCTGCCCTTGAAGAACAGTATCTTCCAAACACCTTCTGGGGAATGAAAAAGTGACTGGGGAACACAGGGCCTCTGGCAATGCTGTTGCTAAACAACACAAAGTCTTGAATCTCCGAGCCAAAAGGAACCTTAGAGCCGGGGTCATCCGCCTCATGTTGTAGAGAAACCAACTGAGGCGAAGCGCGACCACGCACCCCAGGTCACATAGCTGGCTGTACAGTGACACAGAGACCAGAACCCAGGTCTCTCTCCTACCAGTTACTCTTTTTTTCCCCTATATTTACAATGCCTTGCATTAACTAAAGAAAAGTTCTGAACAAGCAGAAGAAAAGGAAATGTTTGTGACTGGCTTCTGTGGTCTGGGCGCTGTGCTTGTTTTTTGTATACATGTAGTCCTTTAATCCCCAGAACAAACTGCTAGCTGATGTTACCCTCAATTTATAAATATATCATCTGAGGTTCAGAGGGGCTGACCTGTCCAAGGTCACAAAGCTAGTTAAGTGGTGACCTGTCCAAGGTCATGAAGCAACCAAGAGAAGCAAGAATTGTATTTTAGAGATTGTTAAGTACTAAGCAGGGAAGAGAGCATGAGAAGGTTATCAGAGGCCCTGTAGACAAATTAACTCATCCTTTGTCTTTGCAAATACCACTCTGCCTTTCACGTAGTATCTTCCCCAGTCCTGTTTTTACATTTGAATCCTACAAAACTTTCTCAGAACACTCCAACTCAAAGTGCTTAATCCTCTGAACAAATGTATTATCGATAGTTGGTGGCCCTCATCAGGTATGTATCATTTACTGCTTTTAAGAAACAGTTATTTCTTCATATGTAAGAATTGTTTTCTTCTAGTTTGACAATACGTGTTCACTAAATATTTTGATGGACTAATGAATTAAATATTTAAGTAGCTAGTTGGAGTTTACAAAAATAGGACACACCCCTCAAAGGAACACTACTACTCTCTTAGTTTCAACTGAGTTCAGAATCTATTAGAACAGGGGTCCACCACCAACCTTCTTGAAGCATTGGGATAGTGACCTAGTATACCGGTCAGTCTAGCCTTGACTGGTGGAGACACGGGACCCCCTTGGAGAAATGAAGCACCAAGCACCTATCAGTTTCCCCAGGTTCTAGTTGCTATAACTTATGCAGTGTGCTTGACATAAGATGAATCCTGAGATGTTGAGGCCAAAGTATCTTAGATTGTGCAGGGAGCCATACGTGGTCTGGGATGAGAGAGCTCAGTCACCTGTGGGGTGGCTTAGAGCTAATTCCTCCCAAAAGGACTTCCATGTTGATTAGCAGCCACCATCATGCTCAGCTGAAGCATACTTTTTTGAAGAAGTACATTTGCTAGACAAACAAAGAGAAAATGGACATTTGGATTCAATTGTCCTGTGACACTAAAAGGCTTTCCAGTTCCTAACCTGGGTTGCTTAGTGGAATCTCAAGGTGACCTTGTGCTGATGAGATCACATCTGTGTGCTATGCCACATTTCTGGGTATGCTGTCAAGAACCTGAATCACCGATGGTAGTATCTCTCCCTAGCTCTGTCTCTCTCTTTAAATTCTGAGACTGAGTGACATAGCTAGGTGTTTTATTTCCAGAAACACCAAAATCAGGAAAGATTCAATGGAAAAGAGCATAGCTTTGGAATCACACAGAAGTGAATTTGATTCTGTGTCTGTCACACATTAGCCATTTGAGCTCATGTATTGTATCGGATCTCAACTCCCTGCCTGTGTACAAAGTGAGAATAATAACAACAGCTTCAAAAAGGATTGAATAAAGTAATGTTTGTAAGGCATCTAGAATAAGCACAGGCCATTTAAAAGCCACTTAATAAAAACAGTAACAGCTATATGAACCAATGGCCTAATAGCCATTTGAAAATAAGAAGAGGAAAAAAGCCTTGGTTTTCAATGCAAACCACTTGCTCTCTTGCTGCCCATTTATTTACTCAACTCACTAACTCACAGTAAATATTACCAGACCTGAGCTTCTTACAGTTACTGAATGATAATATGGTTATTGTTTTTAATTTTAAAATAAATTTTATGGAGATATAATTTCATACAATAAAATAAACCTATTTGGAAATAAAGATTAAAGAAGAGATAAATTAAAACAAGAAAAACAATAGAGAAAAAAAGAGTAGCTTCTTTGAAAAGATCAACAAGATCGATGATTTTTTTAATTAGACTGAAAAAGAAAAGAGAGATGGTTCAAACAACTAAAATCAGAAACGAAAGAGGAAATATCACTACCAATTTTATAGAAATAAAAAGCATCATAAGGTAGCACTATGAACAACTGCATGCGGATAATTTGGATAACCTGGGTGAAACCTCTTAGAAAAATATAATCTACTGAGACTAGATATGAAGGAACAGAAAATCTGAATAGACCTGTAATAACTAGTAAGGATTTGGAATCAGTAATCAAAAGATCCCCAACAAAGAAAAGCCAAATGACTTTACTGGATCTACCAAACATGTAAAGAATAATTAAAATCAATTCTTCTCAAACTTTTCCAAAAATTGAAGAGGAGGGAATACTTCTTACTTGTTCTATGAGGCTATCATTACCCTGATACTACAGCTAAACTAAGACACGACAAGAAAAGCAAACTACAGATCAGTATCTCCTATGAAAAGTGATGCAAAAATTGCCGTCAATACTAGCAAACTGAGTTCAAAAGTATATTAAAAGGATTATGTACCCTCTTGTTCCAAGAATGCAAAGATGGTTCAACATACAAAATTCAATGTAATATACCGTACTAACAAAAAGGAAGGGGGGGAACTCTATATGATCAACTCCATAAATTCAGAAAAAGCATTTGACAAAATACAATACTCTTTTTTTAATGATAAACATTTGATAAAGTAAGAATAAAATGAATGTATTTCAACAAGACAGATATACAAAAATATATAACATGATACTTAATAATTAAAGAATGAAATATTTTCCTCTAAGATAAGGAACAAGAATGCCTGCTTTTGACACTTGTACCCCACACAGTACTAGAAGTCTTAAACCAGAGCAATTAGGCAAGAAAAAGAAATAAAAGGCATCAAAATTGGAAAGGAAGAAGTAAAATTATCTCTGTTCACAGAATACATGATCTTATACATAGAAAACTTTAAAGCTTTCCCATAAAAATACACCATTAAATGGAAAGATATTCTGTGTTCATGGATTGGAATATTTAATGTTAGTAATATATCGATACTGTTCAAAATCATCCACAAAGTCAATGCAATCCCTATCAAAAGCCCAATAATGATTTTTTCAGAAAAAGAAAAATCCATCCTAACATTCATATTGAATCTCAAGGGATCTCAAGTAGCTGAAACAATCTTAAAAAGAACAAAGTTAGAGGTCTCACACTTCCTGATTTTACAATTTACTACAAGGCTATGGCAATCAGAAACAGTATGATCCTGTCATAAAGACAGACCCATAGACCAAGGAATAGAATAAAGAGCCCAAAAAGAAGCCCTTCCATGGTCAATTGATTTTCAAGAAGGGTACAAACAAATCGTGTTAAGAAAATTGGATATCCATATGCAGAAAAATGAAGTTGGACCCTGACCATATACACAAACAAAAATTAACTAAAAGTGGATCCAAGGTCTAAACATCAGACCTAAAAGTATAAAACTTTTAGAATAATACATAGGAGAAAAACTTCACAGCATTGGATTTAACAATTTCTTGAATGTGGTATCAAAAGCACAGGTAACAAAAGAAAACAATAGATACACTGGACTTAGTCAAAATTAAAATTTTTGTGCACAACAGGACACAACAGAGTGAAAAGACAACATAGGAATGGAAGAAAATATTTTCAAACCATACATCTGATGAGGGAATGATATCCAGAATATATAAGGAACTCCTCTCACTCAATGACAAAACCAATGTAATTAAAAAGTGGACAAAAACTTGAGTAAACATTTCTCTAAAGAATATATAGAAATGGCCAATAAGCACATAAAAGATGCTCAATACCACTAATCATTAGGCAGATACAAATTAAAAGCACAATAAGATACTGCTTCATACCCATGAGCAATTATCAAAACAGCAAAAAAACAAAACAAAACAAAAACAGAAAAAGAAATTGTTGGCAAGGTTGTGGAGAAATAGGAACTCTTGTGTATTATTGGTGGTGAAAATAGTAAGATGATTCCTCAAAATCTTAAAAACGGAATTACAATATAATTCAACAATTTCACTTCTGGCTATATACCCAAAGGAAATAAAATTTGTGTTTCAAACAAATATTTGTACACCCATGTTCATAGCAGCATTATTTACCATAGCCAAAAGGTAGAAAGAACACATGTGTCCATCTACAGGTGAACAGATAAACAAAAAATAGTCTGTGTACATATATGAATATATATATGTATATTTTTATATATAATACATATGTTAAAATATTAGTCAGGAATATTTCTTCCTAAATATTAAAAAGGAAGAAAATTATGATACACACTATAAAACTGACTAAACTTGAAGACATTAGGCTAAGTAAAATAAGCCAGTCACAAAGGAATATTGTACTATTCCATTTATATGAAAAACTCAAAGGAGTAAAAATCATAAAGACAGAAAATAGAATGGTGGCTGCCGGAGATCAGGAAGAGTAGAGGAAGGGGAGGGATTACTTAATGTTAAAGAATTTCAGTTGGGGAAGATGAAAAGTTCTGGACATGGGTGGTGACGATAGCTGTCTAGCAATGTGAATGCTCTTAATGCCACAGATCTGTACACTTAAAAATTGCTTAATATGTTAAACTTTTTTTTGCAATTTAATAAGTGTTTGCAAACATAAAAGGTGCTCAAGTATAATTATAACTAATGAACAACTAGTCTAAATTTTTTTTAAATACATCTACTTTATGTGAACAGTGTGATGAGTTTGATACATATGTACATCCGTGTCGTCACTGCCTATCCATGTAACCATTACTCCACTCAAGGAACATTTCTACTACCCTGAATATTTCCCACTTGCCTCTTTTCAGTCAGTCCAAATCTTACCCTGACCCTCAGGCAGCTACTGATCTACTTTTCAGTCACTGTACATTAATTTTGCATATTCTAGAAATTCACATAGATGGAATCACAGTATATGCATTTAGCTGTATCCATCTTCTTTCACTTGGCATAATATTTTTGGCTTTCATCCATGTTTTTTTGCACATATTAGTATTTTGTTTTTTAATGTCTAAATAGTGTTCCAACATAGCAATATATCATCATTTGTATATCCATTCACCTGCTGAGAAACTTTTCATTATTTCCAGTTTTTGGCTATTATCTGTGTCTAAGTATTTGTGTTCATCTATATGTTTTCTTGGGTATAAATACTTTGAAATAGGACTGCTGAATTATATGTTACATGTATATTTAATTTTATAAGTGTTTTTACTACGTTACATGTCCACCATGTATGAGATGAAATAGGACTGCTGAATTATATGTTAGATGTATATTTAATTTTATAAGTGTTTTTACTACTTCACATGTACACCATGTATGAGATGATATAATGTTTGAAAGTTTCAATTGCACATCTCTGCCAACACTTGATAATAATTATGTCTTAAAAATTAATCAATTTTAGTGACTTTCTAGGGGTATCTCATGATTTTAAGGAGCATTTCCATGGTAACTGAGGATGCTGACATCCTTAACGTGTCTGTTGAAATGTTTTTGACTATTTCTTAAATCCAGATTATGTATTTTTATTATAGAGTAAAACTAACTTTTTGTATATTCTCAGAGAACTTGTAGATTCTTTGTAAGATAAAGGTATAGCCAATATTCTCTCCCAGTTATCTACTTTTAGTGCATATAATATTTTTTGAAAAACAAAAGTTTTTAATTTTTACGAGCTGGGAATTTTCAAGGTATTTTTTAAGGATTCGTGCTTTTTGGATAAGGTCTAAGAAGTATTTTCCTAACCTAGATTCATGAGAGTTCTTCTATTTATTCTCCTAGACCTTTTATTGTGTTGGCCCATACAGGTGGGCCTATGATCTATTTTGAGGTAAATTTTGTGTGTGGTGCATGGTAAGGATCAAAACATTTTTTTCACTTTATTTATATAGCACCATTAGAAAAGATTATCATTTACCAATTTGGATTGTTTTAATATCTTTGCTGAAATACAGTTGACTATATGTGTGTAGTGGCATTTCTAGGCTTATACCTATACCAGACTGTCTTGATTACTACAGCTTTACAGTAAATTTTGGAATTAGGTAGTGTAACTCCTCCAATTTTGTTCTCTTTTCCCAAATTGCTTTGCCTATTTTAGGTCATTTTCATTTTCATATAAACTTTAGTTCATCAATTTCTACAAAAGCATCCTAAGATTTTGATTAGGAATTTGTTGAATAAATGGATCAACTTCGGGAGAATTGAACTCTTAACAATAATATGTCTGCCGGTTCATGAACATAGTATATCTTCATGTTTATGTAGATCTTTGATTTCTCTTTCACTCTCTCTGTGGCACCCAGCACTGCTAGTCACCCTCGTCATCATTCTTTGCGTTTTCTGATGTTACTCTTTTCCATAGAGACAGGGTAGGACTGCAGAAAGCATCTATCTGTTGTCAAACAGAACCAAGTCTCAACCCCAGCGCTCTCAGGCCAGGAGTAATCCACAGGCAGCTTGCATCTGCTGCCTGAATAATGCTGACAGGAAGTGGAAAATGCAAGGAAGCTTCTCCTCCTTCACTTCCCCATTTCAGTCTCCTTTAGCACGTTCCATTAGGAAAACCTAAACAGAAGCCAGTAGGTTCTAGCAAGGGATTCTGAGAAATACAGATTGCAGGCTCCAGCCCCAGCACCCCAGAGTAGCATAGAAGGTGGTCTTGAAGCTGAGGGGCAATAGGTGAATAATGGGCACAGGTATACTCGTTGTAAATAACAGTCACACAGTTGAGCAAATACATCAGAGCCCCTTGCTGACTCCAGTCTGTGATGATGAGCACTCCCTCTGGGTACAACTCTGCTTCATGTCACAAATACAGAATGTTCTCTTGCCTTAACATGGAGTATCTCCACTCCTCAGACCTGTTTGTCAGTTAACAGTGGCTTTCCACTTCACCTCTTCGTAAATTCACACAGGATGGAGTTTTATAAAGAATCAGATAGGACATATTTTAGGCTTTGTGGGCCATATGGTCTCTCTAACAACTACCCAACTCTGCTTTTTTAGTGTGAAAGAAGCCACAAATAATACATAAATGAGTGTGGCCCAATAAAGCTTTATTTATAAAAACACACTGTGGCCCAGATTTGGCCTGTCAGCTATAGTTTGCCAGCCTCTGTATCAGAGCATGACATCACATAGGTTTCTACATCTAAGGAAATAAAAAGGGTTTGAAGATTATACTTTGATAAAGAATGACAGGAATCTGGCCAAACAATGAAAACATTTTTTAAACACTGAAGACTGTCTCTAGATAATGACTGCATAGGTAGAGTCCAAAACAGCTTCATTTTATCCTTAAAACATTTACCCTTAAGTTGATTTGGTGCATAGTTTATTAATAATGTTCTATAGGCTCAGCTTTTCTCAAATTAAGTCATAATAACAAGATTCTCATCAGCTATTACTAAGAACAAACAAAACCAAATGCACCAAACTGCTTACTAAAGTCACTCACCGGGATTTACCCACTTGTTCTGAGTGTACCCCTCAGTTTAGGGTTACCACAATACTCCTTTTTTATATCCATGGTTGTATCCATCTCAGCTGATGAGTATGTTTTATTGTTTTGTTTGACAAATGCACACAAACATTAAAAAAGCAGGGGGAACCTTTTCAGATATTTGTAAGGACCAATGTTCTATGTCATTTGCCATGGAAGTTTAATTTTAGTAAAATTTGTGAAATAATGAGAACAAAATAGGAATTAGCCATCAAAAGCTACTTCTTGTACCCTGTCTCTGGCTAGTTTCATTTGTCTTTTTCTACACATAGACTTAATTCCCCTTGAGTATAATTTTCAACATTTTGGGTAGCTCAGTGGTTACCAACTCTAGCTACACTTTATGGCCACCTTTTGTTGGGAAAAAATACTCTAGTAGAAAATTTTAGCCAAGGCAGTCATTAGCAGCTTATGTTATGCAAACTCCGGCTTTCCTTGGCCCCCAGACTACTCTCTCATTTTCTTCAACTTGTGTAGCCTTTATTCTTTGAAAAGGTTATTGAGTAGTGATCATGCCTGTGTGTCTCATGAAAACACTTGTCATGGTATCACTCTTGATATTTTCAATTTAATCTTTATCTTAACTCTCCATCATTTAGGTGAGCACCTGGGACTGCTTACTTGGTCTTCATTTAAAAGACAAATGTTTAGGATGATCATTTAAAATTACCATAAGTCCCAATTATCATGTAGGTGAGGAACAAGGAAGTCCAGTGAACCACGAGGTAGAAGAGGGAACAGTGGACTGAGGTAGTGAGGTATAGTAGTTTTGGCAGCAGAGAAATTGCTGTAGAAGGTTGTTCGGCAGTTGAGTGGTGTCACGGCCTTGGAGAAAGAGCAATGGCAGCGGCAAATGGAATATTTCAGAGCCCAGCAGTGAGCACACCCGAAGCCAGATGGATCAGCCGGGTCATTTCTCTTAGTTGTGGCAGAGTGTTCGATTATTTGATCAAGAATTCTTGTTGCCCTCTATTGCCACCTTTTTTCAACACTTGTACTGGAAATGCTAGCTAATGCAATAAGACAAGGGAAGGAAATAAAAGCTGTACTCATTGGGAAGGAAGAAATAAACTATCTTTGTTCACAGATGATATGCTCATCTATGTAGAGAATCTGAACTGATAAAAAAAAATCTCTTGGAATAAGTGATTATAGCAATGTACAGGATATATGGTTAACATACAAAAATCAATCACTTTCTAAATAACAGCAACGAACATGTGAAATTTACAATTAAACACAATATCACTTATATTAGAATTCAAAAAATGAAATATTTCAGTATTAATCTAACAAAAATGTACAACACCTGTTTAAAGAAAACTACAAAACTCTGATGAATGAACCCAAGTAAGAACCAACTAAAAGGAGAGAAATTCCATGTTCGTGGATAGGAAGACTCAATATTGTCAAGATGTCAGTCCTTCCCAACTTGACCTATACAGTCAATGCAATTCCAACCAAAATATCCCAACAAGTTATTTTGTGGATACTGACAAACTGATTTCAAAGTTTAAATAGAGAAGCAGGGGACCCAGTATAAGAAACAATATTGAAGGAGAAGAACAATGTTGGAGGACCGACGCTACCCAAGTTCAAGGCTTGCTGTGAGGCTCCGGTAATCGACATGATGTGGCCCTGGCAAAATAACGGACAAAGAGATCAATGGGGCAGAATAGAGGGCCCAGAAAGGGACCCATATACATACAGTCAACTGATCTTTGACAAAGGAACAAAAAGGCAACACAATGGAGCAAAGATAGTCTTTTCAACAAATGGTGCTGGAACAACTAGATATCCACATGCAAAAAAAAGATAAAAATAGGGATCTAGACACACATCTCACAGCCTTAACAAAAATTAAGTCAAAATGGATCACAGACATAAATATAAAACACAAAACTATAATTCCTAGAAGATAACATTGGAAAAATCCAGATGACCTTGGGTTCAGTGATGACTTTTTAGACACAAGACCAAAGGTGTGACCCATGAAACAAGTAATTGATATGCTAGGCTTCATTAAAATCTTCTAAACTGTGAATAACAATGTCATAAGAATGAAAAGACGAACTACAGACTGGGAGGAAATATTTGCAAAAGACGCATCTGATAAAGGACTATTATACAAAATTTATAAAGAATACAACATTCAACAATAAGAAAATAAATAATCTGATTTAAAAATGGGCCAATGACCTTAACAGGCATCTCAACAGAAGAGGTACACCTGACAAATAAGCATATGAAGAGATGTCTCACATCATATGACAACAGGGAAATGCAAATGAAAACAACGAGATACTACTGCACATCTATTAGAACGATCGAAGTCCAGGACACTGCAGTGGATGGGTGAGAAGGGTGAGAGGGATAAGGGGACACAAAAATTCTTAATCATATTATAATTTGGATATGAGGATGGTAGTACTGCATGGAGAATATAGCCAATGATCCAGGAACATCTTTCTATGTTGACAGATAACACCTGCACTAGTGGGGGTGAGGATTTAAGAATGTGGGTAACTGTTGAACCACTGTGTTGTATGCTTGAAACGAATATAAGATAGTATATCAACTATACTTCAAAAAAAAAGTATGCCCAAGTTAAAAAAAATCCAGAACACTGATTATACCAAATGTTTAAAGGGATGTGGAGCAACAGGAACTCTCATTCATTGCTGATAAGAATGCAGGATGGTCCACTTTGAGAGATAGTTTGGCCATTTCTTATAAAAGTAAACATACTCTTACATAGAATTCACCAATTGAATTCTTTGGTATTTACTCAAAGGACTAGGAAACTCAAGTTCATACTAAAACCTGAACATAGATGTTTATAGCTACGTTATTAATAACTGCCAAAACATGAATGCAACTAAAATGTCCTTCAGTAGGTGAACGGATAAACTGTGATACATGCAGACTATGGAATATTAGTTGGTGCTAAAAAGAAATGAGCTATCAAGCCATGAAAAGACATAGAAGAAGCTTAAATGCATATTACTAAATTAAAGAAGACAATCTGAAAAGACTATACACTGTATGAGTCCAACTATATGACATTCTGGAAATGGCAAACCCATGGAGACAGTAAAAGATCAGTAGTTCCCAGAGGTTGTCAGGTGGAGATGAGTAGGCAGAGAACAAAGATATTTTTTGGATGGTGAAAATGATCTGTATGATACCTTAATAATGGATACATGTCATTATACATTTATCCAAACCCACAGAATGTTCAACACCAAAGAGTGAACCATGATGTAAACAATAGACATCAGGTGATCACGACGGGTCCATGTAAGTTCAGCCGTAACAAATATCCCACTGTAGTGGGGACGTTGACAATGGGTGAGGCTGTGCGTTGCGGTGGCAGAGAGTATATGGAAATCTCTATTCTTTCCCCTCAATTTTTTTTTGTGAACCCAAAACTGCTCTAAAAAGTTAAGTCTTAATTAAAAAAAAAGATAAGAACTTGGTGCTTGATAAGGACTGATTCAGAACTGGACAGGATGTGACGCACCTGTCTGCACGGTGCTGCTGAATGAGAGGCTGATGGTGGATTGATACAGATGATACGGACGAGCCCTTCCCAGTGCCTTATTCTACAACTAGTACCAAGATGCAGGGATGTGGACTCCAACTTAACCCAGGGCAGGACAAAGGAAAATGCATCAGGACAGGAAACTTGGTAATATTTGCAATCCCAATGAAGTACCAAATTACAATATTGCAAGAAAAGACTAACGAAAAGGATGGTAGGAGCCTCTCTTTTACGAAGTACATACTCCTTGGACGATTAGTTCTCCATCTTCCCTCCTGTTACTGCATCCTATTTTATGCAGATACAAACTCTTAATGTTCAATCAGGAGGCATTCCTCACTAGGCAAGAATACTAACCTCCTCAGCCCTGAAATTTCCAGTTATTTTGCCTCTGAGTAAACCTAAGATCTAATCAGTGATTTGAGAGCATGTGCACCATTGGAAGGCCTTGGAACAGTATGTGAATCCACTGCTGAAATCAGTAAATTCCAAATGACCGCCTCTGATTACTTGGACTCCATCACTATTCCTGGGGTCCTTTTTGGATTTGGTGCCAGCATTTCTCTTTGCAAAAGAGAATCCCTGGCAGTAAGGCTAGAAATTAGATCAAGGTCTGAAATAAGAGTTCCCTTCTTGAAATTGAAAAGTGAAGAAAGAAGTTCTGTGATTTGGCCAAAGACCCAGTGTTTGATGTGTACGAGAAGCAAAGACTTCAGACTCCCAAGGTCTTTAATTATATAGCCCTGTTTCTGCAAGAGGAGGCTCGTAAGCCAAGTTCATGATTTAACGTATAATTTTCTTTGAGAAAGATTTAAATACATTTGGCCAGATGCACGGATAAAAAATTTCAATAGTTTATTAAGTTAAGCCAGGAATATATCAGATGCATAATAAACTTTCCAAGGTTGAAAGTGATTTTGGTTGAATATAGAAGCTGTTTGCCTATCTTGCCCCTGAATTCATTGGAGTCCCAAGTCACGTTCTGAGGCTGCAATTCAAGAGGCATATTTGCGTTGTAGAGTCCAGCTCCCGGGCAAGCGCGGCTTCGGGTAAGCTGGGGCAGCGCACCGCTCTGCTGAGCAGGACCTTGACTCTGCTTTCCCCCCACAACGGCTGTGGCTCACCTTCTTTTTGCCGCGGTGTCAGTTTTCATTACTCTGACATTTCTCACACTTTGATGTGCGATATGAAATGGTGGCCTTTGGCAATAGATGGGGAAATGAGGCTTCACGGGGACATAGAGCGCTTGCCAAAGGAAAGGTGTGGAAAATGGATGTGACAAGGTTATTCAGACTGCTTTCTTAAGGAGCTTCTGCTCAGCTGCCTGTGATGACGCAACCAGTTTCTGCTTCGGTTCGCTCATTATGGAGGCGGCTGTGTGTCCCCTTTGTGAATTTGTCATGGATGCTTCTGCCATCATGTCTAACACGGGGAAGTGCTGCCTGGCAGAGAAAACCTAGCCAGTCACCTAGGAAAGCTTCATGAATACCACTGATTTCCATTTCAATTCCAGAGACCTCAAAGTTATAATGGTGACATTTTGTTTCCATATTGCTACTGCTGACTCTCTTTCACACGTTTTATTTTGTTATTGTTTAGGGGAGTCTTTACAGCATAACTGAATTGAAGAACTCCCTTAGTCTTTCTTTTGTTCACAATAAAATAACAGATAACAGCAATAAGATCATTCAGGGGATACTCCCTTATTGTTTTTTCTTAAGATATTGTAATGATAAGAACATGGGCCTGGAGCATAAAGGGTAGAGCCAGAAATTCAGTATAAACTTCCAAAGGGCATGTGAACCCAGGGATGATCTGGAATGAGACTGCTATCTAGGGGACCCGGTCTGCTGGCAGGTTTTAGCAGTAGGCTGTTTGAGGCAGGTGCCCCATGACAGCATGACTCCAAGTGATGGATCTGTTCGGTACCAGGATTCCGTTCAGCCCGGGACTGGAGGATCAGCGTGTGTGTGCGGGGGGTTGGTGCTTGCCTCGAGTCCAGCTTCTGCGCCTGCATTAGTTTTCTATCACTGCGTAATGAATTGTCAGAAAGTTATGGATTTAAAACAATACAAATTTATTATCTCTCTGTTTCCATGGGTCAGGAATTCAGGCCAGAGTTAGCAGGGTCCCCTGCCTGCGGTTTTATCACGCTAAAATCAAGGTACCATCCAGAGCGATCTTCTCTTCTGAGTCTTTTAGCTATTTCAGACACACATGGCTGCAGGCAGAATTCCGCTCCTTGGGTTGTAGAACCGAGACCCTCACTCCTAGGCTCCATGCATCTCCGTAGACACCTAACAATACAGCTGTTGGCTTTCTTCCTCCAAGCCAGCAGGAGAATAATGCTGATGCTTCAATCCTTTTTAAATGCCTCATCTAACTAGGTCAGGCCCATGCAGTATAACCTCCTTTTTATTAACTCAATTCCAACTGATTAAGGCCTTAATTAAATGTGCAAAATCTCTTCACCTTTGCCACATTCTATTGGCCAGAAGGAAATCACTGGTTCTAACTAGCCGTCAGGAGTATAACACTAGCAGGCAAAAATCATGGGGGCAGTCATACAATTCTGCCGATCACAGTCTCCATCACTCAACCTGAACTACCCTCAGAGGACCACCGGTGTCTCCCTTTACCAGCTTCAGCAGCCTCTTCTCAGTTCCCCCTCTCGCCGGCATGGAGTGCTGCTATCCACCCTCTTCATCATTCTTGGAGTTTTCTGATGTCGCTCTTTCCCAATTTCCCTACCCGAGAGACAGTGTAGGATTGCAGAAAGCATATAACGTTTGTAGTCAAGCAGAAGCAAGTCTCAACCCCAGCTCTATCTCATATCAGGAATAATCCACAAGCAGCTTGTGTCCGCTGCCTGAATGATGCTCACAGGAAGTAGAAGATGCAAAGAAGCTTCTCCTCAACTTCCCCAGTTGGGTCTCCTCTAGCACCTTCCATCAGCAAAACCCAATCAAAAGCCAGTAGTCTCCAGCAAGGGAACCTGAGAAATACAGATTGCAGGCTCCAGCCCCAGCACCCCAGAGGAGCACCGAAGGTGGTCTTGAAGCTGAGGGGCAATAGGAGAATAACGGGCACAGGTATACTCGTCGTAAATACCCATGTAAATGACAGTCACACAGTTGAGCAAATACATCAGAGCCCCTTGTTGACTCCAGTCTGTGATGATGAGCATTCCCTCTGGGTACAAGTCCGCTTCATGTCACAAATATAGAATGTTCTCGTGCCTTAATGGGGAGTAGCTCCACTCCTCAGACCTGTTTGTCAGTTAACAGTGGCTTTCCACTTCACCTCTGCCTCAGTTCACCACACAGGTGGGTTTCCTGGGTCCCCTTGAGCGTTTCACCCCTTGAGTTCTTTCACAATCATTTAAGTCATTCACTGAACTCTGTTCCTGGTAGTTCCACCCCACCACTGTCTTCCCTCCCACACCCACTCGCCTGGATTTTGCATCACAGAGGTCTGGGACTTTGCAGGCAGAGCCGTAAGGACGGAGCAGAAGCAGAATCAGTTCCGACACAGCTGCCATCAGAAGGACAGCTCACGACACCGCTCCCTCCCCACGTGGCCAAATGATATTCTGACCTGCTTTGCACCACCAGCTGGTAAGGCTGAAAGAGACCAGCCTTCTCAGGGTTAATCTACTCATACATTAATCTGCTCCTTTTCATTGTGCCTTTTATTGCTCTGGGTTATTGTAAAGGTGCAGAGATTAATTAGCAGATTTAAAAACTTGAAAGCTTCATTACATAATTTTAGTCATTGGGAAAACTTAAAAAAGGAAGGCACTAAATCACTTTAATTGGAAATTTAACTGGTGTCTTTACAGAATACTTTATTGCTTGTCTTCTGAACAGACAGCTGCCTTAATGTGTCCGTAGACACTGGTGTTGGTAGTTGGGATGTCCTTGGGAGGAGGTGGGATTTGCCTGTAGCAACCGACATCATTAAACAGATGTAGGCCCTGATTTAAGAAATCCTAGCACCTGAAAGCCAGAGTATGCAAATTATGTTCTGTTACAAGAAGAATCTATGTTTTCATTAAAAAAAAAGTGAAATTCCTGAAATCGTGCACTTCATCCTGTTTCCATAGAATAATTTAAGTGGTAAGGGTTTATTTTTCTCTGTGTTATTCCAGCGACATGCTCGCTGGGCTTCAGGAAATCCTGCCACACTTAGGGAATTGTCCTCACAGGACGTCAGCTCGTGAGAGAACAGTACAGTCCGAGACTGAACTTCCCTCAGTTCCACGAGCCCACTGCCCTCCGGGCTTGCCCGTCTTGCTCTGCACTTTATCAAGGGTGACGTAGGAAAAGGATAACCTCTAAGGTTCCAATACTTGCTCAAAAGGCGATAAGGCAGGTCCCTGACAGTGAATTAACAGTGAAAGTAGAAAGAGAAATGAAATATTTTATAAATGAAATAATAGAAGTAAACTATGCCCTTAACACAGACTCAAACGTTGTTGCTTTTCATCTGATGTTTATACTTACCCAAAAGTGCACTGGATCAAGGAAACTAAATCCTCCTGAATCCTTAGAGCAGTGAGAAATGGGCCTCTGGGCTTCGGGTTTGGACTCTTAGGGGTAATCAGAGCCATTCTTTTGGCCAAACCACTCTCACCCCAGAGCCATGATGTTTCATCCAAGTTACTAACAATTCGAGGGGAAGGGTCGTTCAAGTCCCCACATAGTCCTGTACATACTGTTCTGAGTCGCTCTGTCCGCATGTGGGTCTTTCTGCCGTCTCCAAGAGCTCTTGTCTAGACTGTGGAGAGGCTGTGGGGGGCAGGACGCACAAAACCGGACAAAAGCCCATGAACTATCTTGAGCTTGTGTCTGTCGCTCCCCCTTTCTAAGCAGTTCTGGGCTTTCTTTTCTTCCCATTTCAGTCTTTGAGGCTATGTGTGGGTGCACATACTTTTAAGCTTCTGTTTGTCTCTATTAATATGTAGCTTAATCATATGGAATGATTCACATTATTTTGTTTTGTTTTAAATAGGCACTCAGAGTCAGATATAAACCTTGGAGTTGCACTTCATTGTTTGTTATGTTTTATGTATGAACTGTTTTATTCCTAAGACAATACTCTGAAATGTATCTTTTGAGGAAAAATTATATTACCTTAAAAAAAAAGAACTATGGTTATAACACTGACAGTAATACCCAAATTAGGATATTTCCCTGTATGTATGATTTTTTTTCCATAATGTCCTTAAAATTAGTTAAATGATTAACAATGCCAGTTATACAAAAATAATTCCTATCTCCTTTGGAAGTTTGAAAGACAAACAGAACTATGGATATTCTTCAATATCTCTGTCTTCAGTAGACTGAGCTCTTCTTATAGATTATCTTTTCTACTTCAAGGAGGCATGTATTCTCTTATCCCCTGAGGACTAAGTGATTTTTCCCATTTTACTTTATTATGAAAAATTTCAAATATATAGAAAAGTTGAAAGACTTCTACAGTGAACATACACAAACATACCATATAGATTCCAGAATTAATATTTTGCTATAAATGTTTTAACTCGTATCTATGGAGATGTTTATCATCTACCCATCTATCAGTTCATCTTTTTTGGATGCATCTGAGGTGAGTTACAGGCTTCACTACCTCTGTGGTAGCCAGTTTCTGAGGTGACCCTCACCTCCTGAGATTCTCAACCTTCTAGAGGCTTCCTACATTGTACAAGGATTGGCCTACAGAAAATAATATAGCAGAAGTGATGGTGTGGGACTCTACATCACAAAAGCCTTCTACTGTGCAATCTTTCTTGGATTGTTCACTTCAGGGGAAGCCGACTGTTATGTCATGTGCAGCCCTATAGAAAGACCCACATGATGAGGGACCAAGGCCTCCTGCAATCAGCCGTGTGCGTGAGCTTAGATGTCAAGTCAAGCCTTCAGGCGACCATAGTATCAACTATTATTTTGATGGTAAACTTCTGAGAGAACCTGGGCCAAAACCACCCAACTAATCTCAAATTATTCACCTACAAAATTATAATATAATAAATATTTGTTGTTTTAAGGCAGCACATTTCAGTTTAGTTTGTTGCAGAGCAACAGATAGCTAATACACGCTTCATCGTTAAAACGCTTCAGGATGCATAGAACCAATTAGAAAATTAAGTAAAATTCAATATTTGTTTCCTGTTTATCTGATGCTAAACTTACATACAATGAAATGTACAAATCTTAAACAAGACCCCACTGAATTTGACTGACACATGCACCGAGTAACAAAAACACCTGATCAACCTAGAAAGTTTCCTTAGAGCTTTTCCTCGATTTCTGCCCCATCTCAGGTGCAACTTTTATTTTGATTTTTTTCATCACAGATTAATGTTGACTGCTTGAGAAGTGGATACAAATTGTACCACACAGCGCTCATTGTTTTTGTAAGGCTTCTTCCCTTCAGGATAATGTTCGTTTATTAGTGATTCACTAGTTATGTTTATTAGCAATTTTTCCTTTCTGTTGCCAAGTACTTTCCCAGTGGACAATCACACCACAATTAAAAATATATTTCCCCATTGATAGATATTTGGCTTGTTTTTTTAGCCATTATGAAGAAACTTTCACAAACAATCTTGTGCAAGTCTTTTTGCAAAAATATGTTCTCATTTCTCTGGATTAAAAATGTAGGAGTGGAATTGCAGAGACATATGACAGTTATATGTTTAAAACTACATGAAGCTACCAGATCTTTAGCCAGAGTGTTTGTACCATTTTACACTCCCCTTAATAATGTATGAAAATTTTGGTTGCGACACATTCTTATCAACTTTTAGTATTGTCAGTCTTTTTAATTTTAGCCATTTTAATGACAGTGTAATGTATTTTATTGTAGCGTTTTTCTTCTGTTTCCTATAGTAAACTTCCTCAGAGGTATTACTTTCCCTTTTGACTTCAGAATAATGTTTCATTTCTCCAATCCACACTGTTTTTTTTTAAATATTCATGTGTAGGTTTTATCAAATTTGACTTATTTTTAAACTTTCACTTGCTCATCTTGAATTCAGAAGTGATCTGTTCAGTTCTTACTTTTGTTTCACTTTCATCTTGGAAGGCTTTTTCACATGGTTTCAAACAAAATCCCAGGAAGCGAGCATCTATTTACAAATAGGTCCCTCTGGATCACCTGGTTTTCCTTGGACAGAAAGCTGAGTTATTCAGGTAAACTGCTCAGTTTTCTAGGTAAACTTATACGATATCTTGATGTATACACTTGGGTGCACATAGAACCCCTCTTAGAGATCAGTACCTACCAGATGTGCACGGTGTTTACCTCAAGTCCCACTGTTGGGAAGAAACACATTTGGCAAGCTCATACCTGATGAAAGGATAATTCTTTACTTTTCTCTCTTCTTTCACTCTTATTAAAATGAGCTTCGGAAATCTCCAGTGCCCAGTAGGTACAGTCATGGCAACGCTCCCTGTTTCTGTTCTTTCCTGCGGTGCTTCACCTGTTGACACTTTCATCGAATGACAATTTTGGGTACTATCCTTCCTCCATGATGGATTATTTTCTGTGAAGATTTCCTCTTCGATATATATATCTTACATTTGGTTCGTATTTCTCCTGGCTTTTGAGATTGTCTCTTTTTTCATTTGTTCTGAGCTGTCCTAGATACGGTGATGAGAACCAGAGGGGAGCCCCTAAAATGGAGTCCCCCACGTCCTTTAATTCCTCTTTAGCACCTGTACCCTGTATGGATCACGGTGGTAAGGGCCATGTCCTCCTCACATTTGTGTTACTCAGATTTCCTAACATGCAGAAGACCATCCAAAAATGTTGTGTTTGGTCAGAATGAACTGAATGACATTATCTAATTCTTATGGACAATGAAATATTTTCTGAAAGCCAGGTGGCAGCAGATTCTTCACACTTTACTTTCCCCAGGCTAGTTAGCATCTCCACTGTGACTAGTGCAGGGCTTGCCACAACCCTTCTAATCTCAGTTTACATATTTTCTGCCGCTTAGTGGTCCAGTTTCCTACAAGCTGCACTATGCAATATGTTATTCAAAACTCAGAGCTTGATGAGACTATACAGAAACTACGAATGTATGGCTCACTGAAGGAATGTGGGCGGAGGATGGGGGTGGGATGTATGTGAGAGCAGAGGGAGGGGCACAGGTGGGGAAGAGACTCAGAGATTACTGTGGGGAACAGTTGTAAGCAGAGAGAAAGTAGGAATCAGATTCTGGAGGGCAGAATTTGAGCTCGGTGCTGGGAGCAGTTGATGTTGCCCTGTGCTTTTTTATGATTATTGATTTTACCTGGGGAGCTTTCAACAGAATTCTGATGCCTGGATCTAGGACTCTAACTACTCTACACTATATCTTTGTATGAACAGAATATGGTATCACCTCTGAGAAGGTGTATCTCTAGGCCCTGATGCCTTGGCCATTAGGCACAATTTCATGTGAATGAAAAAGAAGGTTTCCTTTCTTTGGGCAACCTTAGTGTGCTCCCCCAGGCTGGACTTCAGACTCACGGGCCTCCAGGCTCAAACTCCACTTGGCACCCGTGTGCAGTGAGCAGACTATACGACCATCTGCAGCAGTCCTGTCAGGTCCTCATTCAAACCGGATACAGATGTATCTTCCAGGTGAATCTGGGAAACTGTGCTTTTAAAGAAAATCTCCTCAAATGATGGTGAAGGTAATGAGAGTAAAAACCTCTGAAATCAACACCAAGCAAAGGAGACTACAGTCCTTCATTCATTCTCCATTGATTCATTTAGCGGCTATTTACCGAGTACTTAGCAGCTGTTTATTGAGTGTATAACCTATGTACTTGGAGAACTACATGAAGCTGTTACATTTTTCTGCAGTGGTGAGACCTCTTTTGAAGGTTTATGTACAGACAAGCATCTCTGCTCATTTTATAGGCACAGGGATGGTGCCCCATCAGGTGTGAGAAATACAGGAACTTTCCTTACATACTGCCCCCTGCAACATCGTTCTCTAGTGAACACTACCCAACTTCTGGCTCTGCGGGGTATTTCCTTTCAAGGTCACCCTAGCAGTAGCTATAAAGGGATGCACATAATGAGGAACATATGTCCAGAGAAAAGCATTCTATTCCCCGCCTCTGTCCAGCTTTGAGAAGTTAGTACTGAAATTGCCTGACTATCAGCAGAAGGATTAAACTTCACAGTGACAGACTTAGAGCAAGAGAAATTATTTTGTCCTAAGAGTTCTTTAGAGAGTTTTTGCCATTCCACAATGGGGGCTAGTGTTGTGGAGAGTGGCTACTTTCTTCCAGTCTCTTACAGAAAAGAACACCTGTCATTAAGTGGAGTGCCTCAGTGGAGTGCCTGCGTCCTATGAGAATAACTAATACAGAGTAACAGTGTTGACGTTGTGATGATAAAAGTAATATTTTTCCATAAAAATTAGCTGTGAAAATAATTAGCTGGAAAAATAAAAGTAATATTTTTCCAAAAAAAAGTGGGGCTAATCTTTCATAATCTGGAGAGAGACATTGTCTACACTTGGCATATTTTTTCTTATCAAGTTGATATAGTAGATAGCACATTCATTTTTAATTCTCTTTTTATTTAAACTATGTTATGTGTATTCTATTTCTTTAAATGGTCTTTAAGAGCATGATTTTAATTTGCTAAATGAGAAAGCATGGTTAAGGTTCTTTATATACATATTGTCAAAGTATTACCCCCAAATTTAAAATGTTACCTTGATAAGCAGCACAGAAATGTCCTTTTTCACTTCCTATTCTAACTGGGAATTTCTTTTTAAGCTTTATAAATTTTGAGGTTATAATGTACTGTTTGGTTTATAATGTTGATTTTGCATTACTAATACAACAGATATTACTCATGTGCTTATTATTTTTCATTCTTCTATACAATATTGAAAATACACACTGGTTGATTTTTTATATTGAGTTTTTGATATTTTATTATTGATTTGTTGATTTATAAGAGTTCCCTTTAATTACTGGAATTCTTTTTTTCTTTTATATATTGCAAAATTTTTCCAGTTTATTTCTGAGTCTTATTTATGTAGTCTTCCAAATGAAGGAACTATTAATGTTTTCAAACCTATTTACATTTTCCTTTAATGTTTGTGTGTTTTAAGTTTAAAATTAAAGATTTATTCCCACTGTAATAACTGACATCATCTGAATTTTCTACCAGCTTCTTTGTATTTTACTTTTTAACTTAACTATATAATTCATTCTGGAATTTATTTTGATTAGCGGTATTATGTAGAGCAATATAAGTCTTATTATTGTTAACTACGCATTTCAGTGGCACTTACTAAATAATCCACCCTTTACCTATTTAAGACATATTATCCTTGTCCTATATTAAATTACTGCCTTACTAGGGATTGTTTCTGGGTTTTCTGTTTTATTTCATTGATCTCTCTTTTCTTTTATCAGATTTTAATTTTGGGAGAGTGAACTCTTTTCTTTCTCTTTTTCTTTTCAGTATTTATTTGTATATTATTTATTTTTTTCCAAATATATTTTAGGATAATTTTGTTCAGTCTTTTTACAGAACCACCCTGTAGCTTAGTGACATTTTGGTATGAAGAACTTATGTTCCTCTAATATTGATAGTCACTGATTTAGAATATTTTTAAAAATGAAGTTTTCAAACTGATTTCATGACATTAACATGCACATAAATAGCAAGAGGTTACAGACCAAGTATATTTCCCAATACATGATCTAAAGCTGACAATACAGGACTCCAGCTCCTGGAAAAGATGTAGTAACAAGGGCTGCATTTTCTCTCATCTGACACAGGTAAAAGAGTAGACAAGAATATGTGAAAAAACATACTCAGAAAGGTAGAAGAAAAATTGAGTATATTGAGGCATCAAAGATATAAAATAGGCCCAAATGGAGCTTCTATAGATTAAAACTATAATGTCTGTGATTAATAGAAGATTATATGCTTCAGAAATATTGATTAGAGAACTTGAAGACATGAAATAGAAAGTGAAACACACGGAGGAAAATACTGGCAAAAATTATGAACAAAGCAACAGTTAGCTGCCAGACAACTTCAGACAGCCTGATTCATGTGTGACTGAAGTCCCCAAAGGAAAGAAGACGGGGTGGAAGAAGCACTGAAAAAATAGTGGCTAAAGAATTTTCAGATTAGACAAAACAGCTGGAAACCTACAGACCCAAGAAGCTTAAAGAACTCTAAGAAACACGAACAAAGCTATACCAAGTTACATCATCGTCAAATTGCTTCAAGTGAGGGATAAAGAGAAAAACATACAGGTAGACATAGGAAAATACTGAGTCACAGTATGACTATGTAAGTTTCTCTTCTCCCAAGGAATCTCATTATATATTATATTTAGAAAATTTATTAACAAAATTCATCATGGCTAATGAAAATGATCCAATCCTTTCCACAGTCACCAAAAATATGTTAACCCCAAATTTTTATTAATAAAATGCACTAAGAGAGAAATTGCTCCTGAGCAAGATAAAAAATATCAAGTTCATGGTAACTGACACAGAGTATGGATATGAAGATATAAGCTCTCCTCTACTTAATATATGGGTTTTATGAGGATGAGGTAATAACCTGAAGGAGTATTTTGTTTGTTTTGAACCAGTTTACTTATATAACTTCTTGGAACTGAAATCAGAAAAATAGATTCAATTTTACAATTGACTCTGTTAGTACTTCAAGGCAGAAAATAATGTCATATATGAATAACAAATCTAACTATTTTTTGCAACAATGGATATTTTTAGATTATACTTCAAGAACTGTCTGGATTGGAAGGTCCAGAACAGAATTAATAAGCAAAAATGATCGTACAGTAAAGTATGTGGTCGTGTCTAAAGAGAAGTCTGGCTTTTGTGCCTGACTCTGGGGAGGTAACTTTTAAATTTTTAGAATTTCCTGAGTGATAGGAGTATCTGTTGTTCACGGTGAGCCCCTGAATACAACTGATGGTTTGAACTAAGGAGTGACTTAGAGGGGGCCCCTCGGTCTTGATACCAGCCTGTCCTTTGGGGAGCGGGTGGGTAAAGACTGAACTCAACGACATGATCAATCAGGCCTAGATAATGACACTCCAGTAAAAATTCTGGACACAAAGCTTATGCGCCCCCAGGTTGGCAATATACCATGAGGAAATATTCAACGAGAAAAGGTGACGCCACCTGAGGATTACAGACGTTTCCCATTCAGGAGCCTCCTAGACTCTGCCCTTTGAGTCTCTTCCTTTGATTGATTTTAATTTGTTTACTTTCTCTGTACTTAACCATAACCATGTGTATAACAGCTTTCAGTGAGTTCTGTGAATTCTTCCAGCAAATTATAGAAACTTAGAGTCGTTTTTGGAAACTTCTGAACTTGTAAATAGTGTTTTAAGTGAGAGTGATCACATGTGGACGCTTTCCCCAAATTTCCCAGTTGGAATAAAATTCCTTGCAATTGTTGTTACAAGTCTTGAGCAGATTTAGCAACCTGGAGCATTAAGCCTCTAACCTCACAGTTCGTGCAATAAAGGGTACCTTTGTTTTACTCTTGAGTGTATTAGACTTTCCTTAGTGTTTTATCACTAGGCATAATCCTTATGATTTGAGATAATCATGGTCTTTATCATCTTTTTACACATTTTTATTCCTAGTTTATTGCTTTTAAAAATCAGGAATTGATATTAAATTTTATAAAATACTTTTTTTTTATTATTTTCTATCCTATAGTATTGTCTAAATATTCATGACTTTCCAGGCATTGTGCTAGGAAATTTGCACACATTATCTCATTTAATCCTCACAGCAAACCTATGAGACAGATAATGTTTTAAAATCTCTATTTTGTCAGTGAGAAAACTAAGGCACAGAATGATTAGGCAATTTACTTAGGTCACAAAGTCAGTAATTGCTGGAGCTGGTGCTGAAAGCTGCATTAAGTCTAGATGTGGAGATGTGAAATCACATTGTGTGAGTTATAGAAACACTTTTCCTTGTGCTAAAATATTTTAAAATTCTATTTCATAATGTATATTTTTCTATTAGTATTCTTCAAGATTTGATTTTCTAGTGTATTAAATATATTTCCTACATTGGGATGTGAGATTTGTATATAGTTTTCTTTTATTATGCTTTGTAACAGGTTTATTAAGCTGGCTTGAGTAAATGAATTTAAAAGCTTTATTTCTTTTTGTCTCCTTGATAAATTTATGTTTGATAGGAATTCTCTGGTCCATGACTATTTAAAAGCAATTTCTCATTAAGGCATCTGTCCCTTCAGCCCCTTGTAGCAGTGGAATTTTACATTTTTTTAAATGATAATTTTTAATATTGTTCCAAGTAACTGGTTCATTCAGAGTATCTACCACTTTTGAGTATATTTTAATACTTTGTATGTCTATAAATATGCATATATATTGAGCATATATGTATAAGATATATATACATACATATGGGACTATACTATTTTCATCATCTTTCTCAATTTTATTTTTGTTGAATTGCAAACAGTATGTCTTTATTATACTTTCCTTTTTTTCCTTTTTTTATTGAAGTGTTCTTGGTATACAATCTTTTTTTTTATAGAAGTATCATTGATATACAATCTCATATTGGTTTCAAATACACAACACCATGGCTCATGGAGTATTCTGTATATCTCTCAGGTCCACTACAGTATTGTTCAAATTTTCTATATCCTTATTGATCTTCTTATTGTTTTTTCTATTCATAACTGAAAGTTAAGTATTGAAATTTCATTTTTATGTTGCTATTTCTCCCTTCAGTTTTGTCAGTGTTTGTATGCTCTAATGTTAGATGCACACAAATTTGTAACTGTTATGCCTTCCTGTGAACTGGCCCATTTATCATTACACAATGTTCTTGTCTTTTGTGGTAGTTTTTGTCTTAATGTCTACTTTGCTTGATATAACTGTGGCTACTCCTGCTTTAGATTCCAATTTGCGTGAAGGAATTTTTTCCACCTTTTAATTCTAGCCTGTGTAGGTCCTTAAATTTAAAGTGAACCTCTTACAGACAGCATAGAGTTGGTCCTTGTTTTTTCTTTTATCTGTTCAGCAAATCTTTGTCTTTAAATTGGTGCATTTAATCTTTTACACATAAGGAAATTATTGATTGGGAAGGACGTCCTATCGATATTTTGCTAACTGTTTTCCATACGTCTTGTAGCTTTTTTGTCCCTCCTCTCTTCCTTTGCTGCCTTCTTTTGTGTTTCAATGATTTTTGTAGTGATATGTTTTGATTCCTTTCTTATTTCCCTTTGTGTGTATTTTATATATATTTTCTTTGTGGATACCATTGCAATTATTTAACACCTTAAATAGCAATCTATTTTAAACTGATAACAACTTCATTCCCATATAAGAACTATACTATTTTACATTTTTCATGCCTTACTTTTTTTATTGATGGCATGAATGCCCACTTTTTGTATCTATGAAAATTAATATGGATTTATAATTTATTTTATGCTTTTTAAAAAATTCTATAACAGATTTAAAAGTTATTTGCTCACCTACATTACAGTATTACAGAATTCTATTATTTGTCTATATATTCACCTTTATTAGGGAGTCTTACATTTTCACATGGATTTATGTTGCTGTTTATCCTTTTGCTTCAACTTGAAGGACTCCCCTTAGTATTTCTCATTGGGTATATTTAGTGATCATGAACTACTTCGAATTTGTTAATCTGGGAAAGTGTTCACTTATGTTCATTTACCTTCACTTTTGAAGGACAGTTTTTTCAGATATAGTATTCTCAGTTGGCAATTTTTTCTTTCAGTACTTTGAACCTATCATTCCATTCTCTTCTAGCCTACAAGTTTTCTGCTGATAATCTAACAGGTACTCCGTTGTTTATGAAAGTCAGTTTTCTGTTGCTCTTTTCATGATTTTCTGTCTGTGACTTTTCACATTTTGATTTTGATGTATTTCTGTGGAAGTCTCTTTAGATTTATCCCATTGAAGTTTTTTCGAGCTTTTTCAATTTTATGTTCTTGTCTCCCCTCAGATTTGGGAAGTTTTCAGACATTATTTATTCAAATAGGTTCTTTTCTTTCTTGTTCTCCCAAAGTGCATATGCTGTTGTGTGTGATGTTATCCCGTAAGTCCCTTAGGCCCTTATCATTTTTCTTCATTCTTTTTTCTCCTCTGCATCAGTAATTTTAAAAACACCATTTTGGATTTGCTGATTCTTTCTTCTGCCTGGTCAAGTTTGCTGTGGAGCCCCTCTAGTGAATTTTTCAAGTACAGGTAAGCTATTGTATTCTTCAGTTCCAGAATTTCTACTGGCTCTTCTCCATAGTTTCTTTCTCCTTGTTGATGTTCTCATATTGTTTATGATATGCTTCCCTGATTTCACTTAGTTGTCTCTCTGTGCCCTCTTTAGTTCATTGAGTATCCTTAAACGCTAATTTTGAATTTTTGTCTGATAATTCACAAACCTCTAGTTCTCTAGAGTCAGTGTCTGGAGACTTTTTTTTTCCCCTTTAATTTGACTTCATTTACCTGTTTCTTTTTATGTCCTACTATTTTTACTAGGACTTAGGTATTTAAAGACTCTACCACCTCTCCCAGATTTTATGGCCTGGTTTCATACAGGGAGGAATTTCTCCACTCAGTGCTCTAGAGATAAGGCCTTTCAAGCTTCTTCTGGGGAGGCATCCACTCTATAACTTCCACTAATCTATTTTTCTATTATTTTACCAATAGCACACTGTCTTGATTATTGTATTTAATAGTAAGTTTTAAAGTCAGGAACTGTCAGGCTCCAACTTTATCTTCCACAGTCAATACTGGTTGGCTATTTTGGGTCTTTTTTCTTTTCAGATATACTTTAGTATCTGTTTGCCAATAGCCACAAAAATCTTGCTAGGATTTTGATTGGGATAGCATTGAAACTACTGATCAAGGGGTAAGAACTCATATCTTGATAATATTGAGAATTTTTAATCCATGAACATAGAATAATTCTCGATTTTTTCAGTTATCTCATTTTATCAGAATTTTGTAGTTTTCCTTAAATATAGCTTGTATATATTTTTTTAAATTTATACTAAATTTATACCTAAGTTTTTTATTTTGGGGGCTACTAATGTAAATGGTCTTGTGTGTTTAATTTCAAATTTCATTTGTTCATTGCTTTTATTTGGAAAGTGATTGACTTTTGTTATTTAATGTCATATCCTGAAAACTATTAGTATGATTATTTATTACTTCCAGTTTTTTGGGTAATTTCTTTTGGACTTTCTACATAGACCATCATGTAATCTGTGAACACAGACAGTTTTATTTCTTCCTTCCCAATCTGCATACCTTTTATTTCCTTTCCTAGTCTTACTGAAATAGCTAGAAATTCCAGTCCTCAACTGAAGGGAGTGGTGAAAAGGGACATTCTCCTTGTTCTTGATCTTATTTAAAAGCTTCTGGTTTCTCACCATTAAACTGGATACTGGCTGTGAGTTTGTTTTAGATATTCTTTATCTAGTTATCTCCAGTCCCACTTAACTGAAAGTTTTTATCATGAATAGATATTGGATTTTGTCAAATGCTTTTTCTGCCTCTATTGATATGATCATGTAACTTTTCTTTTTATCACTGTTAATATGATGGACATATTAATTGACTTTTAAATGATGAAACAGCCTTGCATACCTGGGGCAAATCTTCCTTGGTTATATTGTACAATTCTTCTTGTACATAACTGTATTTTATTTGATATTTTGTTGATGATTTTTGCATCAGTATCATGAGAAATACTGCTCTTTAGTTGTTTTTTTTGAAGCAGAGTTAAATTTTATTTAAAGTTACTTAAAGAGAGAAAAAGTATGGCCAAGGAGAGGCACCCTGAAAGGTTGGAGAGAGAAAGTTTAAAATTCAAAGGTTACACACTTAGGGTGTGGGGGTGACCTCAGAGAGAGGAGCGTCCCCTGAAAGGTTGAAAAGAGAGAGCTTAAAGTTAAAAGTGATGCCGGGGCTCTTGTTCATGGAGCTGAAGAGTGAGCTTCACAAACACTCAAGGTAGGAGAGCAAGGTACAGGCTTTTATTTAGAGAAAAGTGAAAGGACAGGGCTCCTGGCTCACGCCAGGAGGGGACAAGGGAGTCCTATAGTTGCGTTTTCTCGAAATGTTTTTGTCCAACTTTGGTATTAGGGTGAAGCTAGCCTCACAGGATGAGTTTTAAAGTATTCCCTCTGCTTCTATCTTCTGAAAACGATGGGATATAATTGGTATAATTTCTTTATACCAATTTTCTTTATTCTTTCAATGAACAAGCTTTTGGTTTCATTGATCTTCTCTATTGATTTCCTGTTTTTAATTTCATTGATCTCTGCTCTAATTTTTATTTCTTTTCTTTTGCTTACTTCAGACTTAATTTGCTCTTTTTTCTAATTTCCTAAGATAGAAAAAATTAGATGATTGATTTTATGTTCTTCTTTTCTAATATGTGCATTTGATGCTATAATTTCACTTTAGCACTGCTTTCACTGGATCCCACAAATCTTGATACCGTGTTTTCATTTTTATTCAGTTTATTTCATTTCATTTCGTTTTATATAGGTTCCCTTGAGATTATTTCTTTGACTCACACATTACTAAAAAGTATACTGTTCAATATTCATGTATTTTGGAATTTTCCAGTTATCTTTCTGTTACTGATTTTTAGTTTAGTTTCATTGTGGTCTGACATAGACAATGTGTTGTTATTATTATCATATTCTATTTTTTAAATTGCTAAGATGTATTTTATGTATTTATTTTAAGTGGTTTATCAGTGAATATTTTATGTGAGCTTGAAAAGAATATGTATACAGCTGTTGTTGTAAGAAGTAGTCTATAGTTGTCAATAATATATAATAAATGTAATTTATTATATCAAAATATTTCTTCTGTTCCTTTTTCTTTCTTCTCCTTCTGGTATTTCTATTATATAGTGTTACATTTTTATAGTTGCCCTATAGTCCTTGGATACTCTGCTGTTTTTTTTTTAAGTCTTTGTTTTCTTTGCTTTTCAGTTTTAGAGGTTTCTATTGAAATACACTCGATCTCAGATCTACTTTTTTTCCTCAACTGTGCTCAGTCCACTAATAAGGCTATCAAAGGCATTCTTCATTTCTATTCCAGTGTCTTTGATCTCTCCATCTGTCTCTGTCTGGGTTCTTCTTAGGATTCCCGTCTATCCGCTGACACTGCCCATCTATTCTCGCTCTCTACTTGCCCAACAGAGCCCTTAGTTTATTAATCATGATTTATTTAAATTCCACCTGAAAATTCCAACATCCCTGCACATGTCTGGTTCTGATGTTTTGTCTGTCTCTTCAGACTTTGTTTTTTGCCTTGTAGATGACTTGTGATTTTTTTTTTCTTGATAGCCAGATTTGTATTAGGCAAAAGGAATGATTGTAAATAGGTCATTAATAATCCAGTGATATGTTGTGGGGAAGGGGAGGCATTCTATAGCCCTGTGATTGGGTCTCAGCCTTTTAGTGAGCCTATGACTCTGGACTGTGAACTTCTCAGTTTTCTATGTCCTCCCCTTAGGTGGAACAGTATGGTTCGAGTGGGCTGGAGTTGGGTATTAGGCTCAGATGAAATGCCAGTAAGTTAGGCTCTGGCTAATTAGTTTATCCTGAGACCAGGCTTTGTTAAGAACAGAGTGCTCCACTGTATTTCAAAGTGGTTTCTTTTCCCCTCTCCTGGCCCAAAGCACAATGAGGTTTTTCTCCAATATTACTTTGAGAACTTGGTTGAGTTCCTGGAGGTAAAACATAAAATGAGTGGAGGTTTCTGCTCAGATATGTTGTTATTCTCTGTAATTGCCCATCTACGACTCCTATCTGGGGAGCAGATGTTGCCCTGTGACCTCATTTCTCTTACATATCTAAGAAGAGTTGTTGATTTTTCAGTTTGTTTATCTTTTTATTTATTTGGATGGAGTGGCAACTTCCAAGGTCCTTTCATATGGAAAAAGAAACCAGCAGTGTCCTGTTTACTTTTTGTTTTCTGACTTCATAAATTATTTTTAGAATTACCAAAAGTGTATTTATAATACTACTGTGGATAAAACGAGAGTTCCTGTGGCCAGGATTCTCACCTGGCCATGGTTGATTAGCTCACTGCACACTTGTGGGCAGTACATGGCTGTTGACTCTATATAAAGAGCTCCACCCAATGGTCTGGGCGCAACACGGTGGCACTGCTGCAAGACTGCAGGAGAGCAGAGCAGAGGCTGGAGTGGTGGCAGCGCCGAGGACAGAGGCCCAGAGGATGGCTGTGCAGGACGGCTGTGCAGAGAGGCCCAGGGGACGGCTGTGCAGATGAAGGGCCCCAGAGGCAGAGACTGGCTTGCTGCATGCAGACTCGCTCTGAGAACGGGATTTTGGTGACTGACCTGCCACCCGGAAATAAAGTTGGGTATAACCCTTTCACCCCAAGAACGTTTTGCTGTCAATTTCTTTGGTCACATTGAATCCATGTCGAACTTGCCCAGGGCTGAAACCCTTTGGCAAGACACTACTGTTATTGTGACTAAATATTTAGCTTACTTTAATAGGAAATTTTATGTAAGTGTTTGTTTGGCCATTTACTTATTTAACATTGGAATGAGAAGTCAAAACTGCCAAATTTTATTAAAGTAAAAATTCTACTTAACATTTAAAAATTATAACCTGCATTTATCTCAGTCGTATTCAGTCTTTTTCTTGTTGCAAAGTAGTATTTATGTTATCTCATGGTTGTTTGCTAACCTCTTGGTACTAGATGGTAGAAGGACCCACATGCCATAATGTTCGCTAGAACTCTGATCCTTTCTACTCAGGGACCAGGTATCCCAAGATTATAAGAAGTTGGAAGGACTCTTTCCTTCAAATATCTCTGGTTTTGAAACTCTAGAGAAGTGGTATTATAGAATACAATTTTCCCATCATAAAGTTTGGTATCAGCCAGGCTGAGTTCTCCTTTTCAGTCTACTCTAGTGCTTCCTAAGGACCATGGAACAATAAAATATGTCTTGTCACTGGCAATTAGAACAACTTTTATATTCACTGATTATTGTTTTCTACATTTTAAATATTTATTTTTTGCTTATATCCCTCTTTTTCATTATCTTTGAATTGATATTCAGTATTACATCTTGAGCTGGAGAAGTTTTTCTTTGGTAATGAATGTCCCTGACTTCCAGTGGCACCCTACCAGGTGATGGTTGTGAGATCCTCTGTTTAAGAGCTGTGGCTGGAAGTGTGTTCAGCAGAAGGAAACAAGAGAAAGAAATACTCTGCATAGGAATCACCATCTTCTCCTTCAGCTGGGGGTGGTCGAGCAATGGGACACACTATCATAATGTGAGAGTTTATAGTGAGTCCATTGAGATAGTCTATAGGGATACTGATAAATATCTCACTTGACTTACTTTCCCATCCCCTTAAAGTTAGGTGTGGCCATATAGATGGCATTGGCCAACATAATAAAATGAGAATTTACAGTGATGTTTGTCTATCCTAGGTGGAATTTTTAAGTACCTATGGATGTTTTTCTACATTTTATTTCCCTTCTGAGAGACTGGAGAAGCCCATGTCAAGATGTACTTTTTGTCTATCTAGTTCCTTAGTGAAAACAGATGAGCAGAGCTCCCATGCATATTCATATTGGAGATGTAGTGTTAATAATAAATAAATGTTTGCTTTGTTAGGTGACTGATATTTTTGAGTTGAATATTTACTACAGCCTATCCTGGACTTCCCTGACTGAAATATCTGCTGTCACTTGAGAATTTAAACTTTGGGACATGTGGCAAAATCTCTCAAGCTTCCTAGATCTGAGTAACTAGATGCTTTGCAATTTTATTTCACCCTTTATACTTTTATGTATTATATTCTTAGCTAGATCATAACAAATATCACGTCTTCTTTTATATGATCATGTAATGATTACAAACATGGGTTTCAAAGCCAATCTGCCTGGTTTCACATCCTAGATCTGCTACTCAATAGCTGGGCAGGTTAGAGTCACCCTATTCCTCTATTTTGTCATCTGTTAAATGGAAAGAACAATTTTACTTATTTCATGGGATTGTTTCAAGAATTAAATGAATTAATATATATAAATTACTTGGAATACTGGGTTTTACAGAGGAATTCACCAAATGTTTGCTATTAATCCCTTTTTTTATCTATCCATAATCTTTGAGTTTCTTGCACATATTTGGTCATTTTTTTTTTTGCTCTAGCAAATATGTCCTTCCTTTAGTTTTGGGTGAGTTAACTGGTGAATTATTTTTAAAAATAGATTCTTGGAAGTCTTAGATGACCCTCTGAAAACAGTGCTTAATGATCGGGCAGGAAGTTGTGGGGAGGCAGGTGGGGTAAGGAGGGGGCAGGGCCTGTGCTGGAACTCTTGGGTCATCCTCCCCTGGCCTCTTACTTGGCGTCTGAACATCAGGCTTTGTGGCTGCTGCCTGCACAGTAGCCCTGCTCCAGATCTCAAACTTGGCCATTTAACTGGTTCCACTTTTGACTTATACCCACTAGTCTTGACCCGAATATTCTGCTGCAGAATCAACATTTCTATTTGGTTATGTCAAAGGCATTTCAACTCAGTGTATTCAAGTTTGTCCTGAAAATCTCCGTGTCAAACCTACGCTGGCCTCAGTTCTCCTCACCTTACCCACTGGCACCAGGATCCATCCGAACCCACATGCCAAGCCCATGCCCTTCTTTCTCTTACATTCCATGTCCCCTATTGGTTACCCATTGGGGTCAGATTAACCTCCAAACGCCTCTAGAGTCTAGTTTTCTTCATTTTTACTGCTAACATATTTATGTGAGTGGCCATTACCCCTCTAGGACAACTTACAGCCTTCCACTCTGCCCACCTGCCTTTACTCATAGCTCCCTCTGGAGTACCCATCTGTACAGGAATGATCATACAGATATACTCTCTTAACGATCCTGTCACATCTCTTCTTGCCATCTTCAAAGACATCCCTCGGCGTGAAGAATAGTGTCCTTCATGTAACCCCCAAGGTGCCGGATGGTGTTGCCCTGCCTGACTCAGTGACCTCATCTTGTGCCTGTCTTCCCAGCTCCCAGTGACTTTTAGTTCCTGAACTTGCCTTTCTCTACCTCACTTAAAACAGCTGCAAAAGAACAGTCTGTGTCATTTGTTTAATGAAGTCTTCTCATCTTTCAGGTCTCAGCTAAAATACCCCTTTCTCAAGGGACCTTCCCTGACTTCTCTGGCTATTCCCCATTAAACATTTGATACTTCTAGGTATGCCTGCAATGTTTGATCCAAAACTAGGAAAAAATATTATATTATACTATCACATGGAAACCAGAAGATGTACGAAGAGATTATTAACTGTGCTGCCCAAACTTTAATTGGTTATCTTTGAGTCCCATTCAAAGGTCTCCCTTCCTTTGTTTTCGTCCCATGAAAAAAACCATGGTTATACACCCCTGCCCTGGGGAGATAGGACAGCACAGCTTCTCGGTTTTGTTGTAGGAGGGAGTGGTGGCACTTCCAGAGTTTTCAGAGGGAATCATTTGCAGAAGAAATAATATTTCATGTCTAATGTTGATCACTATTTAATGACATAACTTTGTCTCTTTATTCTTTTCTTAGCTTATCAAATATACTCTCACGAATAAGAAGTGACTAGTGGAGATGGGAATGTGAAAGGAAGGAGTTAAGTGGGAAAGAAAATGATCCCATCTGCTACACACTTACTGTGGACTTTATTCATTTGAAAACAGGCTGCCTTCCCTGCTCACTAGAGGACAAGGACCCTCTTTACTTTTCTCACCATTGCAATCTATATACACTGCATATCTGTATGTATATGTATATCTATATTGTATACAGCACAGATCCCGACAATAAGAACTTTGAGTGACTTAATAAACATGGAGTGACGTCTTTGTACAAGTATTGACTATTATCCAAATTAAACATCTTAAAACTTTTTCTTTTAAAACTTCTTTCCTAAAAACATGTAATTAAAACTGTGAAAGGAGTGCATATCATATACCTAATTTAATGTCAGTTTGTGATTTGTCTATGTCAGGAGATACTAAGGATAGTACTGTTTATTTTTATTAATTTATACTTTAATACATATGTATTTACAATTAGGGGAGTAAGGGTTTTATTTCCCCAAGTGTTTCTCTGATACGTTTACCCATACACTGACAGGTTAGATTTTTAATTATGATTACTGGACATTCATGTTTCGGGGGGGCATACTGCATGCTACGATTTGGAGGAATAGCAAATTAGAAAACAAATGTCCTTTCTGACACCTAGTGTGTGGTGACTGCCAGTGTAATAGGAAATTCTGGCAGTGCTGGCCCTGGATGGCATACAGGTCACCTGCTTGGTTAAAGCTTCTAATATACTATTACAGTATGTAGGCATTTACTTGAATTCCCATCTTTGGGCAATGATCTAGAATTTTTTTCTTTTCTCTTCCTATTTTAATTTGCCACACTCTGTTCTAGTGCAATGGTAAAAAAAAAGTGTCTGTGCATAGCTGCAGTGTTTCAGTTTCTCCCTGGATCCATTCAACCTGGGAATGATGTAATTGGGTGAGAGTTTGCAATTTTGTTTTCTGCTTTACAATCTTGTTTTCTGTTTTTGAATTAATTAAGGTATTGCTAGAATAAAACAAAAAATAAAGGAAGAATAAAGAATAAACATAAAGCAATATTAATAATATGAACTGTTTTGGTTAGGCAAAGCTGATATATATAGGAGATAAGCTTAATTCCAATTTACTGTTCTTTTTTCTTTTTTTGCCCTTTGATAACAGCAAAAGCCCCTTATTGTCAGTATTGTACAATTAGTAAAATACTTTCTTCCATGAATAACTGTTATTTTTTAAAAAAGTAAAAAGGATGCTATCATTCTAATCTCAGTGTTTTCACTGGACTTGTCTTTTGCCTTTTAATTAAATAGTAAAAAATGTCTTTCTTATGTTGAACAACAGTAAAATTAGATCTTCTTTTAAGCTTTGGGTAAATATGATTGGCAGTTTAGAATTTATAGTATCAGTTCTTCTTTCAATTATTTTCATCCAGTTAATAAAAATGGTCAGATATAGGAACTATACTTAAGTAAACCAGAATTAATTTTTATGTGTTTACTAAAACCAAGTATATAAATCAGATTACAGGAATTATAACTCAACTTCTAATACCTTTAAGAAATGTTAGTGTTGTAAGAGAAATCAAAAATCAAATCACTAATTAATTGTTATTCTTTAACAGAAAGTAAATAACACCCACAATAATCTCACTACCCGGAAATAACCACTGTTAATAATCTTTGTGTACATTTTTCTAAATATGTGTACATATACACATGTGCACAGATACATAAAGACATCTATACAGCCTTGCAAACACGATTTCATACTGTGTGACCTGCATTTACACTTAAATATGTATGACTGACATTTTATTTAAATTCTCCTATCCAATATTAATATGGAAAAAATCTATTACATGGAAATACCATAATTAATTTCACTAATTTCCTATTCTTTTGAAGTCTGATGTTCTATTACTGAAAATAATGGATCAAGGTGTTTTGCATATTTTTCAAGTTTCTATTTTTATAAACAAAAGACTTGTTCTCCTCCAACAATTAGAAAGCTCTGGGCATTTGTGATGGAAGCAGAGAGTGCTTGCAAGAGAATACTGAAATCCCCAGAAGAAAATGGAAAACGGGAGTGAATCAGAGTGGCATGGTCCAGTTAAAGACAAGTGTTTCTAATAAATACCAGAGGAAACCAGAGTAAAGCCAGTTCTTTGGACTCATATAGCCCATAAGTATATGAGAAATTTCAACTTCATTAAGAAATAATAGTCATTCATAACAAACACACTACAATGAGATTCACTTTAAACCCACTGCACTAGCAAAAATTACAAAATCAACAATCCAAGAGTTGGCAAAGATATGGAGAAAGGAGAAAATATACATTACTGGTAAATGTACAAATTAAATATATCGCTCACTGGGTAAAACAACATTGTTAGATATCTAGAGAGGCAGATATAGGTAAGTGGGAAATATACTCTCTGGGGAAGATACTCTGAATTTTTCTTCAGAGAAGTTCATGGTTATGGGGCGAGGCAGACTCCAGGCCAGCTTCGGCGCTCATCAACCTCAGCATGTGAGCAGTGCCTGAGAAATGGCAGCTTGTGATTTTCTTTGCTCGGCTGGTGCTTGATTTTGGTATGGAAAATTTTCTAGCCTCATGAACAGAAGAGCATTTACTCTATTTCTTTCTTTTTTTTTTTATAGCAAATCATGTTTTTAATGTTTTCTAAAAGCTGTGAAATATCGACCAAATCCATTGATTTCCATTTGAAAAGAGTGCGGCGGGGTCTTCTCCACACTTCTCCACCGTGCGTGTGTCTGTGTGCATCTGCATGCATGCCCATCTGCGTGTGTGTTTGTGTGCGTGTGCCCACATGTGAGTCTGCCTGTGTGCATGTGTTGAAGTTGGGAGGGACATACCCTTTTTATTTTATATATTTATTTATTTATTTTTAATTTCTATTAAGGTATTATTGATATACACTCTTATGAAGGTTTCACATGAAAAAACAATGTGGTTACTACATTTACCCAAGTCCCAACCCATACTCCAATGCAGTCACTGTCCATCAGTGTAGTAAGATGCCACAGAGTCACTGTTTGCGTTCTCTGTGCTGCATTGTGTCCCCTGTGACCCCTCACACCATGTGTACTAAACATAATACCTCTAAATCCCCTTCTCCCTCCCTCCCCACCCGCCTTCTCACACCCCTCCGCTTTGGTAACCACTAGTCGCTTCTTGGAGTCTCTGACTCTGCTGCTATTTTGTTCCTTCAATTTTGCTGCGTTGTTATACTCCACAAATGAGGGAAATCATTTGGCACTTGTCTTTCTCCACCTGGCTTATTTCACTGAGCATAATATCCTCCAGCTCCATCCATGTTGTTGCAAATGGTAGGATATGTTTCTTTTTTATGACAGAATAGTATTCCATTGTGTATATGTACCACCTCTTCTTTATCCATTCATCTACTGATGGACACTTAGGTTGCTTCCATATCTTGGCTATTGTAAAAAGTGCTGCAATAAACATAGGGGTGCTTATGTCTTTTTGAATCTGAGAAGTTGTATTCTTTGGGTAAATTCCAAGGAGTGGGATTCCCAGGTCAAATGGTATATCTATTTTTAGTTTTTTGAGGAACCTCCATATTGCTTCCCACAATGGTTGAACTAGCTTACATTCCCACCAGCAGTGTAGGAGGGTTCTCCTTTCTCCGCATCCTTGCCAGCATTTGTTGTGTTCCTAGTCTTTTGGATGGTGGCCATCCTTACTGGTGTGAGGTGATCTCTCATTGTGGTTTTAATTTGCATTTCCCTGATGATTAGTGATGTGGGGCATCTTCTCATGTGTCTGTTGGCCATCTGAATTTCTTCTTTGGAGAATTGTCTCTTCATATTCTTTGCCCATTTTTTAATCGAGTTGTTTGCTTTTTGGGTGTTGAGGCATGTAAGTTCTTTATATATTTTGGATGTTCACCCCTTGTCGGATATGTCATTTACAAATATATTCTCCCATACAGTAGGATGCCTTTTTGTTCTGCTGATGGTGTCCTTTCCCATACAGAAGATTTTTAGTTTAATGTAGTCCCATGTGTTCATTTTTGCTTTTGTTCCCTTGCTCGAGGAGATGCATTCAGGAAGAAGTTGCTCATGCTTATATTCAGGAGATTTTTGCTTATGTTGTCTTCTAAGAGTTTTATGGTTTCATAACTTACATTCAGGTCTTTGATCCATTTCGAGTTTACTTTTGTGTATGGGGTTAAACAATAATGCAGTTTCATTTCCCTTGAATGTAGCTGTCCAGTGTTGCCAACACCAGTTTTTGAAGAGGCTGTCATTTCCCCATTGGATGTTCATATTGTATACTAATTGACCACATATGTTTGGGATTATATCAGGGCTCTCCAGTCTGTTCCATTGGTCTATGGGTCTTGTGCCAGTACCAAATTATCTTGATTACTGTGGCTTTGTAGTAGAGCTTGAAGTTGGGGAGCATAATCCCCCCAGCTTTATTTTTCCTGCTCAGGATTGCTTTAGCTATTCAAGTTCTTTTTTGTCCCATATGAATTTTAGTATGATTTGCTCTAGTTCATTGAAGAATGCTGTTGGTATTTTGATAGGAACTGCATTAAATCTGTAGATTGCTTTAGGCAGGATGACCATTTTGACAATATTAATTCTTCCTATCCATGAGCACGGGACATGTTTCAATTTATTGGTATCTTCTTTAATTTCTCTCATGAATGTCTTGTAGTTTTCAGAGTATAGGTCTTTCACTTCCTTGGTTAGGTTTATTCCTAGGTATTTTATTGTGTTTGATGCAATTGTGCATGGAATTGTTTACCAGATTTCTCTTTCTGCTAGTTCATTGTTAGTATATAGGAATTTTGTATCCTGCAACTTTGCTAAATTCAGATATTAGATCTAGTAGTTTTGGAGTGGATTCTTTAGGGTTTTTTATGTACAATATCATGTCATCTGCAAACAGGGACAGTTTAACTTCTTCCTTGCCAATCTAGATGCTTTTTATTTCTTTGTGTTGTCTGATTGCTGTGGCTAGGACCTCCAGTACTATGTTGAATAACAGGGAGAGAGTGGGCATCCCTGTCTTGTTCCTGATCTTAGATAAAAAGCTTTCAGCTTCTTGCTGTTAAGTATGATGTTAGCTGTGGGTTTGTCATATATGGCCTTTATGATGTTGAGGTACTTGCCCTCTATACCCATTTTATTGAGAGTTTTTATCATGAATGGATGCTGAATTTTGTCAAATACTTTTTCAGCATCTATGGAGATGATCAAGTGGTTTTTGTTTTTTTTGTTGATGTGGTGGATGATGTTGATGGATTTTTGAATGTTGTACCATCCTTGCATCCCTGAGATGAATCCCACTTGATCATGGTGTATGATATTCTTGATGTATTTTAGAATTTAGTTTGCTAGTATTTGGTTGAGTATTTTTGCATCTATGTTCATCAGGGATATTGGTCTGTAAATTTCTTTTTTGGTGAGGTCTTTGCCTGGTTTTGGTATTAGAGTGATGCTGGCCTCATAGAATGAGTTTGGAAGTATTCCCTCTTCTACTCTTTGCAAAACTTTAAGGAGAATGGGTATTAGGTCTACACTAAATGTTTGATAAAATTCAGCAGTGAGGCCATCTGGACAGGTGTTTTGTTCTTAGGTAGTTTTTTGATTACCAATTCAATTTCATTGCTGGTAATTGGTCTGTTCAGATTTTCTGTTTCTTTCTGGGTCAGGGTTGGAAGGTTGTATTTTTCTAGAAAGCTGTCCATTTTTCTAGATTATCCAGTTTGTTAGCATATAATTTTTCATCATATTCTCTCATAATTCTTTGTATTTCTGTGGTGTCCATAGTGATTTTTCCTTTCTCATTTCTGTTTCTGTTTCTGTGTGTAGACTCTTGCTTTTTTCTCCCTATTAGTTTCATGAAATATCTTTTTCCATCCCTTCACTTTTAGCCTGCATATGTCTTTGGGGTTAAAGTGAGTCTCTTGTAGGCAGAACACAGAGGGGTCTTGTTTTTTTATCCATTCAGTGACTCTATGTCTTTTGATTGGTGCATTCAAACCATTGACATTTAGGGTGATTATCGATAGGTATGTACTTATTGCCATTGCATGCTTTAGATTCATGGTTACGAAAGGTTCAAGGTTAACTTCCTTACTATCTAAGAGTCTAACTCAAATCACTTAATATGCTATTAAAAACCCAATTTAAAGGTTCTTTTTCCTCCTCCTTTTTCTTCCTCCTGCATTCTTTATATATTAGGTGTCATATTCTGTACTGTTTGTCTATCTCTTGATTGACTTTGTGGATATTTGATTTAATTTTGCATTTGCTTAGTAATTAACTGTTCTACTTTCTTTACTGTGGTTTTATTACCTTTGGTGACAGCTATTAAACCTTAGGAACACTTTCATCTATAGCAGTCCTTCCAAAATACACTGTAGAGATGGTTTGTGGGAGGTAAAGTCTTTCTGCTTTTGCTTATCAGGAAATTGTTTAATCCCTCCTTCAAATTTAAATGATAATCTTGCTGGATAAAGTATTCTTGGTTCAAGGCCCTTCTGCTTCATTGCATTGAATACATCATGCTGCTCCCTTCTGGCCTGTAAGGTTTCTGGTGAGAAGTCTGATGATAGCCTGATGGGCTTTCCTTTGTTATTTCTCTCTCTGGCTGCTTTCAATAGTCTGTCCTTATCTTTGATCCTTTCCATTTTAATTACTATATGTCTTGGTGTTATCTTCCTTGGGTCCCTTGTGTTGGGAGATCTGTGCATCTCCATGGCCTGAGAGACTATCTCCTTCCCAAGATTGGGGAATTTTTCATCAATTACCTCCTCAAAGACACTTTCTATCCCTTTTTCTCTCTCTTCTTCTTCTGGTACCCCTGTAATGTGAATATTGTTCCATTTGGATTGGTCACACAGTTCTCTCAATATTCTTTCATTCTTAGAGATCCTTTTCTCTCTGTGCCTCAGCTTGTTTGTATTCCTGTTCTCTAATTTCTATTTCACTTATTGTCTCCTCCACTGTATCCAATCTGATTTTAATGCTTTCCATTGTATTTTTTATTTCTGATACTGTGTTCTGTAATGATTGGATCTCTGACTGGAATTCATCCCTGAGTTCTTGAATATTTTTCTGTACCTCCATGAGCATGTTAATGATTTTTATTTTGAAATCCCTTTCAGGCAGATTCATGAAGTCGATTTCATTTGAATTTTTCTCAGGGGTTGTATTCATAATTTTCCTTTGAACCAGGTTCCTTTGGCGTTTCATAGTTGTATATGGTGCCCTCTAGTGCCCAGAAGCTCTACTCTCTGGAGCTGCTCAGGCCCTGAAGCAATGTCAGGGGTCACAGGGGAGCGGTATTGGTGCCTGGGGGGAGGAAAGGGCTGTTTCTTTCTTCCCGGCTGGTATGCCTGGACCACTGCCAGAACCAGTGGGCCGAGCACACAGGTATGAGCCTCTGTGCTTTGTGTTTGTAGTTTCTGTAGACGGGCTTACCTCTGGCTGGCCTAACACCAGCGTAGGGTTTGCCGGTTTGCGAGCCAGGTGTGGTTGGCCGGGAGAAAGTCGCAGTAGGCTGTGTATCACGGAGGGGGTCCTTGGAGCCGTGTAGCCAGCCAGGGAGCTGCCGCTCCTGAAGTTCGTGAAAGTTCCCAACCTGCTGGGCAGAGTGCACCCGGACAATTTTGTCTACCTGTCCTCTCTCCTGAGCAGTAAGTTCTGTGCAATCCTTGCCCCTTTAGCAGCCCTCTTGCTAAGGGCTTCCTTGTTAGGAAGTCTCTCAGACTGCCCACCTTTCTTTTGTCCCGGAACAGCCGGATATGGATCCCTGCTTTCCACAAGCAGCTGGAATCTCAGTCTCTCTGGGAATTCTGCCTGTCTTAGCTTTCCAACCCCCTAATCACGAGAGTATCATGCAAGCACCATGAATTGTAGGTTTGTGCTCCCAGAGCAGATCTCCGGAGTTAGGTACTCAGCAGTCTCAGGCCTCCACTCCCTCCCTGATCCTTTCTCTTCCTCCTGCCCATGAGCTGGGGTGGGGGAAGGGCTTGGCTCCCACAAGGCCCCGGCTTTGGTACGTTACCCTGTTCCATGAGGTTTATTCTTTTCTCCAGGTGTGTGCAGTTTGGCCCAGTCCTCTTTCCTGTTGCTCTTTCAGGATTAGTTGTATTAATTATATTTTTGTATTATATGCGGTTTTAGGAAGAAGTCTCTGTCTCACCTCTCATTCCACCATCTTTAATACTCCATTTTCTCTATTTCTATACCTGGAAAAATGTGGGAGTTATATATTCTTTAAATGGTTACCATGGCAACATCTATAGTTATATGTCTACCATTATCCTTCCTATTTTCTTTTTCCTTGATCAATTCCAACAAGAATTTTTATCAAGCTTATTATCTCTTAAAAATAACCTACTGTTGGATTTATTGATTTTTTCTATTACATGTTTATTTTAATGTCATTGATTTTTTACTTTGATCTTTCTTTCCTTCTACTTTCTTTGGATGTATTTTGAAGTAAATTTTATCACTTCACATACTAGTTATTCAGTTCACAAGTTCTGAACATTTTTCTTTTATAATTTAAGAGCTTAAGGCCATATATGTTTTTAAAGTACTGCTTTAGTTGAATACACCATTTGTAAAAATAATTGGGTAATATGTTAGATTGACTTCCTGTATTTTCTGCAACTAACCCCTCATATTTTCATCTCCTCACTGGGTTGTACTGTGAATATTTCTTCAGACCTGTTTTCTAGTTCACTAATTCTCTTTTCATCTAGTGTGTTTAATGTGATTCATTTTTAGAATAATCTATTTTGTTCTTTCTCCAATATGTTTATGTTTTTGTTGTATGATTATATTTTCAATTTTTTCTATTGTTTTAAAAAAAAATATTAAACATTATTATTTAATATTCTATAACTAAAAAAAATATATGAAGTTTTTGTGTTTCTATTTGCACTGCTATTGTTTCTACTGTTTCTCCCCCCTGTATTTTATTTCCTGTGTGTTTTTGTAATTTTTATATTGCATACTTGGAATTTTATCTACTGGAATGCCTCAAGGTCTAGGTCCAAATTTAGTTCCACTTAGTAGGATTCACACTTACTTTCGACACTTCCCTGATGCCTATATTGATTACTTTAAATTGAATTGTCCACCTGTGATTTTTCAGCTGACATAAGTAACATAAATTTGGATCAAAACTTCACATGCTACTGTTTTACATTTATGAATTCTCAGTAGAGATCATGTTTTTTATTCAACTAAGTGCCAAGTTTGAGAAAAATAATTTTCCTTATTATACTCCTTTTTTTTTGCAGTTTATTTTTATTCTTACTTACATAGTAGATGTAGCTAGCATTTTTCAAGGGTGTCCTGTTATATTCCCCTATGTAGCAAAGCCCTAGAGTTTTTTTTTTCCTCAGTGCTCCATGCAATGGTCAAAGCAGAACTCAACATTTCCAGGGTATAAAAGAAATCCTTCCAGAGAAATCTAGCTTGAAAGCTATTTTCTCTTCTAAGGTTCTTATTTTCACATTGTTTTTTAGGTCTGTGGGTTCTTTACTTTTGTGGCAGCTTAGCAATGTATTTGAAAATATAATTTTTGTAATAGTTTACTCAATATCACTGTATTAGTTTTCTATAGCTGCATGACAATATTATCGAATCGTAGTGGGGTAAAACAACACAAATTTATTATCTCACAATTTCTGTAGGTCAGAAGAAACTTAGCCTAACAGGATTCTCTACAGGGCTGCAATCAAGGTGTCAGTCAGGGCCAGTTCTCATTCAAAGGTTCAACCGGGGAAGGATCCACTTTGTAAACTGTGGCCATAGTAGGATTCAGGTCCTTGAGTGATATCAGACGAGGGCTTTGGTTTCTTATGGATGCCAGCTGGAGGCTGCCCTCACTTCCTAACTGGCTGCTACCTGGAGACTGTCCTCAGTTTCTCGCCTCATGGAGCTCCCCACCATGGCTACTTCCTTCACTGAAGTCAGTGAGGGAAAGAGTCTCCTAGTAAAGTGAATGTTACGGTCTTATGTAAAGTAACCACAGAAGTGATATTTGCCATATCTTCTTGGTGAGAAGCAAATCACAGACCCTGTTTACTCCAGAGGTGAGGGGATTCCAGCAAGGGTAGAAGTGGGATCATGAGGGCCACTAGCACCTTGGTTTTTCATTCACTAAAGTTGTTCAGAGTCTGTGATCTAGGGTCCTTTAGAAAGGAAGTTGGATGACACACACTTGAAGAATTTGCAGAATAACTGAAGGTGAGAGGTAGGATTTGAAGAACACAGAAAAGGTGGATAGAGAGATGGAAGCAAACACCAGTGACTCTTAATTCCACCACACTGAAAACCTCCAGTGTGATTCAGCTTTGAGCCATGTAAATGTCAAGTGGAAATGCGGTTATGCATGTGTTGTTCAAAATGTGCTGCTCTCTTTAAGGAGTTCTTGTGCCAACTTCTCTCTTTCCTTCTTGAACCTGGCCCACTGTTAGAATCATGTAAATCACAGCTTTTACAAGGTTTTTGAATGGTTGGTTTCCTACATGTGCAGAGAAAACACTGCAAAGCATCAGCCGCTCATTTCTTCTCTGTCACTCCCACTCATGGGCAAAGCTCTCTGGGCTGCATCGGGCCCCTGCCAGCAGTGGAAACTGTATTCACACTGATAATTCAGGTGGAAACAGAAGCATGACCAACCCAATTTCCTGTGCTTCGACTGTGGATGGTTTTAGCCAAGTAATTTACATTGGTCGAAATAACCCAAATCATGATTTATCTTTGTGTGTATTTCCACAGCTTGAAAACAAACCCACCAAACCTGATAATTCCTCTGTCAGTGCTTGTACCCCTAGAGGCAAGCTTTTGACCTATATTTTCCCAGTGAGACATCCTGGCAAAATGATAAAGACAGTAGCATTTACTCTGTGTCCTATTTCTCTTCCCAACATCCCTATACCCACTTTTTCTTTGCCTCTGAATCACTCATGCATTCTATCCCAGGAGTCTGAAGTCACTGGACTCTGTTTTCAGTTACCATTAGAACTTTAATTCTTACTAATGTGTTAGTTGAAAATAATAGTAAAGTGGCATTTGAATTTAAAGCAATAAAAAATAAAGGATCCTTAATTAAAGGATTTTAAATAATATGACTTCCTGAGAGGGGAAGGGATTACTCTTCTGGGACCCACAAATCACACCAACTTATTTTCTTATGAAATTAGTGCTAATAACAATGACTAATGATTTGAAGGTGTGCACTATGTGTTAATTATTGAGCCAAACTCTGCATCGCTTATTTCAATAAAGACCTGCAAGAGAATAATGGGGTGGATACTCTTATCCTCGTTTTACGGTTAGGAAATTTAAGCTTAGAGAAGATATGTAACTTGTCCAAAGTCACACAGCTAGTAAATGAAAGACACAAATGGGGATGACTCCAAACACCAGACTCTTAAAATCTCTCCTCTTATTGATGGTAAGTTCTGTGTTGGCAACCATATAGTACAAAGTGCCCTCGTATCAGTACTCTGAAATCTTGACCTAGATTTTCCCCTAATTAACCATTTGAACTTAACCAAGTTGTTTATACTTTCTCAGTTCTAGTTTCTTCCTGTACTAAAGGAGAGAAAGAACTAGATGACCTGGGGCTTCTTCTTTCGCATATAATCCTCGCATACACTACTATAAATGACCTTGGGTATGGCAGGTGTCAACTCTAAAACATTGGGCTGCTCTTCTCAATTCACGCACGGAAATGAGGAACTTATCACGAGAGTATTTCTTGGACTTCTGTGAACATGCCAATTGATATTATTGCCCATACATTTTGAATTGCTTGGTTTCCTGTTAATTGAAATGTAATTTCATTTGCATAATGTAAGACTAGTATGGTAATTAACACTCTGCGTACTAATTGCCACCCAATTAACCTGCTTTAGGTGTCTTGGTGCCAGTGCAGCATCTCAATGTTATCTTCCCACCTTAGTGGATTCCTGTGCTGTGATCACCTTTTATGGCTTCTACAATTTGAAATTAATTGCATTGCAGCTAGAGCTGTGGCTCAACCTTATATCTCAAAAAGGGTCCATTAGGTAATTATTTGATAACTAATTAGGTTTTAGCCATCTCACTAAATCAACTTAAGATGCTCCCATTATAAAGTAGATTTAAAGGGTCACAAGGGACTCCTGGAAGATCAGCTTCATAGTCAACCTTACTATTCAGATCGTCTCTTTATGGGTTTTCAGGAACATCCATCCATCATGGTTGAATTCCTGCCCTAAGGTTAGAAACCTCATATGCTCCATTTTAGAGTTAGAATTTTGACAAAGAAAAAGTGTCTCATTTTGAGCTAAAATTGATGACAGCTTCAAGATCTGTCAATGCCCCAGACTTCCTTTATGACCTATTACAGGCGGCTTGTTCTGCCCTCCCGCCCTTGTCTCCTTGCTGTGCCCCCCACAGAGCCTGAGAGAGAAGAACCAGGACATGAGTCCACACCTCCCAGGGCTGGGTTTGGTCTGTTGGATTATAGATATCTTAAGATTTTGCTGAGTGAATATCTGCACTGAGCTTTTGAGCCCAGGGAGTTATCAGTTATAAACGCTACAAAAAGAAGAGATAATCCTTAATCCCTGGTATTAGGGGAGAAAAAAAAGAACATTTTTAAAGAAACAATCATGAAATCAAACAAACTGTAACATGTTCAGATCCTAAACAGTGAGGGTCACAGATGTAAACACATCAAATTGAAAATGTCAGAAATATACTTTATGTTCAAAGATTCCTTACTCTGAAACCTTTATCAAAAGTGCTTATTTATTTTTCTGGTAGCAGGTGTTTATTTGTGATATTACATTTTCTCATGTAGTATTCTACAATTTTCATTTCTAGGAATAAATTCTGTAGGCCTTTGTTGATTTACTGATTAACTGATTGGATCAATACATATTTAGAAGCATTATGTTTCTGACATTATGCTAAGCTTTGAGGATACAGTGCTGAAAAGTCATACTCCCGGAACTCAGGGTTTGGGGAAATATTAGAAAACTTCGACATTAAACAAATGACTACCAGGATTGTGAAAGTAGAAGCATAAGGGGCTAGAGAGCTAGATGATGGGAGACTAGCTCAAACCTGCCAGCTGCAAAGGAAGGCCGCCTTGAGAAAACGGTAACTGAGCTGAGTCTAGACGTATGAGGAGTAGTAAGCGGGTGGGACTGTCAGTGGTGCTGGAATATCGTCCAGAGCTGACATGGGTGTTGTAGGCAAAGCAAACATTAAGGCGAGACTGTGGCACAGGTGAGGAGCCTACAGCTGCTCAGTAAGACCTCAGAAAAGAGAAAGGAGAGAGAGATGGGAGATGGGTGTGGAGGGCTGGCCGGACCCCCTGACACAGGACCTCATAGGCCATACTTGGATTTACCCCAAAGTGTTGGGAAGTCATTGAAAAATTTTAATTCTGTGTGTAATATGGTTATAATTTTATCTTAATGAAATGAATAGTCTGAGCTGAAAAAGGGTAAAAGAGTAGAAGTCAGTACTACCTTCTCACTCTTAGTTTCTGGTTCTATTCTTATCTCAAAAAGCTCACCTTAGTGCGGTACATCTAACTCTTTAAAGGGATGTAAAGGCCATGCCAGTGCTGTGGTTATGAAACTAAAATTGGAGGAAATGGAGGAGACACTTTGTAGTTGAAAGGATTAAATTTCATCATAAATGTGGGCCTTGAAAATTGAGGAACTCTATAAAATTGTAGGTTGCTATTATTCTTAAAGTAGTGCTACAAATTCTGAGAAAGTTCAATGGGAAGAAAACTAATGAAAGAGAGTTATGTACTCTTATTTCCAATAATGACATATCTCATATTTAAGTAGTAATTCATAATTTTCAAAACACCTTCACCTGAATTGTTGGATTTACTCATCATAACAACCTTTTCAGGTAGGCAGGATAAATATTCCTATTCTTGCTTTATAGGTAGCTAAACCCACCTTTTTCTTTGGGAACCAAATCACTATTTCTAGGCTATATCGTTTATGTGCAACTGACCCACTTTCAAAACAAAAAAAGTAGGGCCTGCTTAATAAAAGCCAATTAATATCTTTAATCTCTTGTCTACACTGAGTGGTTCAGGGACAGATTTTTAAGCTAGTTACAGCTAATGAAACGTAAAGATATGTTTCCTGAGGATTTTCTTTTTTTGAGAGAGAGAGAGAGACAGAGAGAGGCAGTGAAAGGAAGGGAGGGAGGGAAGAAAAGCATCCTCTTTCCGTTGGGCGCTCCAGGAGATATTTTCTTTCCCCAGTGAGGGGGTATGAAAACAAAATGTGAAATCTTAAACTGCTTCAGTCATTCTCACCAGTTCATAAAAAGTGGCTGGAGCTGCAAGAGAATCAACACATGGAAACCCAAAGTTGAAACACAGAAGGCAGTACGGGAGAGAAGCCCGCCCTCTGGTGATATTGTTTGCAATGTTGACTGAATTTTGCCTGGACCCTGGGCTACCTTAGGCCTGCCATTTTGTAAGCCAGTATGTTTTTCTTATTGTTTAACCCAGTTTGAATTTAATTTTCTATCACCCTCCTCGGAAAGAGTCAGAAGCGATAGACAATAACCGGGACTAACTGAAGCAAAAGGGTGAGTTCATTAGAATCAGTGCCAAGAACAGAAATACCAACCTTAGTGATCAAGACAGAAGTTTATTTTTCCTCTCATGTTCAAGAATTTTTGAAATAATCAATCTAGGTCTAGTATAGTGCTCTGGTCAGGGTACCAACATCCTTCTACCATGCAAAACTTCCATTCCGAAGAATTACCCTGTGGTCTAAGATGCTTATTGGAGCTTTAGCCATTTGTCTACCTTCCAATCAGTGGGGGAAAGGTAGAGAAAAGGAAAGCATGGCCTTTCCTCTGGAGGATAGTTTATGGAATCTGCATATAACACTCCTGCTTACACCCCATGGCCAGAACTTAGTCATATAGCCCAATCTAGCTGCCTAGAAAAACCTGAGAAATGTAAGTTTTATTCTGGATGGCCATGTGCCTAACTAAAAATTGGGGTACTCCTACTGTGGAAGAAGGGGAGAACACATAATCAGGGATAATCAGCAGGCTCTGAGACAGAAGGATATGAGTTCACAGGATTTAGAGGAAAAGTGGAGAGAACTTGACAAGGAAAACGGCAACTCTGGAAAGCAAGAAGGCAAAGCAATGACGTGGCCTCTTAGGAAGCGGGCAGTGGGGCAAGCAATACTCTCACCCCTCTCTCCCTGGGCAAACCAGGAGTCAGAGCTCTGCGCAAGAGCAGCACAGGGGCCGAGCCTGGGTCGCAAGCTGGCCCCGTGGCTGTGCAAAGGTGGTGACAGGAGGCACCTGCCTGGGGAGCATCCGAAGGAGGTGGCATGGAGGCTTACCATCCCACTGTGACGGCGCCTAACGAGGGAAAGATAATTCTCCAAGAGAATGGGGCACTGATGTGTGAGGAAGGAAAGTTTCAGGGCAAATAAATAGTAATTGTAATAATAATAATAATAATACAAAATTTCATTACATTCTCAGGAGGGTAAAGGCACCTGCCTATGGAAACACAGGGAGCCAGACACAGAGTCGGGAATAGTACTCGGCTTGCTCAAGACCCAGTCCAGCACTTTTCCCATTTTATAACTTTATCTAAAATCTGTTTAATTCATGGAGATGAAATACTACTATCCCTACATTCTCATTTTGATTTTGTATTTTTGTTCTTAACAATAGTCTGAGGAGCTACATGAAACATATACCAGTATTTTTTCAGATGAAGAGACAAAGGTTTAGAAAGATTAGAAGGAAGACTTGAACTCAGATTTTCTGATTCCTCTTTCAGTGTTTGTTCTACTAGGGGAGCGGTCCTCAACCTAGGGTGATCTGGCCACCCCATCCCACACCCGCCAGGGGCATTTGGCCATGTCTGGGACATTCTGGTTGTCACAGCTTGTTGGGAGGGACTTTTGGCATCTGGTGGGCAGACACCAGCTGCTGCTGAAGACCGGCTTGGCACGATGCACAGCAGGGTTTCCCATAACAAAAGGCAGATAATACCAAAGTGGAGGAACCCTGGACTAGACAATGGAAGGAAGACAGAATACTTAATCTCTGATAACTTCCAGCCCAGAGAGGCTAATCCAGTTCTCAGTAATGAATAAGGGCACAGTTAAACAAGCACGTCATTCCCTAAAGTGGCACTCCAGTCCATCTTCTCTGGCCCTTTGTCTTTTACCAGGTGTTTTAGACACCCAGGCAGTCCCACTGTATCTGTGTAGAGTCTTGTGTTTTTCCTATTTTCGTGTGTTTTCTGTGTGTAGAGAACATAGGTGCAGATTGCAATGTTGGCTCTGACAGTGACTAGTCATGTAATCTTGGAGTGCTTGTAATGTGCCAAGCCACACTGGCCTAACCTATGAAATGGAAGTAATATTTAACCATCTTAGAGGTACTATGAAGATTAAATCAAACAAAGTCCATAAAGCATCCAACATAGTTAAGCTCTTAACGAAAGTTAGATATCTTTGTTATTCAATAAAATTGCTTTGGTGTATTTAGAAAAGCATAAATTAGACCTTTTGGTCCACACTGTAGGCCCAAATATATTAATTTCAGTCTGAATCAGGTCATGTGTATCTACCCGGTCTCTCTATTCCACTGCCTCATCCCCATCAGGTATATAACAGAAATGATGCAATGTTGCTATACTCTCATGAGAAGTATTTTTTTTTTCTTCTCAAGTATTTTTATGTGGCTGTTAAACTTTTGTTGAAGTTCTGAGGGGACCCAAGTTCATGAATGAAGTCAGACAAGACTCTTCTATAATGTCCATTCATTTGGCTTTTGAAAGTGGGTCGGCAAGCATTTCAGTGTCACCAGGCAGACTGCCCCTGAAACCAGAGCGTGAGGCTTAATGCTCTCAAGGCTCCTCATTTAACACATCAATGCTCTCTGAAGGTCTAGCCCTAAATCATTTTCAACCATAAGCAAAGGTAAAATGATAGGTGAAAATACAAAATTAACTGGGACGGGCACTCTGCTAGGCATGGGGGCTCGTTCTTGACCCTGAAGGACTCATGGTCCAGACAGAAGTTCATATGCATGTAAAGAGGGACCTCTCATAGAAAGGGCATCACTGAAACACAACTACTATATATAAAACAATGAAGGAGGAATATGTAGGAGAGTTTTAAAAATAGAGTTGGCATTTAATATGGGTCTTGATGGATGAGATGACCTGTTCAGGTAGTGAAGATGGCAAAGGTCCCTACAGACAGAGATGAGTCCTGTGATCAAAGACAATGTGGGGTGGGCTTGGGCAATGGCAGAGGTGAGGGCGCTCAGCAAGATATCCCTTGACAGGGTTAAGCTGACAATCCTAGGGAAGGTGAGAAAGGAGCATTAGGAGAGGAAGAGAAAGGAGGTGAAGAAGAAAAGAAGGCTTCTTCAAGAGGAACGCTGTATATGATTTTGCTTCAAGTAGCCTGGAGCGCCCACGTGAACTCATTGAGTATGCACTCCAAACTTGAGTGCAGAGCTCAGGGGCTAGAAAGAAAGCATGGAGCAGGCAGGATATACTCCATAGACGATGGCCATGCCTCTTGAGTGCGCACGAGCAGTGTCAGTCTTGTATAAATTAATGAAAGAAGTCAATCAAGTCCGTCAGATCAAGAAAAATGGATATAAATATAAATGGTATAGTTTAATATAATGAAACCAGCATCCCTATCATAGTAATACTTTATCCAACTTAAAATAATTAAAAATAAAATAAAGGATGGATTAATATATGTACTTATTCATTAACAAATATTTACTATATTCTGGGTTCTAGGCTGGGTTCTGGAGACAAGAATGAATAAAAGACACAGTCCCTGCCTTCATGAAGCTTACATAAGTTTCTGCAAGGTAAGCTTAAGATCCTATGGGCGTGTATCAGTTCTGTATTCCTGCGTAACTACCACAACTTCAGCAGCTTAAAACAAGCCATTTATTAGATCACAGTTCTACCAGTCAGAAATCCAGACGTGCGTGACTAGCCCAAGTCTCCTACGGCTAAACCAAGGCACCGCTGGGCTGCACTGTCGTCTGGAGTCAGGATCCTTTCTCAGGCCCATGTGGTCGTGGCAGCAGTCAGTGCAATACAGCTGCAGGAACGAGACCCTCCATTCCGTGCTGGCTGTAAACGGGGGCCACTGTCAGCCCACATGCCACGCCACACAGGAGCCTCCATCTTCAAAACCAGCAGTGGATAATCTCTCATGTTAGTGTCTCAGACGATTTGAGTCTTTTTCTTCAAGAAAAGCCCAGTCCCTGTTAAGGGGTCTCTTGACAGGGGAAGGTGCCCCCAAGGTAATTTACCTTCCTTAAACTGAACTGTGCCAGGGAGAGAACCTCACCAGGGAAGAAACTACCTCATCATATGCAAAGGTCCCAGGAATTCCATAACATGTACATTGGGGTGAGAATCTCGGGGGACATCTTAGAATTCTGCCCGCCTCGCAGAGAGGATGGACATGAGGGCTAACTTAGACGGGAGGGCAGCTGCGGGAGGGTAGGGATCTCCTTCATGGAGAATGATAGTCTTAAGCCAGGTGAGGAGTGAGTGATTCAGGCATAAGGCATTGCCGTCACATTTACGAATGAGAGCAGAATTTCCCAAATCTCTGGCTTGTCATCCATTTATCTGCTACCTTGCTCTCTGCCACGGCTAGCAAATACCTAGAATCCTCTGGACAAAACTAGCCTCTCCCTCCGCCTGATCAGTGCATCTGAAAACATCAAAGGGAGGTAAAAATTAAAGAAAACCCAAGGGAGACTGCAGAGAATGGGGTCTCTTCCAAAGCCCGCAGGGGGTTTGCTTTGATTCTCTTTGGAATATTGCCAGAGTCAGAACCAGTTGAAGTCCTTTTCCCTGACTAATATTTGGCCTCTGAGGAAAAGCCTGGCATGTTTCCTCTGCAGAGAAAGTGCTCAAATGACAATATGACTCACAATTACACTCATCAGTGGTCAGATCAGACAAATCAAAGCCTCACCGTGCACCCAGGTCAGAACTCCTCTTCCTAGAGTTTTCTGCATCAGTCTAGCTTAAGACACACTGGTCTGTAGAACTAAATAAAATGCCATTTCAGTTGTTACCCCATTCCATTGCTGGTAGGAGTGTCTGCTTCCAAGCGATGTCACTGTTATAAGGTGATAAGCAGAGATGGCAAAAGCCCTTCCATTTCTTTCCCATGAGGCATAAGCAATTAATTCACCCACATTTGACTATATTTTATAAACTCTAAATTGACCCAGCCAAGAAAATGAGATGGACACATGTGGCCCCTTTACTTCGGTGCCTGAGTTTAACTGTCTGAAAGCTACAGTACTTAAACCAGCGTATAATACTGGGAAGTCCTTGGAAGCACTGCCTTTTGCTTTTAACTTCATGCAAAAGACAAAAGGAGGATGAATATAATTTCCTTGAATATTTCCAGTGAACATAGGGGCAAAAGAGGCAGTACATGGTTAAAGGGCTTTGTTAAATGCAGAGCAGGGTACCAAGGTCTTGTGCCACAGCTGGGTGGGTCTGTCCCTTCCTGGAGGAGCTCACACTTAACCTGACTCCTTAGTTAGAAACTCAGAACTCTTCACCTCATTTAATTCTTTTAGGGATCTGTGACATACCCTTATTTAGAGATGAGAAGACAAGGGCTCAGAGAGGTTAAATAACATGTCCAAAGTCACAGAAGGTTAAGCAACAGGCACAGGATTGTTGTCACTCTGATCCTACGCAGTCCCCTGCTCTATCCAGCTTCCCATCCAAATAATAGCTTAGTTCTGTTGAGCACTTACTATGTGTCAGTTGCCACTCTAGGGCTTTACATATACTGGCTACTTTAGTCCCCACAATAACCCTTGAAGTGTTGATATTATTATTCCCATTTTACTTATAAGGTAATTGAGTTACAGAAAGGATAAATAACATCTAAAGTCTTACAGCCAATAAGTGGTGGAACCAGGTCTTGAATCCAAGCAGTCTGACTCTAGAATCTTCTATACCCTCAATAATTGTTTTGCCATTTCACCTAAAATATCTTTGCCTTGGCAAATCTGATGAAGTAGGTTAAGAACTTTTTGCATCTTAAAATCACTGTGTTTCAAGACTTCGAGGGACTTTACAAGCCCTCTTCTTCAGCCCTACCCTAATCCCATTTGCACTCCATGGTACCCCTTCATTCCCATGCTGGATTTATCACTTAAAATTTCTACCTTCCATTAAAAAGAAAACAAAGGTACATGCACAATCACTTGTATTACTCATATAGCCTCTCAGTTAAGGTGATTTCTGAATATATTTTCAGAGTAGTTTTACTATAGAGATGATGAGATTTTTTTTTTAATGTGATAGAACCAGATACTCCTCTGGCTGTTAATGTGTTTCAGAGGATTATAGTGAGTATTCGATTACACTTATTTGAACCTTGATTTAATTTTAATTAGAATGCTCCCATGCCTAATTACTTAGGAAATTCACCTTTAAGTAATAAATGATGTTTGGGAACATTACTTATAATAAACCAAATCTCCTATCACAACAGCATTTTATGTTATGTAAATTTAAATGCTGTGTGTCATTAAACTGAATTTTTAAAAAAAAAACATTTAAAATTAAGTAAATTTCCCTCTTAAAATTGAACAAAAGAAATGTTTACTTTATTAAGAATCAGGGACATTTACGAACAGTATTTTATTCGTCTTGATGTGCATACAGCTCTAAGCATTTCTTTCATATTCCTGAAGAGTTTTTCTGAGGCATACCAACTGCTTTTTTCCTTTGAATAACATAGGAGCATGGCTTTTCCCCTGTAAGTTTCATTTCTTAGTTCTCCTTATTTCTGTTTGTTTTTCTTTCAATTCTGTATACCCTCTTTAGATACTGCTTACTTGGCAGTTACTTTATTCAGAAAGGTAAAATTTTGCAAGCTTAAATCCCCCAGGACTAAGTTGAAAGAAAGACCTTACAGTTGGGAAGCTTTCATAGAAGTGGTGTTCAATTTTTTTCAGCCTGACTGTTCTCTGATCTGGTCACCTGGGGGAAAGGTTTAGCCAATGTGTCTGGTATCAAATGTCAGTTATGGCTCCAATACCACCGCCAAGCATAAGCTGAGAGATTTATAACACAAAGGAAAATAATAAAATAGTGGTGGCCATAGAATGTAAGAGATTAATAGGAGTTTTTGATGTAGTATACAATTTGAAGCTACTAAATTATCCGCAGACCAGCTCCGACAGGTACTGTGGGTATCAGGCCTTGCTGAGATGACGAGAAAGAACTCTTCCCTGAAAAACACCTACTCTAATCAGCTAATGTTTCAAACGCTGTTACAGGCAATGGTCCTACCCCTTACCTTTTCTTTTCACAAGGAATGCAGGGCATTAGCGTTTGTCTACCTAAGATGAGGAATATCAAAGACTGCAAATCGAAGTGAGTTGTCAATAATAATGTATTTTTTTTTCTCAGGATATATTTTCAGCGGGGTACGACTGACTGTGTAGGGACAAAGTGCAGCCTCACGGGACGCATCACCCCGTATTCCCAGTTCAATGCCCCAGCTTCCTCATAAATCTCACATAGAGACTGGCAACTACTCTCACTCTCTGTTGTTCCCTGTATCGATCTGACGGCATCCCCAAAATGCCCAGATGCTGGTCAGACAGTATCCTGGATGTTTCTGTAAGGGTGTTTTTAGATCAGCTTAACATTTAAATCAAGAAACTGACTTAAGCAGATTGCCCTCTCTCACCTGGGTGGGCCTCGTGCAATCAGGTGAAGGCCTGACTGAAACAAAAGGCTGACTCTCCCTCAAAGAAGCGGGAACTCCTCCTGCCTGCCCGCCCTTGAACTAGGACATCGGGTTTTTTCCTGCCTTCGGACTCTGGTAGGAAACTGGCTCTTCCTGGGCCTCAAGCTGCCAGCTTTCCTGCTGGCCAACTGACTGCAGATCTTGGGACTTGTCACTTGTCAGCCTCCATAATCATATGAGCAAATTCCTTACAATACATCTCTCTTTCTCGTTCCCTTCTCTCCACACACACACACATTATTAGCTTTGTTTCTCTGGAAAACTCTAATACATCCCCTAAGGCATTCAATCTTTTAACACATTTTCAGAGGGAAATCTCTTGCTCTGAAAGATACCTTAACATGTGACAGGAGCAGATTAAAAATTGGAAGTAGGGAAAGATGAGAAAATCACGAGAGGACATCTAGAGACCCGGGCTGAGATTCTGCATAGGGATGGGACTGTATGGCAGACATAAGGCTGTTCTGAAGCCTCTCTAGTTATAATTGACTCAGCCCGGTGTGTGTGTGTGTGTGTGTGTGTGTGTGTGTGTGTGTGTGTGTGTGTGTGTGTGTGT
>JAQQAC010002629.1:2773646-2832459 GCA_029783875.1 Phataginus tricuspis | reverse complement strand
TGTGTGTGTGTGTGTGTGTGTGTGTGTGTGTGTGTGTGTGTGTGTGTTTTGTTCCTCAGAACTCTTCCCAGTCATTAGCAGTAATTGTAATGTTCAAGAATCTCAGGATAGAAAGTTTTTTCTAGTTTAACCCTTTTGCTGTTACATCAATTTTGTTTTTAACATAATCAACGAGTATTTTGTTAGAATAAAGTCCCCATCTAACTTTAAGAGAGGCGTACAGGACTGTGTCTGTCCCTCTTCCCTTGTAGACTCAATAACTTTCATTCATTTATTAATCAGGTATTTACTGAGTGCCTTTTGTTACCAGTGAGGGGGACTCTTTTCTTCTATGCCACATTGCTTAGGACGTCAGAGACCCTGGAGCCCACGAGACCTGTGACAGCAAACAACACGATGTCTCGTTCAGAGGGGGCGTCTGAGATTTTACAGAGGTGTCACACGTGATTACAATGCCTTCTCCACGTCCTCCCAATTTCTGCTACTACTCCAACATTGCCAAACCACACTTTATCTGTAATAAAAAGGGATATTTATCATAGGAAGAAACAGGAGTCTCCTGGTGTTTTCAGTTCTAGAGATCTCACCTTTTTAATAGAATTTCTTGTCACTCTAATCATGTACTTCTTGCTCTTCAGTCACTGATCAACCTGCTCGCTCATGACTAACTTCCCGACGGCGCCTTAGACGCAAAACACTGGCCGACGCGCTCTTTGGTGTGAGAGCGGGTCCTGCTTCCAGGTCACTGGCGCCGCCCCCTTCTGAGGCAGCCGGGTCGTCACCGCCTGCTTAGATCTTCAGTATCTCGGCTCCATGGCCTGCAGAGGTCTCCTGCATCACTGGCCGTCAGTGATTCTCACTCCAGTACTGTTGTGCTTAGTGCTTAGATCTCAGAGCAGAAACTTTAGTGTCTATTGACATTTCATATTATCTAATACTTGGAAGATACTGATTCTGCAAGCAAACCTGTGAGCTCTATTCCTTACTAGGTGCCATTTCGTAGTTTGGCAAACATTATCTCTCCTGGGATATCAATGCAGACCACACACTACAATTCAGACTAGATGTAGAGGTGGTTATCAGTCCATTAAACATGTTTCCACTGACTCTATGGTTGAATTATTTTCACTTGAAACTAAAGGTACTCACTCATGTTTTTCAACATATCACCAAGGCTAAAATAAAAGGCCTTGTCTAATGTCTTGCTAAAATCCAAATACTCTATATGTTTACAAAATTATTCTATCGATCTTATTATCTTTAAAAATGCAGTACTACTTTAGGGTACATATGGATGCATAACGATGCATTTCAAAACCTCAAAAGAGGCTCATGGCTATTAGGCCTGGCTGAACTTGGGTTGAATCAAACTCAACTTCATGAGTCAAAGTCTTTATATGCCATAAGGTATAGCTTGGGTCAATTCTTCTAAATAAAGTTCCACAGAATCTTATATTAAATGGATATTCTCCCTAGATTCTAGCACTACAATATCTATGTATTTTAATTTTTAATAACATTGATAATTTTTGTCTTTTTTCCCTTGTCTTCATTGACAGTATAGTGATTATTTGGGAACTGCCGCACTGGTGAAAACATTTGACACAGAAGGACAAGTCTCTGAATTTTTCATGGTGTTGTATGTTACTCTGAAAGATTTTTCATGATATAGGTAAGAGATGAATAATGGGCTCAAATACCAAATCTAACCCTTACTGGAGGTAGGATATTGGGCAAACTACTTGTCTTGTTCAAGCTTCAGATCCCTCAAATGGAGCTTATGGTTATTTCAATCTTATAGAATTTAGATACAGATAGTATTCAATAAAGTTCCTATCACACAGAATAATAGTCTTCAATCTGTTATTATGCTTATGATAATCATTTTCAAATGTGGCCATCGGGGTCATCCTTTTGATTCAGAAAAGTAACCTTCAAAATAGGATTATATATAGAACCTTCACAACATGCATGAAGGCACTGCAGGATGTATGACTTCAGCAGAGCCCTTCTGGCCACCCCTGGGCCTTTTCGGAACTGGAAGGAGCCCAGGTGCATGGCTGTGTCGTGAGGTGTGGCATGCACAGCACTGTGCTGACGGCGCTGGCTGTGCAGTCAGACCTCATTCTCCACCACACGTCAGCGGCGCTCAAGAAAGCATAGATCCTCTTGGTTGAGTAGCTTTTGACTATTGCTGCACTTTATCTTCAATTTCGATGTCATTTCCTAAGTGCACGTTGCCATCATTCATGCAATAATGGCATCTTGTAGTTGTAGAACATGTCTATACATTTTTTCCATAGTGCTTGGCCATCTATTATCTTATTTCATTCACACAGCATTGTTTAATAGGTTATTATTCATCCGTTACAGATGAAAAAACTGAGACTCTGAAGAGTTAAATAATATGCTGCAGCTCACATCACCTAATTTTTACTGTAGATGGGGTGAGAAGTCAGGGCAGCCCCCACTGGAGATGGGGCGAGAGGTCCGGGTGGCCCCCACTGGAGACGGGGCGAGAGGTCCAGGCCGCCCCCAAACACCTTGGCATCCTCCTTCTTATCCAAGGGCGATTTCAAACTCAGGCAAGGTTTTGGTGATCTGACTTGTATTTTTATTCCACTCTTCTACTTATTCCCATGCCATTCTGCATTCTATGCATAGTATTTGGGTTATTTTTCAATTCCTGGAACCTATAGCACTCTTTCACCTCCTTTGGTTCTAAATGAGATATAACTGTCTCTTAATTCCCTGAATTTACACTTTATTGACTGTGTTCCATACTTCCCCCAAGTGTTCTCAGAACACCCTGCACACCTCTTTTTATAAAACCTCGCCCAAAGTATTACAATTGTTCCTCCCTCTCTGCCTTTCGACAGGACCACAGGGCAGAGGCTATGTCGGGTCACCACTGCTATGATCTGAAGGTCTGTGTCCCTTCCCAATCATATGCCGAAATACTAACTTCCTAAAAGGATGATAGGAGGTAAGGCCATTGGGAGATGCTTATTTAAATCACAACCTGGATGAGGTTAGTGCCTTATAAAAGATGCTTCAGGGAGATCTCTGGCCCCTTCCATCTGTGTGAGGACATAGCAACTGCAATCCCGAAGAGGGCCTTGACCAGCACTCAGCCATTCTGAGCACTCTGATTTTGGACTGCCAGCATCCAGAACTGTGGGAAATAAAATTCTGTTGTTTCAAGCTTCTCAGTCTGTGGTATTTTGTTTTGACAGCCTGAACAGCTTAAGACAAGCACCTAGCACATGGTGGATGCTATGTTGAATATGCATTTGTTGAATAAACTAATGTTTTACTAGTTATTATTTCATTTGATTTCTATTGCTGCCTTGAGCCCTTTCCCCATGAAGAATACTGCCTTAAAAGTAATTAAGTCCCAATAAGAAGTGCAACCGATATATATGTAAGGCAAAACAGCTAGGAGATGTAAGACCTGTTATAATGGAGCCCCTAAATGATTACATGGTGAACAAATCCAGCAGCACATATGTAGATGTTTAGAAATCTTTTTATCTTGACTCCCTTCAGATTCATGCAAACTATAGGCCAAATTGCTGAGGCTATGGTTTTGCATATTGACTTTTCATATTTCAAGTGTAAGATGCTTGTCCTCTTTTGAATTCTGCTAATAATTTGAAGTTCATTTGCTGAAGGCCTAATACAGTGCCTAGCTCATAATATATGCTCAATTAAATATCAGTCAAACAAAAAACAGTATCTTAAAAATTACTTTTCTTTTCTTAAATTATCTTCACATGTATTCAATTTTTAACCTGCCCATCAAACTTGCCTGCTATCGTGACATTTCTTAGTGTGCAGATGGGTTTTTCATGACACAGATATGTATTTTGTGACATATTTCAGGACATTGGAAGTGAAATTATTATGAGCCTCAAATATCCCCTTACCTTTTCATATCAGATTAAATTTTTATATGTCTGTGTGCCTCTAGCACTGTGCTATTCAGGTTTGTAGGGCAGGTTAGCAAAACTTTGGGGCTCTCCTTATGCAAAATAATACAAAATGTCAAAAGTAATTACAGGGTCTTGGAGGGATATGGGGTGGGTGGCAATGAAAAGCCCTGAAGCTTCAGCTTCCTGCACTTCCTGTTCCATGTGCCACTGGCCTCTCATTACCCTGCGCCCATTGCCTATATTACCAGTTGAGCCTTAAATACTTTATTCACTTGAGCAGAGGTATAGACTGTAGTACTATTAATACATGTATTTTTTACATATATTTTAATAATAATACATGTATTTTTCTAAGGTGTATTATCTGTGTGTAGCCTCCCATTTCATATTGCTTAAATTCTGTTTTTTTTAACATAAGTTTACTCACTTACACTACTTCTTCCTAAGTGTAGATATGTTGTTACTCCTAAAACCTGAGCCAAAATACATTATATTGTATCTGATCTGAAAGTGAATGGAGGCAGAAGGCGCCTATATTGCAGGCCAATAGACCTCTAAAAGCCCCTCTAGTCAACGTTAGAAAATTAATATTTCAGTGCAAGTAATGGAGTCCATGGCACCCCCTGAGTGGACCTGAAGCCACTGTTTTAAATGCCTTCACCCGGCCCATTGTGTCCTTTCCAACACAGAAATGGAAGAAATATTTTCTGGAGGAAGTGGCCTGTGTAGAGGGTGATGGTACCAACTTCCAATGTTTCCATATTCATTAAAGCTAGCTGACGTTTCACAGTCAGGTCATGAGGACGTCTGCCTACCATTCTCCGGCATGAATATCAGGTCCTTTGGTCTGATCGGTTACTAGCTGCCCCTCCAACTCCCTGCTGCCTACACCCTCGTCTGTCAGCTCTGATGTTTGAGCATACCCCTCCAATTCTTCCCGGATTTCTGAGTAAAGGGTCTTTTGGCTGGAATCTTTTCAAGACAATGTAGGACCAGACCCCTTCCATGAGGCCTTCCGGAGGTCCTCAGCAATCGCACACTTTTGTCCTGTGGTGGCTCACTCTCCACAAAGCCTTGCTTACTTTCCTTTCAGACATCACCTCAAAGAAAAAAGGAGACTAGGAGGCAGGAATGAAAATTGAAACAAACAAGATGACATCTTCAACCATGAACATCAGCGCGTAAGGAAGGGAAAATTCCTGAAAGATCAGAGGTATAGCAAGAAGATTCGGTATACAGTTCCCACAGAGACCGCACCCAATTTCTCCCATTATTAACATATTAGTGTGGCCTATCTGTTATAATGAATGGACTAATACAGATACATCACTATTAACTAAAGTTCATACTTGTGGGGAAGTTGGGGTTCCTATGGCCAGGATCCTCACTGACCTTAAACCACCTGATGATGTAACTAGCCTGTTGCTAGCTACTGCTTCCACACCTTTAGGAAATAAGCTATTATTGTGCTATATAGAGAGCTCGGCCCAGTGCTCTGGGCAGAGGTCGAGACGCTGGTGCTCCACCTACCGCCGTGAGAACCAGCCGGGTAATAAACCCTCTCACCCCAAAGAACGTTCTGCTGTCAATTTCTTTGGTCACATTGAATCCATAGAGAACTTGCCTGGGGCTGAAACCTATTGGCAAGACAATTGGCAAAAGTGCGCAGGGTTCATTGTTGACCAAGGAAAAAGATAAGCTGCCCTTATGGGAGGGGTGAATGAGGACACAGTGGATTGTCCCCAAGTGGGTATGTGGCTGGAGGTGGCTTGCCTCATAGAGGACTGGGCTTCACCCCAGGACTGGAGGCAAGTGGAGGTGACACCTGAGGCAGTAGGGGTGGCCCTTGGTATAGTAAGCAGATCCTTTGAGAAGCAGAGTGCCCGTGAGGCAGTGGGGACTGTGGGTTGGCTGCTTCTCACAGTATTAAAAAGGTCTACAGAAGAGACCCAAGAAATAGCGGCACAAGAACGTGAGCTGCAAACTTCTGTGGATTCCCTGAAGAAAGAGATGGCATTGATACAAGAGCACCGGCAGCAAGGTGCCATTGGACATGAGACGGCAGTGCTGCCAGGTGTTCTGAAGGAGGAAGAGGCCATCAAGGAAAAAGACAAACTCCTGAGGGAAGCATAGGCGGAGGTGGTACGAGAACGTCATCTGGGAAGCATTGAGGTGAAGGTAAGAGAGCTTCTGAAGACTGAGGTAGCATTGCTGCGAGGTACAGTAGAAAAGGTAAAGGTCGTAGCAGAGGAGACACTCGGGGGAGGGGAGAGAAAGGTGCCATCAGCCCCAGAAATGGAGGAGCTGGGGAAAGATGAAGGGGTGATGCCAGAGGCACTGGCGCCTCCTGTATTGAAAGCACACCCCGTGGTTGTAAAGAAAATAAAGACCCAGCAGCTGAAGGTTCCCCAAGGAGAGAAGCCACCTCCCCAGGTCGTGGAGCACTCTATGGTCCGCCCCTATACTCAGGCTGAGCTGGTGGATTTGGGCTCCCGGTTTAGGCAGAAGCCCTCAGAGTCAATATCAGCTTGGCTCCTGCGTCTGTGGGCCTTAGGGGTGGGTGGAATTGTTCTGTCGGGGTCAGAGATGGGAAAGCTGTCTTCCCTGACAGCACAGCCTGCCTTGAGGCAGCGATTACAAAATGCACATCAGACCCCAGGGAGTCACTCCCTCCTCGATTGGCTTATGGCTGCACTTCGTGCTGTGTGGCCCAGTCTGGGTGATCTACCTCTCCTGTTAGATGGCAGACATATGCTGAACTCCAACAGGTGCTATGAGAGCGAGGCATAGGAAATGCCATGTATAGTCCAGAGGATTATGGCCCAGATGAAGAGATTTTCACTACTGGGATGAGGAATATTGTACTTCAAATGGCTCACATCCCTCTTTGGGTCTCTAGTGGCCATTCTTTCCCTTCACTTAGGGCATCCCATAAGTGAGGTGACACGTACAATAGCTGACTTAGGAGAGGCTGAAGCAATGAGAATATGGAAAGAAATAAGACCTGTTACAAGAAAAATTTACAGGCCCCATGAAGGTTATGAGGACCCAGATGTGGGTTGATTTAATACAGGCAGGAGCAGATGGAAGGAAATTAGATGGGAACTCAAATAGGATCTTACTAGAGCTATGGCAACAGCTGAAACCAGAGCAGCAGTTCCAGCCTTTAAGACCAAAGAGGCAGAGGTCAGAGACAGAGCCACGAGTCCGTCCTGTGTGTCTGCAAGACTTCCTGCTGGAAAGCGAGCCAACCTCACTGGAGCCCACACAGGAAGGTGATTGGGGAACATGGTTTGACTGAGGGGAAGGTCAAGGTACCTGCCCTGAGGGACCAGGGGGGACCACAGGCCACATGTTGAAATAGCTATCCATTGGTCCCCAGTGAACATACAATGTGTCCTGGCTCTGGTGGACACTGGGGCTGAATTTTCACTGATTCATGGTAACCCTGAATGGTTCCCTGGGACCCCCACTATTACAGATGGATATGGGGGGAAGGTTATCAGAGTGAAAAAAGCCCAAATCCTTTTGGGAATAGGGTGTCTACCCCCAAAGGAGTATACTGTGTATATATCTCCTATTCCTGAGTATATTTTGGGGACTGATATACTGCAGGGTCTATGGTTGCAGACCACTGCAGGTGAGTTCAGACTGAGAGTACATGTGGTGAAGGCAGTTCTGAGGGGACATGATAGGCACCCGCCCATAGCTTTGCCTGTGCCTCAGTGGGTGACTAATACCAAACAGTACAAACTGCCTGGAGGGAATAAAGAGATTGGAGAAACTCTCCAGGAGCTGGAAAAGGTGGGTATTATAAAGCCCACCCATAGTCCATTCAATTCCTCAGTGTGGCCAGTAAAAAAGCCAGATGGCTCCTGGCGTATGACTGTGGATTACAGAGAACTGAATAAGGTCATACCCCCTATGCATGCGGCTGTCCCCTCTATTGCAGGCTTGATGGATATTCTCAGCCATGAACTAGGAACATACCATTATGTGGTAGATCTTGCTAATGCCTTCTTTTCCATTGACATTGAGCAGGAAAGTCAGGAACAGTTTGCCTTCACGTGGGAAGAATGGCAATGTACTCTCACCATCCTCCCACAGGGATACCTCCACAGCCCCACCATCTGTCATGGACTTGTAGCCCAGGACTTGACTACATGGGAGAAACTGCCAACGGTGCGGCTGTACCATTATATTGATGATGTCATGCTCATGTCCGATTCTCTTTCAGATCTAGAAGGTGCAGCACCTAGACTGCTGCAACATTTACAGGAGAAAGGATGGGCTGTGAACAGCACCAAGGTTCAGGGACCTGGTTTGTCTGTCAAATTCTTGGGGGTCGTCTGGTCAGGTAAGACCAAAGTTATACCAGAAGCAGTTATAGATAAAGTCCAGGCCTTTCCTACCCCCACAACTGTAGCATTGCTACAGGAGTTTCTGGATCTTCTAGGCTACCGGAGAGTGTTTATCCCGCACTTGGAACAAATTCTGAAGCCCTTATACTGTTTGGTACGAAAGGGCGTCAAGTGGGACTGGGATGAGACATGTGCATCTGCCTTTACTACAGCAAAACGGGCAGTCAAGGCCATGCAGAGTTCATATGACTGAACACGGTTATGGCTGGGGTCTCTGGCAGCAGCTTGAACGAACTCGCCAACCCATTGGGTTCTGGTCACAACTCTGGAAAGGGGCAGAGGTACGATACACTTTGATAGAAAAGCAACTGGCTACCGTGTATCATGCCTTGTTGGCTACAGAACCCATCACTGGAATGGCCCCGATAAAGGTAATAACCAGCTATCCCATCTTGGGGTGGGTATGAGACTGGGCCCTAAAGCCGAGGAGTGGTGTGGCACAAATACCCGCACTAGCCAAGTAGGGTGCTTACCTGCAGCAGTGTAGTGCCCTCTCTAGTAGCCCCTTGAGTGAAGAACTCCAACGCGTGTTGGGGCTGGTGACATATACTAGTGAAAAGCAGGAAGAACTTTCTTTTGAACCATTAGTAGCAGAGGGTCCCTTTTGGGAGAGAAGAGCCCCTATACCCGAAGATGCATGGTACACAGATGGCTCCAACCGTGGGCAGCCCACAAAATGGAGGGCCATAGCTTTCCACCCTAAGACTGAGACAATACGGATGGAGGATGGTGAGGGGAAGAGCAGCCAATGGGCAGAGTGGCAGGCCGTGTGGCTTGTGACCAGCCAGGAGCCCTCCCCTATAGTTGTCTGCACTGACAGCTGGGCTGTCTATCGGGGCTGGACCCTGTGGCTACCAATCTGGTACCATGCCAACTGGCTGGTTGGTCACCAACCCCTTTGGGGGCAAGAATTGTGGCAAGACTCATGGGCCTGTGGTCAGACTAAAATAATTACAGTATACCATGTCACAGGTCATTTACCACTGGCATCCCCAGGAAATGATGAAGTAGATAAATTGGCCCAGATACATTGGTTAGAAGGAAAGCCTGCCTCTGACGTAGCTACATAAGCATTTGTTGCATGTGGAGCAAGAGACAATGTGGGCTGTAGCCCATCGGTGGGGCTTGCCTTTGACCTTCGAAGAAGTTAGTAGAGCCCGGCAGGAGTGTGTCGTGTGCTCCAAAAGGGACTTACACCGAGTTCCACAGCAACATGGGACAATAGCTAAGGGGCCTATACCCCTCGTCAGGTGGCAGATAGACTATATTGGGCCTCTACCTGTGTCAGAAGGATATCGGTATGCGATGACCTGTGCGGACACAGCTACTGAACTTCTGGTTGCTTTTCCTGCCTGTTGTGCAGACCAGCAGGTGACCAAAAGAGGCCTGGAGCATCTCTTTGCTGCCTATGGCCGACCACAGGTAATTGAGAGTGATCAGGGCACCCATTTTACTGGACATGCACTGCAAGAATGGGTGCGACAGCTGGGAATCAAATGGAAGTTTCATGTGCCATACAATCCTACTACAGCAGGCATGATAGAGAGGTACAATGGCTTGTTAAAATCTGGACTGAAGTCACATACCAATAATCTGCGGGGATGATCAGTCTGCTTATGGACCGTGCTACGGCATTTGAACGAGAGACCCCTAAAGGGAGCCCTGAGCCCCATAGACACGTTAACACATATGGCAGCCTTCCCTATATAACTGCAAGTACAAACCAAGAAAGAATCACTGTAGATGAGGTTCAGCCACCAGAATAACATCTTGCTGCCAGCACCAACTGCACTGAACCCTGGAGACTCCATTGAGTGGACGTGGCCTTGGACCTTTCGACACATGGACCAATGATAGCTGGCTCTCCTGGCACCTTGGGGACAAGGCCTGGAAGCTGGCCTCCTGTGTATTTCTGGAATAACCACAGAGGGGCCACCAAAGGTCATAGTAGTATATCCTGAAAAGCCAGAAGGTAAGAGCATCTTACCAGGGAGTTTTGTTTTATCATTATGGCCAGTGCATGCACCTCCAGTAGCACTATATATAGACCCTTCAGTAACCCCCACAGGGAGAGGAGTGAAAGTATGGTATACTAGACCTGGAAGGGACCCCCTTCCTGCTACTGACCTATCACAGGACCACTCTCTTGCATGCATCCTACCTGATGGACAAGATTTGCCTATGTTGGTGGCATTAAAACATGTGTCTTACCACCCCTAAAGTCTCTGTGGATTGGGAACTTCCTCTGGCTTGAGGATTATTATAATTTTTGTTATTAGGAACCTCCTTTGGCTTGAGGATTATTATAATTTTTGTTACCTGTATCTTAATTTTTATTATCTCTAAGTTGTTGTTATCCTCTGTTATTATTGTGGAATCTGGTTACAGTATTCCAGCTTTCTCGCACAGGGACCACTGCGGAAGATGGAAAGCGTATAGACTGTAAGGTGAGAATCCTGGAGGGGTGGAGTGTGGGGAAGTTGGGGTTCCTATGGCCAGGATCCTCACTGAACTTAAACCACCTGATGATGTAACTGGCCTGTTGCTAGGCTACCGCTTCCACATCTTTAGGCAATAAGCTATTATTGTGCTACAGAGCGAACTCAGCCCAGTGCTCTGGGCAGAGGTAGAGATGCTGGTGCTCGAACTACCGCTGGGAGAACCAGCCGGGTAATAAACCCTTTCACCCCAAAGAACGTTCTGCTGTCAATTTCTTTGGTCACATTGAATCCATAGCGAACCTGCCTGGGGCTGAAACCCACTGGCAAGGCACCTCTAATAATTGTTGTCTTTTATTTCCTTTCTTCATTAATGGTGGAAGTTAGAGCTACTGTCCCTTTGGAAATTTTTTTTTGACATCGAAAAAAGCTTAAATGTGTAACCCAGATGTCACTTTTAATGCTCTTTATTAAAATGCAACAGTAGCCTTCTCTTGCATTTCTTTTTATAGATTGTTTATCCTTTACATTTAAATGATGAAACATTTTATGACAATGATAATTCAAGTTTGTGTCTCCACAAAGTGAGAAGGAGGTAAGCACATATTTTACTGAGGTGTGAATCCTTACGTTGTTTTGACCTACTTTTGGGAATTGTATTTTTCTTAGAAGCATTGTTTGGTTACCTTAATTGGCTGTGATGGATTTCATTTCAGCTGTCTTGGTAGGGAGGATTGCTCCGTCCACTTAAACTTATAAATCACAATATGGAATTGCTTTGCTTTAGACTTGAGGCTAGCCAATAACTCAGGGTTTTTTTTTTGTGGTACATCAGTTAATAGCACTGCCACATCTCAAAAGGCTTTTCAGTGAAGATTCTTCAGTTATGGTGCACCTTTTTTTTTTTAAGGCTAACATATGATTTGTTGGGTTAAAAAGCTGAAACATAATACTGATTTGAATGCATCTATTTTGGCATGCTTCATGATATTCATAAAAGTTAGGATTTTATACATATAACATTTCAGCAATGAAGGAAAGCTAATGTGAGCATGTCTGTTCTATGAATGCGGATAGGAAGGAAAAAGGAATAAAATTATAAAACTTCATATGTCTGGGTTATTCTAGAGAATGTACTCAGTCTATTTCTGATACAATGTTTTTATAAAAATTTACTTTAGTACTTATGAGAAATAGGTATCTATTTACATACTGCATTTATTTAAATATTGTCTATTTACATATTATGTCAATAAACCATGCATTATTTTATACTGTAAGAATAATACCTATAGAAAATATAGAACTATTAAAATGCAAAGAACAAGAATTTTTTCAATGTAATCTTGCCACTGAGACAGTAACACAGATAATATTTAAATGTGTTATATTCAGTCTGTTTTCTATACTTACTTATGTATGCTCTACCCATTTTTATCTCAAAACTCAGTACATTGTTGAGTTTTGTATTCTATTTGTCAATAGTTTTATTTGAGCATCTGTTCTTCTGTACATAACTAGACCTATAAGACAAATGGAACAAAACTTTCTAGGATTTGAGAAATTACTGGAAATGCTGAGAGATATTCACTTGTCACAGCAATTATTGTATCATGTGTAACATCAATAAACATCATGTACCTGAAAGGTAACAAGTGTGCAGACATAAAAAAAATCATTGAGGATGTCATAACTTTGTAGAATTAATGGCACTGCAAAACAAAGGGTGCTTATTTAGCGTAAGACGTTACAATTCTCAATCTCCTAGAGAAAAGGTATGTGAATGTAGTTTGCAGGCTGACCTAACGCAAGGTTAAAATGTGATTATGGGAATCATATGAGCTTTGAGTTAATAAGATAGGTCACAGCTCGGTTAAAGAAAAAACAGATAAAACCACTGGCTTCCCTTGACCACAGGCCTCCAGGAGAACTGAACTATAATGAACAGCAAAATGCCTAGCCCAGTTAAGGAGTTCTAAAATCAGGACAGAAAGTGAAAAGATGATTACTACAGTTGAGGAAGGCAAGTTGAAAATTTGTAGCAGTGGGGTATGAGAACTTCAGACCTGTTAGTGCCCTTATGTGGGGTCAGCGGGGTGGATTTAGGCTCACAGGAGGGCCCCCTTGCCAGGCTAGCTTCTGCATGGGCATGGAGAGTGTGCTTATGTGGACATGAGGGTATCCTCCCCTGCAGCTCACCCGAACTCCAGGAAGAAATGAATGTTAATAAGATTGGCTTTGCTATTTCCTTTGTATTCTTTAATTTGCTGCATGGAGTATATTTTATTTGGCTTCATAAATTTTGAGAGTTACATATTTTAAATTTAAATCATGGTTTCATTAAATTTAAAAAATTAAACTAATTTTATAACATTATCAAATGTAAGAATACAATAATATCTTGTGACTCCTGTCTATTTACAATTAGGAGTTTAGCACCAACTTATTTTGTTACCCTATCTGATTCCACACATTTCTTTTGCTGGGAACTTAGTATGAGATCAGTGTTCTTAAATGATTCATTTTTACATTACATAAAATATTTTTGTGGCCATTCTTTAATATTTGCATTCACCTTTGAAACCAAAACTTTATTTTTTGCTTCTTAACATGGACATCAACCAGAAGAAATCTGGTGCTGTGTAGGGCTGGGCACACCAGGAGAGCCAATTAGAACCGGTTGGGATATTCTATGAAGAATCTGTAACAAAGGACTGGAAGACACATCTCTGTGTGCAGTCTTCTGGATTCCCTCTAATAATCTGTGTCCCTAACTGTAGAGAAGTACCTATAGTAGATGCTTTTATTTCAGTATTTCAGCTTCCTTAATTGTGGTGTCAGAAGGAATCTTGGAAGCACACAGAGATAAATGGGAGACTAATGTGAAGGGAAGCTGATTAATTCTTGAACTTTCAATGAATTGATTTTGGAACGAGTTTTTTATTTACTACAAAAGTACAAAGTGACAGGCTGATTTCCATGAGCAAATCCTTGCCTCTATCTTAAACTCAGAGAGCTTTAGCTGCCCTAAGGGATGTGGTGCCATCTTCATTACCCAGAATTCACTTGCCGTGTTCTGCTATGTAAAGTAAATTACCCTGGGTGAGTTGGGTGCTCTCTGCCCTGCCACTAGAGTAGATTATTATATGTGGACGAATTTGAGGCAATTCCAGGGGCCAGTTCTCAGGGAAGAGAGGAAGAAAGAGAACTTCAGTTAAAGGTAAAGGTCCTGTCTATGATATTTTAACAGTTCACTAATATTACCTATTATGTCAGTTATATTCCTTTTTTTTTTTTGAAACCTCAATCCCCTGTTCTCTTACAGGTGTGGGACGACTACAGTTATAACAACACTTTGAATCTCTATTCCTAACTCATGGTTTCCCAAGGAAGGAGAATTGATCTACTGGACTGCCTAGACTGACAAAATGGCAGGCTTAACTAATATTTTTGGATTTTTCCTTTTAGAACCGTTGCCTTAAGAGAGCATGCATTCTACCCTATCCTACTCTCCCTGGTTGCTTGTTTTAAACTAAAATTTTGATGTCTGTCACTCTGTGAATTTCAATTAAAGAACCTGTGTGGAAGGGGGTGTGACTTATTCGGCCCCCATAAACCTTAACATTTGTCTCAGAAACGCAGAACAGAGCTAGTATAGTTGCCATTCAGAAGGTCCTACCTTGAGTATTGTTTTTGTCTTCTTTGTGTTATAAAGAATAGTTACTTGCTAAGCTTACTTGTATAAAGAGAAAATGGAATGAGAACTGGATAGTCATTAAAGATGGAAAAGCACTAAAACCTTGTGTCTCCCCTGCTCTCCGCTCCTCGATTACTCTTCACTTCAGTTTCTCTCTCCTTTATACCCCTCTTCCCACTGAATAGCTTCATATGTTTACTCATAGTTTCTGCTCACTTAGAGTTTAAACCTATGCATAGACAGAGCTGCTCTCAACTGGTCTCAATGATTACATGCTTATCCCAGAGCTTCTGACCCCTGACCAAGGGAATGGAATGTTTGAACTAAAAATACATGATGTTCTGTGATCATGCACCCCTGAGAAGGATGTGCCAACCTGTCGGCACTGTTTCGTAGTCATAACTGGATTCATGATCTGGGCCGGGGGCATTTCAGGGGTTAGGGCCGGCCAGGCAGCATAATCTAAGAGACCTCTTCCGTGAACTAGCTTTGGGCTTCTTGGTGCTAAGGTGCTTTGCATGCATATCAGTCAGGATTTGGGACTGGTGACAGAGCGGTTTCCGCGTGACCCATTTGAACAGGGGAGAGCAAAGAAGCCCGTGTCTGAATGCAGTGGGCCCCTCTCCATGTATATTCTCCCCTTACGGTTGCTGAACTATACTTTTTTGCCTGTAATAAAGCTGTTGTGCGAATACAAACCCTTTGTATCCTGTGAATTATTTCAGCAAACACTTAAGGTGATTAATGTGCAATTAGCACAGTTTGCCATGACACAAAACTCTTACACAGCATCTTCCACTTTACCTCCTATCACTAATGGACCCAAGTATTTTTTGGTTCAGATTTACAAGGAAGCCTGCTTGACAAAAACCATTTCCCTTTGTTACATGACTTAGTTCATCATTTTTTTTTTTTTTTTATTTAGACTATGCATTGGCTTCCCTTGGGCCAGCTCCACTCTCTGGGCAATCGCCTGGGCCCTAGGGTCTAAAGTCATGCTGCTCAAAGCTTGGCCTCCTAAGAAGCAGCAATTGTAAACCAGGCAGTTTCACTCTATATAAGGATGTAGCTCAGAAGTGCTCTGAGACTGAGCTATACAATTCAAATACCCACCTGCATATACATCTAATGTGTAGGGGAGGAAAGCTTTTCCTTTCTTCCCTTCTAGTTTCCTTGGCTGGCCGAATAATTAAGTGGACATAAAACAGATTAACATGAGGAAAACAAGTTACATTTTGTACATATGGGAGCTCATAAAAATATAGGTCTCAAAGAAATGACCAGAGAGGCAGCTTTTATACCTCTTACACAAAGAAACAATAAATCTGTAAGAACTGACAAGACAAAGAAGTTTGAGCTTGGGGTAGTTAATTTGTGAAGAAGTAACAAGGTTTGTTTGTACAGCCTTCTTGGCTCTAAATTCTCTAACTCTGGTTATAAGGATGTCTCTCTACCTCCTGGTACAAGGAAGGTATCTTTCACATAGGAGATCTATTTTCTGCTTTCAGAGGACAAAGCAGGGTCATAGTGTCCTTACTGCACCAGCTGTTTCTTAAGTATCTTTAATTCAAAATAATCAATATGCCAAGGTGGTATATTTTAGGGCACCCTGCCCTGACCCCATCAAATGACAGCTGCTTACTTTCTTAGCCAACACCTGGAGGCTCACTGTTGTCTGATTTCTCAGCAGCTTGTCTTCTTCCTGGTTCAATAAATGCTTATCAAATGAGTGACTATGTTTAGACTGTATTGGGCAGAGACTGAATATAGTTTGGTCAAATGGGCTCATGGTAGAGACTAGATTGTCCAGGATGACGGACAGAGGGAGCTCACAGACAGGACATTAGTTTGACTGCCTGGCTAATTCTAACCCTGGGAATTTGAAGTTAAGTCTGAACATGGACAGGACATAAGCCAAAGAGGAATACGGTCATGGTTAAAGTTGAAAATTTCTTATCTGAAAATTATTGAAGGCTTCAGAGGGGAGTCTGAGTTGTTCACTGTTGAAGGTAAAAAGGAAGTGGAAGTTGTGTGACCAAGTAATTGGGTTTTCTTGGTAGCAAGGGAAGCCATGTAGATATTGAGACAATTGGCCAAGGTAAGAAAGAAAAACCAAAAGGTAAAAATAGCTAAATTGAATAAACATTTGCTATGTGCCAGGTACTGTCCTCAGATTTCTCCCTGTATTAATTCATTCAATATACAAAGCAGCCACTTGGGATTGGTGTTTCTCCATTTAAATTCCTTATTTTATAAAATGAGGGAAATGAATCGGAAAAGTTAGGAAACTTTCCCAAGGCCATGTAGCCAGTAAGTGGCAGAGTGAGACTAGACCTAAACAAGTTCGGCATCAGAGCTTATGCTCTTCAGTCCTAGACTTCTTCTGGGATGAGTTCCACTAACACATGTTTCGATTTAAAGAAATGGATCAAGATTTTTTGGTCTTCAATGAATTCTGTCCTTTGGGTGGAAGCACTCAGGTAGAAACTTTCTTTTGAGACATTAGCAAACCTGACTTTCACAGTCATCTTATTGTTACCTGAGAAGTCCAGCCAACCACTTTATTTCAAATCTGTCCTCTAGCACCTCATTATACTCATGTTGCCATGGCAGAGAAAACATTAGATAAATTGAATATAGATCTTCCTTGAAGTATGATTGGATTACATCTTCATGAACATAGTGTAAATTGAAAATATTATAAATTGAAAATGCATTTAATACACCTAACCTACTGGACATTATAGTTGAATCTACCTACCTTAAAATGTGCTCAGAACACCCCCATAGCCTACAGTTGGGCACAGTCATCTAACACAAAGCCTGTTTTATAATAAAGTGTTGAATATCTCATGTGATTCACTGAATACTGTGCTGAAAGTGAAGAACAGAATGGTTATGTGGGTACAGAACGGTTTTAAGTGTACCGGTTGTTTATCCTCATGGTCATGAGCCGAGTGGGAGATGTAGTTCGGCACCGCTGCCCACCGTCATGAGAAAGTACAGTACCAAATATTGCCAGTCTAGAAACATATCAAAATTTAAGATTCAAAGAATGGCTTCTTCTGAATGTACATCACTTTTGCACTATTGCAAAGTCCAAAAGTCATTAAGTCAACCATCATAGGTCGGGGACCATCTGTATTATTGATTTAATTTTTCTCTAACTCATTTGTTTGTTATGGCTGTTTCTGTTAGCAATCCTAAGTGACTCTGCTTCACATTACCTTGAAGTGAGTTTATTTTTCCAAGGTCATATATTTTCATTATCAGACTAGACTGGTTGGTTCCCTGAGTTCCTCAATGACAGGGCTGATACCAGAAGGAATCTCAACTCTTGAGTCCTATTCTATGTCATTTAACAGAAGCAAAGCTCAAAATGACTTTCCTATGAAATTCAGTGTTTTTACTATTAAGATAATGGGCTGCCTTAATTTTCAATCTTGCGTTTCTTGTGAAGGAACAACAACCTCACATCAACTTACCTGATCAACACAGTAAGTGCTGTCAAGTTTATAATTATGTAATACCACAACGTGCCAGACACTGCACTAGGCGTTCCCTGGATTCTCTAACGATACTTTGAGGTAGGTTTTAATAGCTCTCTTTTATGGATGACCAAACAGCCTTAGAGAGTAAACTATCCAAGGCCACACAAGATTAAGTGATGAGACTAGGATGTGGTCTCAGATACCTATGACTTCAAATTCCATGATCTTATTATATTAAACTGCTTCCTCACCTACTTATTGACACTGCACGAGCTTATAATAGCAAGATCGAAAAAAGCAAAAGATTGTTTTAGTTAGTCTCTAAAAGAGTTTCAGAAACAGATGGGTTCATTAGGCAACTGGAAAGTTCCTGCTCCACTGCTCTGGGTGCTGTGCGCTTGGTGTTTATGTTAGAGGGCAGTCATCATAGGGGGATGCTCGCCAAAGCCACTTGCTGAAACCACAGAGATCCTATCAGTGTGAAACACCCAATATTTACAATATATTTTCTTCTTTTTCTTGGATAAAATGTTGTCATAAAACATCAAAATGCTCTCCTAAAGATAGAAAACAACCCCAACGAGGGATAAATGGTTGTATTATAGCCCTAAACACCTCAAGCCTAATCCAGAAGATGAGTGATAAACAACACTCCCCTCTCCTTTGAGGTCTGGAAGAGTTAATTGGCTTTCATATGGGGAGCAGTTTACTACTGTAGAGCAGAGTGGTCAGATGACAGTGGATTTCAGAAGGTTTTATGGTCTAAATACTTGAACACAATGGGATTTTATCTTCCTCTTACAAAATGTAGTTTTAGTTTTTCTCTTCTTTATTTCTCTCCTTAAACATGAATGATAGGCTATTAAAGGTTTTCTTTGGGGGAAAATATTTTTGACTTGCACTGTTGTGGAAACTTGATTTAATCAACAAAATGCCAAGCTGATAACGGCTCTCATTTCCTTGTCATAGAAAATAAGAGGAATACATTCGAGACTGGGGCATTATAGGAAAATGCTTCCAGACCCTTTATCAGTTACGTAGATATCTTCAATAATGTATGATGGCATCTCCCATTGGAAGATCAAGCACATAGCTGTGTACACAGTGTTTTGTAGGTAAGTATTTTATGCAAACTACCTCTTGAAAATTCCCCACCCCTTGGCTTATTGATCAACCCAGTTGGATTATCATTTTTCTAGACCAAGAATTCATTACTTTAGGAACTGAGGATCTCCAAGAGACATCTATATACATATATTCATTGCAACATTATTCACAATAGCCAAAACATGGAAACGACCTAAGTGCATGTCACATGCCCACCCTGCTGAGGGCTGAATGTATAAAGAGAATGTGGTATATACACACAATGGAATATTATTTGGCCTTTAAAAGGAAGAAAATCCTGCCACTTGTGACAAAACGGCTGGACCTGGAGGACATGATGCTACATGAAAGAAGTCCAACACAAACAAACACTGTATGATCTCATTTATATGTAGAATCTAAAATAATCAAACTCAGAAGCAGGGAGTATAATGTTGGTTTCCAGGGGCTGGAGCAGGGGTTGGGAAATGGAGGGTGATAGTCAAAGGGTATATGGTTTCAGTCATACAAAATAAAGTTCTGGAGATCTAGTAGAGCTAATGTAAGGGAGCAAAATTTGCCACCCAAAATGTGTCTCTTGGCCTATGGATTATTTTAGGCTGATTATTTTTAAGAAACAGAACCCTCAAGAAGTTGGGTTTTTTTGTTTGTTTGTTTCTTTTTTTGCCTCCCCCACCAACCGCCTCAAAGAATTTAGGTGGAGGACCCATTCCAGGAAGGGACCCATCCCCACAGATAACTACAGTATAATAGGAGCCAGATGGGGTGGACAGGGAGGAGCCTAGCAAGGCCTGTTTGATCAGAGTCCTCTCTACATCCCGTTGTTTCCAGATGGCCCAGCAAACGTTTGTTTACCAAACATTTACTCCTTCCATTCTTCCTGCAAAATGCCTCCTTCCCTTTGTAGTCCCAGACCCCTACCCGCTGTCCTTAGTCCAGAATGACATATATACTTCATTTTGGATGACTGTCTTTGGAATCTTTCACGGTGATGTGGATTCCATGCACATAATTAAATCTGATTTTCTCCTGTTAATGTTTCATGTCAATTTAATTGCAGACCAGCCAGAAGAACCTTGAAGGTTAGAGGAGAATTCTCCTCTCCAACAATATTGCGAGGTATACTTAAAATTTGTAAGAAAATAGATTTTATATTAATTGCTCTAACCACATACTGGAAAAAAATGATGCTAATAATAAAGAGGATGAGAGGAAACTTTGGGGAGGGATGGGTATGCGTATGGCCTTGATGGTGGTGATGGATTCATGGGTGTATTCCCAAGCTCACTGAGTTGTCATTAAATATGTACACTTTTTACATCATACTTGAATAAAACAGTTTTTAAAAAAGGAATTTCATTTTTCATTGAAAAAAAAAAACCACATATCTCCATGAGAGAGCTCCTAATTCTGAGAAGTGTGAGCCTTAGTGTGAATCTATTTAGGGATTGGTATACCTGAGGCTTCACAGAGCATGCGGCATACAACGGGTGTCAGATAAATACTTGAAGAAGTTAATGTAAGGGGGTTGACCTCCAGGCAGACAGCCTGGGAAAAAGCAAAACAAAAGAGAAGCATGAGGGCTCTGTTTCTTTGAAATGTCTGGGTCTAGTGCTATTTCTTATGATAGATACAGTTCTCTTAGCATTTAAGAGAAACAGAACTAAATCCAGGCAACATTTCAATTAGGTAAGAACAGAATGAATACAGAGAGCTAAGGAGAGAGACAAAGCTACGGAAAGTGTGACCCCAGACCTCCAAATTATGAATATAATACTTCCTTTGTGAAAGAAAAATTGCACCAGACCGCTTAAAAAGTAAGGAAGACTTTATTCAAGATTAATAGGGGTCAAAAAAGATTTAACTAAACTGTGCTGAAACAAACATGGTGGGAGAATTTTTAAATGCTGGGATGAGCACATGGAAAAGTACTGGGATGCTGGTGGGGAGACTGGTCATTGTGATGAGGCCCTGGTGTTTGTTATCCGTCCCTCATCCGAGTCCAGCTCCCACCCACCCCCAGAAACAGGGAGGCAGGGGCCCTGTTCTTCCTGAGGGCGGCATTCCAAAGGGGTCAGTGCAGGTCCTTGAGGAAGACTTCACCTGGGTCGCAGATTTGTATTTCAAAGAGGCAGAGACAGAATTTACAATAGCAATCTTCTAAAGGAAAACCTCTGAGAAAGGGGAGGTTAACAGCTACGGTAAGGAAGGCCCTGTTTAAAGGTCAGTCAACCTGAGGGGAACCTGAAGGTCACCTTGGATTCCCTTCTGCCCTCCTTGGTTCTTTGCTTCTTTTTTCTTTCTAATTGGAAAACTACCTTTAAGCATCCACGACGTAGGAAAGGACAATCTTACTAACAAACGAGAGCGGAGTGGGCACCGGCTGTCGCATTTCTGCTGTCCTTCACCTACCGCCACGAGCTCTCTTTGCCCCCAGCAGACGTGGCTTTCGAGGCCCCACGCTGTGTTTGCATGCGGCCTGTGACGGAGCAGGGGTGTTAACGTCATTACCAACAATAATAAACCTGTCTTGCACGCGGAAAACACTAACTGATCTTCTGCTGCCCTTGTCTCCCTCTCCCCGGCCGGCCTTCGGCAACGCACGGTCACTCGCAGGACGTTCCCCCTCCGCCTTGAAACACACCGTGTCTCTGACCGGGTCTGGACACACTCTCCTGCCTCAGTACCGACAAGGTCTGTCCATCCCCACCCTGGGGCATATGAACAGTTCTCTTCTCAGCAACCACAGTTCATCCACGGGCCGCTGCTGCTCTTTGCAGTCGGTCCTCCTTGAAATAATACACAAATATGAACGACTAAAATTCAAAAACTCAATCAAAAGTGTGTGTCTGTGCCGGTGTCCCAGAGCTTGAGAGAGAGCCGGCTTGGGCTGCTTGTGGGCATACGGGAAGATAAATGAGAAGAAGGGACAAAACACACGCCAGTAACTGCCTTTTATTTGGTGCTTGAAGTAAAAGTCAAGCCCCATAAACAGCAGTAAACTATTTTTCTGGCTCTTTTTCCCATCAAATATGGCTGAAACCCTCAAAGTTTCCCCCAGGGCTCGGCCGGACCTTGGCTTCTCTGCCTTTACTTTCTTATCCTGGTTCCTGTGCGTTCACTGCCATCCGGGGGTGGCCTCCACCCTGGGGTCTCCGGGAAGTCGGGTTGCATCTGAGCCGGAGCTGGGGCCCTCCAGTCACCGGTGTGCCCAGCAGAGTGTCACCAGGCTCTCGCCGAGGACTGAAATGCCAGGGCCAGGGCTACAGTTGGTGTTAGTACTTTCTTATATTTATTTCCTTGGAAGACACCCCATTTCATTTTTTCTGAAGCTATAGTTGTTTCTCCTTCTACAGAACCGGACCCTGGCCCACGGGGCTGGACCCGAACACAGATCTGCGCGGCACATTCCATGCTATCATCAGAACTGCCTCTCTCCTCAAGTAACTCATAGGGAGCTCTCCCCTGAGGATGACTTTTTTATTAGCAGTCTTCTGCATCCTTAATGTGAATCTATTCCTAGCAGGGATTCCAGGAGCAGTCCTTCAGGTATTACCAGTAGGGAATCGGCTAATACTCAAGATAAGATTGATTCCAAGTTATACATCCTGAATTTATTTTCTGTAGCCAAGTTAACAGAGATAAGGCTCTATGCCTGTCTGCTCTCACATTAATGCAAAGACCGCAATAAAGCAGGTATTGCTAATGAGATGTACAATACGAGCAGGACCACATGCCTGAAACTGGCTGTTTCTCGTGTATACAACATTCCTCAGGGGTGTAGGAAGCAAAAGAAAAGTTGAGAATACCTGTTTTAATGAGTCTCTTCCTGAAAGCTGAGACTCTCTCACAGTGACCTCATCACTAGATACCCTAGCTTGTTTTAAGAATGGTATGGATAGTAAACTCTTAAGAATACAAAAAACTTGAGTACTGGGCAAAATTATAATCAAATACTAGTAGAGAAATGACAATAAGTGATAACTGCCTTCCTGGAAAGTTATTTTGCTGGAAAAACAGAAAATGGAAAACAAACCAATGTTTGTACTGTTGACAGAAAGTTCTCTCTTTTTTTCCTTTATATTTAAATAAATCATCATCTGCTACCCTATCAAGTGTCAGGGATCTTTCCGCAAGAGATGTTAGACTAGTTTCCTACTGTTGTTGTAACAAATAACACAATTTTAGGGGCTTAAAACACCACACATTTTTTTTTATTTCCGAGTTCTGGAGGCCAGAGGCCTGAAACGGATCAGCAGGGTCCCTTCTGGGGGATTTAGGGGAAAATTCACCCCTTTGCCTTCTCCAGCTTCTAGAGGCTGCTCGATTTCTTTGGTCCTGTCCCCACATCCCTCCAACCTGCTTCAGGCCTCGCATCTTCTCTGACACCAATCTTCCCACTTCCCTCTTATATGGACCCTTGTGACCACACTGGCCCACCTGGCTAACCAGGGCCAATATCCTGATTTTAAGATCCTTATGTTAACACATCTGTCAGTCCTTTTTGCCATTAAGATAATGTATCAACAGGTTTGGGGTATTAGGATCTGAACATTTTTTACAAGACAGGGGACGATTTTCCTGCCTAACACAGACCTTAGACAGAACTGAAGCTAGAATGAACCACAGAAGGAATTTATGGACTAATGTAACTGAGATACCCAGTGAAAGGTGTCCCTTGACCAGGCATTTAAAGTATCTCACAGATGCAGTTTCTGCCCCTTCTTTCGGTCCTGCCTCCTATGTCACTGCTCTCAGGCTCACCTCACATGGAAAGATGATGGCACGGCAGCTCCATACCTCATACCCCCCGGGTTCAAGTCAAATGAGAAAAGCCAGTCTGCTGCCCGCATTCCCAACAGTCTCATCACATTTCACCAGCCCTGACTGCATCGCATGCCCCTCCCTGCACCAGCTGTCCTGTCCACAGGGGTGGTTTTTGTTCTGAGTCCTCAGCTGTCTCGACTTCAAAGGGAAGATAATATTCAGGTCTGACTCCCCACGTACGGTAGCCCAACATTGAACAGCAAATAAAGATCTCCATGAGAGGGAAGAGCCTGCTGAAGAAAGAAAACAGGATCTTTCACCCTCCTTGAACAAAGGACTCTGGATTCTCATTTTGCACTGGCCCCCCTCAAATTATGCAGCCAGCCCCGATAAGAGTTATGGAGTTTTTGTGAAGAGCGAGTGAGTCAATAGAAATAAAACACTTGAGAATAGAGTTTGGCACTCAGTAAGCACCCGGCCTTTTTAAAGCAAACGTCTGATTGGAATTTTCTTAGACCCCAACTGTCAGCATTAATTAGGCTGGTTTGTTTTCCTCGGGTCACTTTAAATAAAGGAACTCATTATAAATCTGAAAAGAAGAGGTTTAGATTGCAAAAGGAAGTCTATTTTTTCTTCACTATCCGACCATCACGCAGCTGTTTTAGTTCAGGCTACCAATGGGAAGCTGAAGTTGCTTATGGTTTAATGATTTGTGTGGCAGAAATTATTTGTCTTAATGTTATTCCTGGGGGCATTTTCCAATTGTCTCAGAGAATAAGCAGTAAAAATAAAAAACCAACCGAACAACAATAAATAAGAAACAGAAAACTATAGTGTGGTTCCACAGTCACACAACACCTGGTGAGGAAAAATCTACTTTCTCAATTGTAGTTCCATCATTGATTGTGAATCCCTTCACAGCAAGACTCTTATTGTACTTACTTATTGCATATATGCTAAAATCTCAATAATTGCACACCCAGCACACAATTGACTTTATTCAGCATCCTCATTACACCTCTCAAAGTTCGAGTAATGAAAAAGTCAGAATGAGCAGTAATAAGCATTAGGGAGTCCAGCTTTCTCAGGGAAATAATTTAACCTTTTATAGAAAAACGTTCAAGTGAGTGATGGGCAAATACAGTGTGATTATTAAAAGAGTTCTTTAGCTGGATGCATCACGGGGACATGGTGAAGTAATGGAGCTCTAACGTGACAAGTAAAACTGATTTGCTCTCACTCATTTTCCTTGTATCTGTTGAGTTCTAGGATTCATTATGCTTGAACTGAAACATAAACGAGTCAGTTTTCTTTTTCTTTCATTTCGGGGAAATCATTGTCTTAGTGACAGGTAGAATATTTAGTATCTACAACTGGTAATTATGCCATGATTATTTGGAAAGGGAATGTTTTTCAATTAGTACATTGACTATATTATGTGTTCTGATTCTCTTATTTTACATTGTTGTTGGTTTAAAATTGCTCTTTAGTGTTTTCCTTAAGTACATTTTATTCCTGATTAGGTGATAAGCTTTTCCAGGCAAAAACAAATGCCATGTTTTCTCCGTACTGTGGTAAATGTAGCACTGAACATAGGTTAAAAAGTGCTTCATTGAAAACATAAACAAACCTTTATACAGCATCGGTCAGATATTCAATCATTCCGGAGGGAATGAACCCTATTAGCATATGTCTAGCATATAGTACTGAATTAGAATTCATTACTTCCTTGAATGATTCTAATTTTTAAACAATAATGGTTTTTGTATTCTCTGATAAGTAATGAGTTCTACCTCTACAAAACGAAAGCATTAAAATTCTCCTCATTTTAGCTTGTAGAAAATAAATTACAAAGTACCATTAACACTAATACTTCATAAAGAAGCCTAACGCTCCTCAGAGGAGAAGTTTTCCTTAATTTTTTGTTCCTTAAAACTCAGTCAAATGTCCAAGAATTCCTGTTATTCACAACAAAAATATCTTCTTGGTTTCTTCTGACAGTCTAGCAGAGTAATTTAGGACATGTGCTTTTGAGGCCAGACAGACCTAATTTGTGTGTGTGTGTGTTTATTTTGTGGAATAAAAAAAATAGTTGAGCACCGTACTAGGGACCACCAGACTTTCTAAGGCCTAAATACTGAAGGTTTCATTAACTCTGGGTGTCTCAAGGGGCTGTCTGTGAGAACTTCAAACTCCCTGACTCTACAGTATGACCCTCAGTTACGACCAAGCCAAAAGCCAAACAAGAGTATGAACCACCACATCTATTCTCTTTTGGAGTCTGGATTCCCACTCAGGGAAAAAAGATGACCATGAATGTTATCCTCTTCCTTTAATCCCTTTGGTACCAAGATGTATATGAATCCTGACTGTTTTTTTTAAGCATCAGATATTTTATATAAATGAAATGTACCCATCTGAAGTTCTGTCTTTCTTGCCTGCCTCAAGGATAGAAAACCTCCATATAACTGTACCCACCTGGAACACTTCTATTTGTAGAAGCTGTTTCCCAGGCTCGTCCTCAACTTGGCTTAAATAAAATTCTGTCTTTATTTCAAGGTGAATTTAGGGATCTTTTCATTGACAACATCGATGAAATACTGAAAGTAGAACCGACAACACAGCTCTTTAATTATTATTGGTTCTGCCTGATCACAGGTAGGAGGGGATTAAGTTCAGAACTTTACTTTCTGGTAAAGAAAGATGAAAATATGACACAACTTCAGTTCATGACTTTTTAAGAGCTAAAAAGTGAAGTGGACAGAATGTCACTGAAAGTATCTCATGCTGTCTTCTAAACATATTTGACATTACTGGGGAAAATATCAGATAATAACATTTAATTTATGTGAGTATATGTGGATCCTCAGTCAATCATTTCATCATATATCTTCAGTTAAAAACAAAGTGTGGTGTGTGTGTATGTGTGTGGGTGTGTATATGTGTGGGGTGTGTGTATGTGTGGTGTGTGTGTGTATGTGTGGTGTGTGCATGCGTGGTGTGTGCATGTGTGGTGTGTGTGCATGTGTGTGGGTGTGTGGTGTGTGTATGTGTGTGCATGTGTGTGGGTATGTGCATGTGTGGGGTGTGTATGTGTGTGCATGTGTGGTGTGTGTGCATGTGTGGGGTGTGCATGCATATGTGTGTGCATGTGTGTGGGTGTATGTATGTGTGGGGTGTGTGTGCGTGTATGTGTGGGGTGGGTGTGTGTGCATGTGTGTGTGTGCATGTGTGTCTGTGTGTGCATGTGTGTGCAAACAGCCTCTCCAAGACTAGAAGGAAGAAGCTGAAATGTTCTCAGTGCTGCTTGGAAAGGCCTTTGCTGAACATCTTTTCTGTCGTAATCACTGGCTCTCTGACAAACTCTCTTTCTCATGAATATTACTATGGGCAGGAGGAGATGTCCCGGCCTCTTTGTCCTTCTTGGCCGTTGTGCAGAAGAGGGTTTTGATCTGTGTGTGTGAGCATAAAGGTAAGGGGCTTTGTGGATTAAATGTTCTGTATTGATGAGCATTGCTTGTGGAGGGGATCTCTTTGCAGAGTGTAAACATGGCAATCAGCAGTCACTGCTCCATCTCAGATCCTCTGGCAGGGCCTGACTACCAAGGTCTGCCCAGGACGAGGGGGGCTAGTGGAGTTCTCAGTGTTAAAACTCTGACAGTCTCCTGCATCGTGGTTGTTTTGTTTTCCTTGATTCATCAGTGTGAATGTTTTCCTTTAGCTACTGGCTGGTGGAAACCTTCTTGTCATCTTCTCAGAAGCCACGTGAGAATCGTAAGGCATTTGATGATGCTTTATGGAACCTGTCTACCTGCTCTGTATGCCTCTCTCATATGCGTGGAATACAAGAGTCGTTTTCAATTCTATTTTACATGCCTCATATTCCACTCTTCTAGCCATACGGCAGTTCTCTTTGGAATACAAACATGGAAAATAATTTGTTTCCCTTTCAATTTCAAATTGGTTGCATCAATCACGTCCTTACCAAAATGATTTCTGACAATCTTTTCTTAAACTTCATTTAGCTTCTTGCTGCGCCTACTGATAAGGCCAAATACACTTTCATGGCTCTCTTCTTCAAACTCACTTTGATTTGTATGAATTCTGCTTTAATTTCCTTCCCTCTGCTACTTGGTTATTGCCCTTGAGATAGTGTATGACTTCTAATACTTTCTTTTTCTCACATGAGGCCTTCTTAGCTGATTATTATTATTATTACTTGGCTTATTATTTTCTGCTTCCCTAGGTTATATATTTTTATTCCTGGCTCATGCTCTTTCATCACTGGTAACACTACTGTTGGCCTCCTTTCTTCTTTATCTGTATCTCAGACTGTCTTAAGCATTCCCCCCAATTCTTAATGTCCAGAGTAGTGACAAATATAAATTAAATGAGTTTAGGTAGTTAGATTATCTTTCTTTCTTGTATTTTTAAATACAAAACACTGACGACCACTGTGAACATTTCAGAAAATATAAAAAAAAGATGAAAATAAAATCACAGAATAATAATCTATTGAACTAGAGATTACTACATAACTGTGAGACTGGTAAATAGTGAACACTTAATTTTTTTGTTAATACTATTATTGCTATTAAAAAGTAATGATAAAAGTTGATTCTTGAACATTTTTATAATATGTTTTTAGCGAACAAAATAGGGTAGATAATCTTTCATTAGATGCTAGACAGATCATGTGCTAATAATGGTCAGATAGTCTAATCACAAAGCTCATAGTTTTTAAGGAAAGAAAAGTCCTATATTATTAATTTCACGTGTTCAGTAGGGTTTGTTTTTATTCAGCAATAATAATGACTTCAACTGATTATTCAAACTAACGTCTGTCTCTTTTCATTCCAGGAGCCAAACTTTGCAGGAACTCTGACCAGAGAGAGTAACTATTATTATTTCATAGTTTAATAACTTTTCCAAGTTAGGGCAATATGAGTTGATCTTTTATGTGGCAATATCCCTTCTATAAGCAAAACTCTAACATCAAAGGCTGATATCTGCAGGGTCTAGTGGCCAAGGTTCTTTCCCTATGTCCAGAAATAAGCTTTCTCTGTCAGAAGCCAGAGAGTATTTTCAGCTTTGTGGGCCATATACATGGCCTTTGTCACAACTACTCAACTCTGCTGTTGCAGTTGAAAGTAGCCATAGGTAATACATAAACAATGGACTGTGCTGAGTTCTAAAAACTTTTGTTACTTACAAAAGCAAGTGGTAGGCAAGATTTCTTTTGCAAGCTGTAGTTTACCAGCCTAGATGTTACAGTAGATAGATAGCCAGACATGAGCAGGGAGCAGGAGGGAATCTTTGGCCAATATTTACATTCAGCTAGATGCTTGCTTACTTTCTACACACTTGGTGTAAGCTGTTTGCATGGGATGAGGGGAGAGGGAATATAGATAACAGACTGGCCAAAACTGGCTAGTTCCAACATGGAGGAGAGGGTGACCCAAACTTCACTCCCAAATATATTATACACTCATTAGCATAGTAAAAATCACACCTCCCTGCTGCCATGACAGCTCTGATGGGGATCAAATATAGTCCAAACACTCTCTGACCTACATGAGGGTGGAGCAAGCCCGAACTCCAAAGACATTTCGCCTGGTCCCTTTGAAACCTAACGCCACTTAGTAAATACTCAGCTCCCTTTATATAAAGAGGACTCCCTATTGTTTCCTCTGCACAACTCCCTCTGGGTCTGCTTACACCCTAACTCTTGAGCGTGTACTCTTGTTTTCTCTGAAATTTTATTGTCCAAACAAACTCTTAATGCTCAACTACTTTTGCATCCATTCTTGAATTCTTTCTCACAAAGAGGCCAAGGACCCATCTCTGGTAACACAGGGAACCCTAGCACCATCATGATTTTGTTCAATTGTAGGTACCCTTTATTGAGCATTTCCTGTCTATCAGGTATTGTGCTAAGGTGCTTTGCTACATTATGAACTTGAATCTTCATGGTAACTTTGTTGAGCAGGTGTTATGTTATCATCCTCCTTTTAGAATTAAGGAAAAGTGAAACCCTGAAGCCTCAGGTATATAGAAAGTGGTACAAGTGACTTTCTAATCAGCCTTCTAACTCAAGTCTGTTTCCCTCCAAGGCTGGGCTTTGCTCTATGTTCCTAGAAAATACTCGAGTCTTTCATTACTAAGGCGAGTGCTTGCTGAATGTTACTACCTCCAAAGGGATTTGAATACTTAATCAATTTAATGTTCCTGAAGTAAAGGATTGATGTTCTCATTAATATCTAATTTTGGCAGTAATACCTTGTGAAATGGTTTCATTCTTGCTGTCTTATAACTGTACTATGGAGATCTAGGTTGATACACAGTTTAGTTTATTTTTCCTCAATTTATAAAATATCTCTAAATTATAATAATGAAAGAATTTTCTTTTCTATTATTTTATGGGTGGGTTCTAAACATCATACTTAAGATATTCTCAAAAAAGCTAAAAAGAAACAAGTGCAGCATACCTGGATCCAATTAAAGAATAAAGTAAAGTATTCACAGAGTAAAATGATTAAATTTAGTTCACATGAAATTAGTTTTAGGAAACTACTGATCTTCTTAGAAATAATAGAAGGTAGTGGGGAGAATATGGAGTTATTTTGATTTCTGGCTTCAACACATACTAAGTATGGAGAGTGGGGGATTTTCTTAGCTGGCCTGAGTTTCAGTATTCTTACATGTAAAATAAGGTTAATAATAACTACCTTACAGGATTTTGATGAGGATGGAATGTAGAAAGTGTTACATTAACAGGGATACTATGCCAATGGCTGTAACCCAGATGTCCCTAAATCTTCTAGCTTATTGGAATCACCCAGGTGGTAAAAATTTAAATGAAATGGCCAAAACCCTGTCTCACATTAGAAGGCCACTCACTTATACCTGAGTGTTGCTAGAGTTTATTTATTGCTGCTATTGTTTTGTGAAGGCTTATGTTGTTCTTAGTTTACTTTTTGCACTCACTATTTCCCAATTGTGCTGTTTATTGTTTTAGTATTGACTGTCCCATACCTCTAGTTGCTGTTTCCTTTTCTTTGCTCCACACAAAACTAGATGGAAACACAGCCCAAGTTATATGCAGTATATTTTACTGAAGGACAGGGACCCGGGGTGCATCTCTCAACTCCACCTTCCTCTCCCACCTGACACCTTTTCAACTCCCTAATTCCATTCCTGATATTTTTCTAGGCAGAGCAATACAGCTCATTCTTCCTTTCTTCTTCCACACCATGCTCAACACTGGCCTCAGTTTCTGCATGCAAAACAGCCAACTTTTTCTTGACTGTCAGATACCTTTCTGAGAGAGGAATTCCCATTCTTCTAGCAGGCAAAAGTGACTATAATCACAAACTAATTTCCCCCTCTATGTGATTTTACATTAATGTAGCTTTAGGAGAGTACTATTTTTTCCCCCTGTAGCTTATGTTTAGCAATAATTGAGGTTCAGTGGGGTTACCATAAAACTTCTATTAGCTAGACTTGACTAACATGTTTTCTCAAATAGATTATGCATTCCATTTTTAAACTTTTTCTTATTCAAGTGTAATCTAAAGGATAGTAAACAAAATAGAAAATGTATAGTTTGTTCAATTATACCTTTGTAAACATCACCCAAGCAAGAAATGGATGACATCAACCCAGACCCCTTAACCTCTTTCAGTTACACTATACTACATCCACCCTAGATAATCACTATCTAAACTCCCAAAACTACAGGCTCGCCTATTTTGCAATTTTCTGTAAATTGAACCACATAGTAGGGATTTGTTTGTGTTTGATTTTTCCCCTTACCATTAAGTTCATGAGATCCATTCATATCGCTGTATGTATGTGGCTCTAATTCAAGAATTTTAACTGTTGCATATAATTTTATTTCATGAATACACTGCTATTTCTCTCTTGTCTGTGGAGACATACTTAAATTATTTTCAGTACTTTGGCTATTATAAATAATGCTGTTCTGAACAGCATATGTACTGTTCATATATATTTGGGAGTAGATAGTTGCAATCTTGGGCTGTATGTTTCCAGAACTGTAGTAAATACTGACATGCTTTCTTCTTGGTCTCATACCCAAAGTTTTCTCCTCTCTAAAGACCTAAGTTTTAGTGTTCTGCCTTTGTGATTTTGGCTTTTAGCTCCCATGTTCAATGACCAGTATGAATTGTGTCTTCTCCTGCTAAGGACTGACAGCACTCAATGAAACACCTCAGTTGGGACAACATTCTATTAAATTATGATTCCAAAGCAACTTGACTGTGCTAAGTGAGTATATTAGCTTGTTTGTAATTCCATCGCTTTACTTTCTAAAGCCTAGTTCATAGGAAACAGAGAACCATTGTCTTCTTCCATTGAATCTGAAATTTGCATCTTATTGCATATCTTCAATTAAAGAAAATGTACAAAGTGGCACTCAGGCCATGTACCGAATCTTGCCTTCCTGCATCTAGAAAGGCTAAATCCAACCCCTGCATGGTGCATGTGATTGTAAAAGAAGGTAGTTAGCGAGAAAGCAACACACTGCTGCAGTCATAACCAAGATCGGTGATTTAGAGAACTTATATTAGATGGAACCACAGGGAGTCAATTGCCATCTATCTGCCTCACACACATTTTAATTATACCACTAACTTTGGCAGGGAGATGCCCTCTAACCCTCTGCTAAGACACATTCTTTGCAAAATTAAAATTGTTCTCCTAGGAGGAGGTATATGCACAGTGGGATGCAAACACAAACACAAGCCCTATTTATTTGAACGTGACCTTTGAAATAAGATGAGCCTGGAGGAGGGACATTTATATATATATATATATATATATATATATATATATATAAATTATATAACATTATTTTATTGTTAGAATAGCCAAAAAAAATTACCATGAGTTTCATCAGGATTCATCAGGAATATTAGAAAAATATTATCCAAACTTTTCAAAAAATCAAATAGAAGAAAGCAAATCTTTGTAGAACTTCCACATGAAAATTATCTTCCTCATCTTCTGCTTTTCTTCTTGGTTTTATAGAATTTCAATTCTACATGGCAACTTTTACAAAGACTATTTCAAAAACTGAAAATACTTAGACGAGATGCGGAAGGTGTTAGCTTATACAATTCAATCAGAGAAGGACCCACTGGTAATGTTCAAGGGAAAATGGGAAGGAAGCAGTGGGAACGCCAGAAGGCTATCTATTTGTAGGTAAGTGGCTCCAGGCAGGAGGAAAGCAAGTAGAAAGATCCATAAGGAAAATCATGTTTTGTCTATTTTGGAAATATCAAGGAGGATCGCATGGTTGGGGCAGAGAGAACCAGAACGAGTAGGATATGACATGAAGACATTTAGTGCGGACGTCACATTTTTAGATTATGTTCTGAAGTCACTGAGAGATTCTGCGCACAGCAATGTATGATCTAACTTATGTTTGAAAGGGCCACTCTGACTGTGTATGAAGAATGGATTCAGGGCCCAAGAGGGATAGAGGTGGGTGGCAAGAGGGAGCTTTTCTTATAGTCCAGATCAGACATGATGATAGCACTGACGGGACTGGAATAACCTAAAGCAGAGCCCCTGAATGTGTAAATGGAAGGATGGATTTTCTATTTGCAGACAGAGCAGAACGATCTTTGTGGTGGATATATGTTGCTTGGCAAACATACTGTGTGGCGAGAACCAAATATACGTGTATCCTGACTGCCCACACATTGACTTGGGCAGGAAGTGGGGCAGCCTCTCAAGGGAAAATTTGAATCTTGGTAGAAAATCCCTTACCTGGTTGCTGCTTCTCGGGCTCAAGGAAAAAGGGAAGGATCAAGGCATTGTTTCACAAACCCGTTCACTATACTTTGTGGAAGAATTTATCCAGTAAAGCTGGAGGCCAGGTATGTGTTTAATTTTTTCTTAATTACTGTAGAAATCAAGAGTACGGATGAGGCATATTGTAGCATAAAACTGTAACAAAATGAAAGTGTGACTGTTTCTTTCATTATGATGTTAAGTAACTTGTAACATTTTTATTTCTAATTCCTGTACATTTGGGCTCTGCTGGCTTAGCTGAGTCTTTAAGGCAGGGAGATTTTCACTATAGGAGATAGCAATGACTCAATTTATTTGGAAGATGGATAGCGCTACCTAGTGCTTTGAGTCTCTTTTCTTACCTGATAAAAGGGAAGGAAGGGGAGGAGAATGACGCCTGGCATATTTGAATGGGCCTGATTATCAAAGGATAAAAAGTAATGATGCCACACAGTGAAGTCAGGAAACTCTATGCCTTGAGACTGGGGTCTCCTGGGGAAATTTCTAGTTTAGTTTTGTCCAGTGATCACTAGGAAGGGAAAATTGCCGCAAACTCAGAGAGAATCACAAAGGTGCAGAGACGCCTCAGGAATGAAGTTTGGAGTCCCTTATCTCCCCAATCCGTCTTCTCCTTTGTCCTGGATGTATGGCTGTGCAGCTCGAGACATTATTTCCCAGCCACCATTCTTACCAATGTAATGTAAGTGAAAGTGATGTATTCAACTTCTATATTATTTGCTTAAAAGGAAACCCTGTGTCCTGAACATCTCCCATTCTCCTTGCCAGCGGCTGCAGCCTCTTGGAAGCCACACACTCCCTCATGCTCACCTTGAATGAACACCCTGAACTGTTCATAAAAGAGAGAGTTTTAATATCTGTATGCCACTGATTTATTGTTGGATCTGTTCATTACAGAAGCTTAACCTGACCCTTACTAGTACAACTTTGTAGGCAAAGCACCCTGGCAAGCTTAAAGCACAGGAAACGTAGAAAGGCAGTGGAAGAGGAAAGTCATAATGTCAACAACTATGGTCTTGCAGAGAGAAATATCCATATGGTTTTCCTTTCTTTATCATGTAGATATTTATACATTTAAGGTATAATCCTGTTTTCCTCCTATTTCCCCAACTAATTCATAAAGCATGTGTTGATGTTATTGACTTTAAAGTTTGCAAAGTGAGAAAGTTAAGGGGGAAAAGCAGAAGGTGAAATGGCTACCATCTAGAGATTTAGATTCAGATAGAATTTCTGATGAGACTGGAGTTTTTCTCCTTTCATGAGGAAAATTATTCCCTTTCTTTTCTTATATGAGATAACTGAACTACACCAAAAATGATCAATTTGTGTTTGTGTTGATGCTATTATTAATTTTTTTACAGCATGGATGAATCCTACTAGAATTTTTTTGTCACACATTCTGGCTATCATATATTTTGAACATCCTTGTTTTACTTCGAAAATGTATAATCTTTTCTGTCCCATTCCTTACAATCCAGAGAATCCAAAATTTTTTGCCTCCTGGAATTGACTTTCTCAGATACAAACTTGAGGGCTAATCTCTGCTTCTAGTAACCAGACATACCTTTGCAAGACTACAATTTAGTAGTGAGTAACTCTAAGGAGGATTTTTTTTTTCTTTTGTGAGAGGCAGATATATTTAGTTTTTGGTAGGGTTGTGATTTCCTGCATTCCAGAATTCCTAGTACAGACATGGTTTCAATGAGGCGATTAATTGCATGGGGTTTATTCCCATGCTTGGTGAAATAGCTAGAGTCATATACTTCTATCAGGACAATTTGGAAGCATGATTTTGAAGGCACTACTACTATGAGAATGGGAAATAACATAAATTTTTTTCTGTGGTTAAGCAGTACTGGGTCAGATCAGACACGATTCCCCGGCCCCGTGCTGAACAATATGGGACCAGACATTCCTTTCTGTCTCCTTGTGAATCAGCACTGAGAACTAGCAAAAACATCCTGGCTACTTGCTCCAAGAAATAGTTGCTTAAAGATAAGATGAAAACAACTAAAACGGTGTACTCAGTGAGACTGACAGGGTACTCCTCAAGAATCTCTCTTGTCACTGTCCCTGCAAATCCAATCCTATAAACATAAGCCACGCTCACTTTTAAGCAATTTCACTCATTAAAATAACTGCATGAAAATCATTCAGCTCAGGCCCTAAATACCCTATGAATATCTGCCCCTGACTTTCTCCTGAGATACTAGTAAGAAATTTTCAAGGTTGTCTTCTCCCTTTACTGTGGTAGATCTAATGCACTCTGCTTTTCATGATCAACAGGTTTGCTGGTGGTTTTTTTGGGAGGTGAAAGTTGATAACTGGAAGCCTAGTCTTAAGCTTCGTTCTCTAACCTTCCCCATTATTATGTCAACTTTTCAAATAGCTTAACTACTTTTCTGCTTAATCAGTCAGCTTCTCTTTATTAGCCTGAAACTAAGATTCCTGCCTGTTTCACTCACAAAGTGATGCCTCTTAAATCCTTAAATCCCATAAAATGGTGCGAAGCACTGAATAAATAACTCCTCCACTGCATGCTTGAAAAATATGGTACGCTGTTTAAAGTGGGATTTTTGTGGTAGCGGGCTTCTTGAGTTAACATTTCTGCTATGTTTTGAACTGGTGCTGATCACTGCAGGTTTCCTAAATAGCAAAGAAATCAAAACAAAGCATATGCAAGAAAACCAAAGGAGAACCCTCTCGGGACAGTGGCACACTTACACTCCCTGAGGGCCCTGTTCTCTATCTCCCCACCTACTCTTCACAACAGAAATTTGAAACTGGTGCAAATGTCCCCAAGCATATGGCAGCCCTAAGCTGCAGGGCCCGAGTAGGAGATGGTCAAGAGGAAGCAAATATAAACCCTATGCAGAATTTTGGTAATAGCTGATGCTTATGTACCAGGTGTCCGCCTATAACCTTTATCTTCAGTTGCCAATCGGTCTACTCAGTTAAACATCAGCTGGTTGAAGAGGAGGGCATCTGAGGCATTTGATGGGAAGGAGAGAGCGGGTTGGTAGTTAACATCGGTTCACCTCTCCCGATATGGATAAGGAATGAATCTACAAAGAGTCATAAGGATGCTTTTCCTATAACTCTTGTTTGACAATACCTGTCTGAACCCCCACTTTAAGGATATAAGGGGGATTGAATGGAGAAAAGTACATCCAGAAATGTGAAAATATTCTGTTGTTTGAAAGATAAGGACTAGATTGAAATAGTAGAGCGGCTGGGGTGCTCTTTTATCAGTTTACCTTGAAGCCTGGGAAACCATTTAATCTGTACAAGTTCTTTCCTCAGCCTCGAGGATATTTGCCTCTATATTTTCTTTGTTATTTATTACTTCCGGCCTTTTCTTCAGGATTACATGCCACTGAGTATGTTGGCTCTCAGGTCTCTGCCCTTCATAATTATGATTTCTTCCTTCATGGTTCCCGTTTCTATTTCCTGGGGAGAACTCTTCAACAGATTCTCCGTGTCGCCAGACCTCTTTTATGTCATCAGTTTTACTCTTTGCTGATCATAACATTAATTTTAATTCTTTGACTGTCATTTGACTTACTCTTTAATAATTAATTTACTGTTCTCTATTTGATTTCTTTTCACTATTTTCCCCATTGCATTAGCACCCCAGATGCCCACGGGAAGCGTGCTTTGGAGGGGGCACAGCCATTACTCATCTTAGCAAAGGAAAGCATGTCTTCCCTGTTTCTTCGCTGAGACTGGAGAAGCCTTTTAACCAGACGTCATGGATAATCTGTGACTGTAAATTCCTGTTCTCTGGGAAGCAGACCCCAGGGTGAAATTAATGTGTAAGATATTTAGTAGGAGAAACACGTGCAAAGGAGAGATGGAAAAATGGTAGAGAAGCTGGAGAAAACTTGTAACCATCATCTCAGTGCAGGTCTGACCCCACTGAAGGAAAGCCAGGAGGAAAAAGGCTCAGCTAGGAGGAGTCTCAGAGCTCAGCGTGATTCCAAGCATGTGTTGGCCAGGCCAATCAGGAGTCTTCCCACCAAAGCTGTCCACCAGCAGGAGGCCCACGTCTCACACAAAGGGACCTGCTTTGGCATCCCTGCAGCACTTAGTCCCTGGCCGGGAACAGTTCATGCCTGTGCACACAGTGGGATTCCGAAAGGCAGCTGCTTGGGCCTTCAGTAATTATGCTCCTACATGGGAGAGCTAAGCAGCGTATTTCCATGGCTGCCACAGAGGCTGTCCAAGCTCCTTCTTTTACGCTGTGCCAGAGACGACATCCTGCGGGGTTTCCGCCTGGTATCGTTGTCAGGTGAATCTAGGCAGTGCTGCTTTGTTCAAAGGCCGTTTATTCCCCCCAGCAGAACAGAGGCCCCAGGAGGGCTTTATGACCTGGGGCTTTTTTGTCTCCTCACTACCATAATACTGCAGCTTGTCGATGACAGCCTCTCATGATTTCTTCCCATGAGGTAGGTTCGCATATTAGCTAAGAGTTTCTGATTTCAGATAAAGAAGACCTGGGTCCAAACTGACTTACAAAACCTCTTAGAGTTGTAAGGGTTAAATGAAATAATGACTGTATTAGCACTTTGCACAGAGTAAGCATTCCATAAATGATACCTATTATGGCTTCCTCATGCTGCTACCTGGTCTTTTGTTCTTTCTTTACATGTTTTTATTTTAACTGTATCTATTAGAAAAGGCATCTCCTAGAAGAAGTTGCCCAATTCATTTATAAGCAACAGAACAGGGAGGGGACTTGGACCTGAAAGTGTCACACAACAAAGTCCATACTCTGAAGGAATATCCTCTTTACCACCCCTATAGTTTGTGTTATGTGGATAGCACCGCTTTCCTTTTCACAGGTCACTGCAGTGCCTACACCTCCTACCCTTTCTCCCCGCCACCTTCATGCTCTGTTTCTCACCCCATGGAGAGCTGGAAGGAGGATATTTATATACCTGACCTCATCTAATCTATGAATGCCCAAAGTCCTTTAGAAGCAGAATACCTAACTCTCAAATAAGCAAACTAAGTTTGGGGGCATTTTCTTGAGAGTTACTTAAGAACCAGAGCAACATATCCGTCTTCAGTAGCAGGTTGTGCAACATGTTTCCACAGCTCTAGTTTGCCAAGACATCCAAGACTGGACAAGTCTAACATGAACGAAAACCTAGATGATCAATTTCTTGATGTGAAAGAATATGTAGATCATTACTTCTCAAGGAGGTGCTACTGACATTTTGGGAAGTACAATTCATTGTGTGACTGCAGAATGTTGGCGAGATAATTAATATCCTTGACTTCTACTCAACTGAAAGCAAACAATGCCCTCCCCACCATACTTTCCAGATTACTATCTCTATACATTTCCAAAAGAACCCCTCGGGAGGGTGGGCTATGGCTCCCGGTTAGTACCACTGGATAGGTTAGGCCATTCTTAAAAGTTACAGGAAGGTCTTGAGGGGTGTCAGCAGTTTTTAAAAGACAGTTTTATATAATTAATGGGAGAAGAGCTGGATATTTCCTGGGGTTTCAGATAAATTTTGAAGAAAGTAATATTATGGAAGGGGACAGAAAGAAAGTAGTAGTGTTGAATATTAAGGGTCTGATTTATTGATAAGACTCAACAATGCCTTCATTGGGCGACATCTGTGCAGAAGGAAAATTCAACAGCAAGTTTGTTAGCAAAAGTATGATTTTATATGATTTTAGTAATGTATAGACTATGATCTGAGTATGTTAAACTTCCCATGATCACTTTCAGCTCCTCCCTAGTTAAGATATGAATAGGTTTCAGGTGATTACAATGGTTTTTGGAACCTAGACAGTTTATTTTGGGGCACCAGTGTTTTGCCAGAAAAATATAAAATTCCCTGAACTTCAGGTGCTGCTTAAAAGAAAAGGATCTATAATACATGTATGAAGTTTAGTTAGGAGACTCATGCATTTTAAATTCTCTATTGTTCACTCTATTTGTGTGAGTGCCTGTGTTGGAAAATCGTCCTTGGAGAAAGGGAAAGATGTCCTTTATTATAATTGAAAAAGAGCCATGTTTATCATTCATATTTACTTGGAGACCAAGTATTAAAAGTTTTAATGCTGAAGAACTTTCTACCAAGTTTTTATGAGCAAGTGAAACAGGGGTATGAAATTGAGTTGTAACCTTAACTATAAAGTCGACTGTTGCCAACACTATTATCCTGGGATTCTGTTATATCAGTGGTTTTGTTTCCACATTCTATGCTGTATATTAAAACCTGCCTTTTCCAACTGTGCTTATCTCTTAATGGTAAATAGTTTCAGAATATCCTAGCTGTTAATAGCAAAAATTTATAGAAAATCTTCCTCTCCCAGGATGATGTGCTAAAATTAGTTTCATTATCGTTAAGTTTGCTCATTTAAAAAATGTTGGAATGCTTCATAGCACAAGGAGGTATCAGCTTCAGATCTTTCCTTAGTTCCTTGGCAGAATTTCAATTGTATAGGCTTCTTATTTGAGAAATGGTTCACTTCTTGGCAAATTCAAAGCGTTATTAAATGCTATCCACGGACGAAGGCCACCTGGACATCATGCCCATTTCCTGCCTAGTGGAACGGCCGCATTGCCACCGCCGTCTGGAGAGGGAGACACTGGGGCTCTGAGGCTGTTCCTTAAAGACCTGGGCTAAAGATACGACTGCATTTTGCTCATTTCTTTCATTCCTCTCTTCTCTTTGACGTTATTCAAATTCAGACGCTTTGGGCTTTTTGAATGTTATGGTAATTTTCATTGTTGTATCAGAATCTCGGGTTTAAACTAAATGATTCAAACAAAGTGTAGAACAACTTTGGTCTGAAATACCAGCTTCTACTAAGAGGTCACTTTATCTATGCTGCTTTTTTACTCTCAAGGGCAAAATGTCTCTTAGATAATAATGCTGTCAATTGAAGACAATGGTTATTATAGGTTTGTTGAATAATCCCGTCGGATTAGAAAAATCATCCCTTTTATTTGAAATAATTCAATTATAAATTTATGTTACTTGAAAACAGACATCCCTTCAGAACGGCAACATTTTGAGTATTGTGGAATGAGAAAAATACTAAAATATGTATTTGTAAAAAAAGAAATCGATGAGAAATGACATGCTAAAGTTTACTCTTCTGTGGTCTTATTACATTTAAACATGTTCAATAGGAAAAACAAAAGTTGGTACCTTTATGAATATTTCAGAAAAGAAACACTTATGCCATGGTAATGTTGCAAGGCTGTGGTGCTTTCAGTAACAAAATCTTCCTGTATGCTAAGAGATGAACGGTAAACAGAGAGCTGAGATTTGTCATCAAGGACAAAATTTTAACCAGTTTAGTATAAATAGGAAAGAAGTAGAGTTAGAGCTCCTTTTACTCTCATCAGAACTGAGAAATTAGGGAACTTTTGGTCTTATCAGATAAGAACGAGAAGCTTGGTAAATAATCCTCCTGGAATTTTATTACAAAATTATGGAATTTCACTAAGGTAGCGGTGGCACAGGGAGATAGATAATTCTAGAAAGTAATTCAATGTTCAGTTGTGTTTGGGGAGAAATGAAGACTCACAGACACAATAAGTACTTATGTTTTATGTTCAAATTCAGATTGTGGTTTTTTCCCAGCCTTTATTTAAACTAGTATTTTTGAACTTAATATTTACCTTATCATCTTGTGGTTCAAGCCAGGGGAATGGCCACCAAGCTTTCTTCTTCTCAAAATCCCATTTAAATCCCACATAAATTAAATAATGCAGACTAACAATAGCTAACATTTATCTAGTATCTACTATGTGCTAGAGAATATTTTAAATATTTAATGAGTACTAAATCACTGAGATAAGTATGCCCATTGTGCCTATGAGACAGCCATTACTGTTATTACTATTTTGATAAATCACTTTTATATGTACAAATAAGAAAGCTGAGGTATATGAAAGTCAACTAACTTTCCTGAGGTCACACAGGGGTAAACAGAAGAGCCTGAATTGAAATTTAACTCATATTCTTAACCACCAAGCCATAGCATCTCTCCAAAAAAAGGAAATAAGCCCATAATCATGATGAAAATGAAATGGAGGACCATCAGTAGACCAGACATTCTGATAAGAAGACGAAAAGTGAATACAATACTAGTGTCAGAGAAAACGAAATGAAAGGAACACTGCTCAGAAGACAGAGAGTGGACAACAGTGGCAGAGATGGAAGCTGTGTCTCCAGGAGGTTCCTAGCTTCACACTGATTGGGATTTGGAAATTTTATATTCAGTTGTGTTAGTGAGGCCCTATCCTGTTCCCCTCACTCATTTTCATAAAAAGAGTGACAGCCAGAATTGATATTTAATCCCAAGCTAAAACCAGGCATTGTTATTTTTAAGAAATTTTATATAATGCAAATTAAAACCACAATGAGATATTGCCTCACGCCAGTTAGTATGGCCAACATAGAAATGAATAGGAACGACAAATGCTGGCGAGGATGCAGAGAATGGGGAACCCTCCTACACTGCTGGTGGGAATGTAAATTAGTTCAACCATTGTGGAAAGCAATATGGAGGTTCCTCAAAAAACTCAAAATAGAAATACCATTTGACCCAGGAATCCCACTCCTAGGAATTTACCCTAAGAATGCAGAGCCCAGTTTGAAAAAGACATATGCACCCCTATGTTTATCGCAGCACTATTTACAATAGCCAGGAAATGGAAGCGACCTAAGTGTCCATCAGTAGATGAATGGATAAAGAACAGTTGGTACATATACACAATGGAATATTATTCAGCCATAAGAAGAAAACAAATCCTACCATTTGCAACAACATGGATGGAGCTAGAGGGTATTATGCTCAGTGAAATAAGCCAGGTGGAAAAAGACAAATATCAAATGATGTCACTCACATGTGGAGTATAAGAACAAAGAAAAAAACTGAAGGAACAAAACAGCAGCAGACTCACAGAACCCAAGAACGGACTAACAGTTGCCAAAGGGAAAGGGACTGGGGATTGTGGGTGGGAAGGGAGGGAGAAGGGGAATAAGGGGCATTATGATTAGCAGACATAATGTAGTGGGTGGGGCATGGGGAAGGCAGTATAACACAGAGAAGACAAGTAGTAATTATATAGCATCTTACTATGCTGATGGACAGTGACTGTAATGGGGTATGTGGTGGGGTCTTGATAACAGGGGGAATCTAGTAATCACAATGTTGCTCATGTAATTGTACATTAATGATAACAAAAAAAAAATTAAAAATTAAAAAAAAGAAATTTTATATACATGAAGTACTAGACTTCTGGTTTGGGCACTAACACAACAGAATAAACCTCTCCTCATTTTGGCCAAACTGACTAATTCTTCCCAATGGTGACCAGCAAATAAACTACATATGACCTACCCAGTGTATTTGGAAACATCCATATGACATTCCCAACCAACATACATAGAAGCTTCCAAATGACATTCCTAACAAGGAACATTATCCAAGCAGTATACTGTATGACATGCTCAGTGAGTGTACACAGAACTCTACCATACAAGAAGACCAAGCAGTGTACAGAGAATGTTACTGCATAACATACTCAACCCATGCACACAGAAAACTCCATATGGTATATCCAACAAGTATACATAGAGCCCAAGTGACATGCCCAACCAGTGGACATGGAAATTAGAATCATCCTTGACTTTTCCTAAAAAGACTGTTGGAAAGCACTCTTACATAAGAAAAGAGGAATCATGCTAGAATTTAATCAATCTAGTCCTTAATTTACTGATAGCGAGTGAGCAGTAAGTACTCATGGAAAGGAAGTAGCCAACAGAGAAGCCTGAGATAAATAAGGAAAATACAGACCTTGAGGAAATGTGTAGGACATGCACTGACAAATATCCCTTTAAAAAATTTATTTAGCAACCTCAGAGCCATACACAAAGATATTGCATTTTTAAAGTAACATGGACTGCTGGAGGAAAGGGGACAATATGAGAAGATAAAATTCTTAGAAATTAAAAGTGTGTTATTATCAAAGGAAGAAAAAACAATGGGACACAAAACAAATTCAATAAAATCTAAAAATTTCCAGAAAGGAAAAAAAGCAGCATATTTGCCTTAGCAACACTGCAATCATAATAGTAGAATGTTATGTCTTCAAACGTTTTCAAGAAACTTATTTTGAATTAGCATTCTATAACCAATCTAATGATTAACTACAAATACAAAATATATTCTCTGCATACATCTCAGGAAGTTTATTTTCTGTGTATTTTTTCTCCTGAATAAATAATTGAGGATATACCTTAGGAATACTGAATGGAATCCAAGAAGGAAGAATAATGATACATAAGAGGAAGGCAATGAGAAGCTAAGAAGATAAGGTGTGTACCAGTAGCACAGGTAGAAATTAGTAAAAATACAAAGTGAACTGTATTCACTTTAACAAATTATATGGTTAAAAGCTGAATGAACTTAGTGATAAAGAAAAAGCAAAAGTATTTTTTAATAGGAAAAAATAAAAAATGCATTATAACTTCAGAAAAACCTAAAAGCTGTTTTGAGTAATTAATGGTTGGAATTCTGAAATAACTGTAAACGTTATAAACCTATAGTAGAGCTCACAGAATTTGGGAAATGAAGGGGAAAGTGAAAGGAAGTAGAGAAATGTGGAGCCACTAATTTTCTCATCTTTTATGATGGGGAGAGAAGACAGTTTCTAAAGGAAATGAATCATTAAAGAAAAGTTGGATTTTATCACTCAAAACATATATTTAAGGATATAGATAGAAGGAGATCTAAACATGGTAATACAACTTGCAACAGTGATAGAACACAGGGAGGTAAGGTATCAGGAGGGGTGAGCTAGGGTTTTGTATTTCAAGCAAGGAGTCAATAGACATTATTAGGTGTTGACTAACCAGAAGCATGTAAGTGAAGATATGGTATTCAGAGAGGAACAGCTAAAGATGTTTACCTCCGGGAATGAAAATTGGGAAAAGGAATAGAGTAACTTTGCATCTTTCTGTTTGGTTTGGAATTATAATTTTTTTTATCATGTGCATTTATTTCTTACTATAAAAGTCAGAGTCTTGTCATGAAGCGAAGGCATATTCAAACTTAATAAAGGGATTATTCATAATAAATTTGGTTCTAAGTAATCTATGAAGCATTTAATAAAGGGACTATTTCTAATGAATTTTCCCCTCCACTCCCTCCCACACTAGTGATGTTATCCCCTAACTCAGTAACAGGAGGGAGGCATTACACTGAAATCTAAAGGCAAACGAGAGGATGGCCACCAGCAGTGGGAAGCTTAGCCATGTGAACGGGGCAGCCTGAGAGGTAGGTAGCCTGTGGGAAAGAAATGTAGCCAATCAGTGGTGATGTGGAAGAGAAGAAAAGTACCAGGGGAATAAAAACCCTGATTCCATTCTCCTTGCACTCTTGATACTTTGAAGTTCTTCCCTTTGGCTAACTGACCAGAAGCCAGAGGTCAAGGAAGCTGGTCAGCGTAGTCCATGTAGATCTATCCTGAGAGCAGGAAACAGGACAGGATGTAAAATGGTAGGATATAACTAGAGGGGAAAAATGAAGATACCAAGCACATTTACATTAATAAAATGTGTACAGTGTCATTGTACTCTGTCCTATTTGTATAGAAAGTAGTTATGGAAATATTCCATGTATCAGTGTCAACTACCGGTAGGGGTTTATGCTGCCTGTAGCTTAATTATCTGGTAACTTCATGATTTGAATGAAAGCACTTTTTTGAAATGTTTAGGAAACACGGAGGAATGAACAAGTGGTAATTGTAAGGTAAGACAGACAATAAAGAAGAATGTTACTTTAAACCAAGAAGGAGTTCTGGGAAGATGGCTATGTGAGCAGGGCGGCAGAAATCTCCTCCCAAAACCATATATATTTGTGAAAATACAACAAATACAACTATTCCTAAAAAAGAGACCAGAAGATACAGTACAACAGCCAGGCTACAGCTACACCTGCGAGAACTCAGTGCATCACGAAGCAGGTAAGATACAAACCTGCGACCCTGCAGGACCCGAGCACTCCCCCACCCCAGGGCACTGGTGGGAGGAAAAGACTCAGAGCGGGGAGGGAGTGGAGGCACAGGCCCGCCAAATAACCAGCCCTGGTGATCTGCGCCAGGAGCACTGACACACACCGCGTGGTGTATCGGAGATTAGAGAAACGGAAGGGCAGGATCCGAGTTGCAGACAACAAGTGGGTCACCTCAGCCGGCTCCCTGGGACAAAAGAAAAATGGGCGCCGCTTTTTTTTTGTTGTTGTTGTTTTGTTTGTTTGGTTTGGTCTGGTCTTTTTGCTTTCTTTTGTTTTATTGTTTTTTCTGCTTGGTTAAAGTCTTAAAGAGACAAGGGCCCAACAGTGAAACAAAATCGTCCCAGCGCACTCAGCCCAGCAGGCTGGGAGTCTTGGGGAATTTCGGACCCCCTGGCCATCGGCCGGGTAAAGCGACCATGCCAGGGCTTCCCAAAGTGATCAACAGCCTCCCATTCATTCCCTCCCTCCTCCGGCCAGTGCCACAAAAGGTCCAGGAGCCTCCACTGCTGCGGAACAGCGGAGGAGCAGCCCCACCCAGAGCAACCTCACAGAATCTGCTGCAGCAGGCACGCAGCTAAGCGGGAAGGACCCCAGAACCCACATCAAGGGCTGGAAAACACCAAGGGGAGCAGAAGGCACCCAGTGAGACTTCAAACCCCCGCAGTGCTATAGGCTAGGCTGAGGGCGACCCCGCACACCGGCAGCTCTGCAGATTATCCCAGAGACTGCCTCCCAGTGGGCGAGAAACCAGTTCAGGCCCTAGAGAAGGGCAAGGAGAACAACAAGCAGGAAGGGACTTTGTTCTCCCAGCTGACACACGTGGCACCTACCAGCAACCACTTATCACCATGAAAAGACAGAGGAATATGGTCCAGACAAGGATCACCCAGACAACCCCAGAGAGAGGGCCTGATGGGATAGACTTACACAATCTTCCTGAAAAAGAATTCAGAATAAAAGTCATTACCATGCTGATGGATCTACAGAGAAATATGCAAGAGCTGAGGGAGGAAGTGAGGGAAGTGAGGAAAGACAATGCAGAGACAAGACAAGCGATCCACGGGCTTAGCAGCAGACTGGACGAGATGCAAGAGACTGTTAATGGAATAGAAATCAGAGAACAGGAATACAGAGAAGCTGAGGCAGAGAGAGATAAAAAGATCTCTAAGAATGAAAGAATATTAAGAGAACTGTGTGACCAATTCAAATGGAATAAAATTTGCATTATTGGAGTACCAGAAGAAGAAGAGAGAGAAAAAGGGATAGAAAAATGTCTTTGAGAAATAATTGCTGAAAACTTCCCCAAGCTGGGGAAGGAAATAGTTTCTCAGTTCATGTAAGCCCACAGATCTCCCAACACAAGGGACCCAAGGAAGACAACACCAAGACACATAATAATTAAAATGGCAAAGATCAAAGATAAGGACAGAGTATTAAAGGCAGCTAGAGAGAGAAAAAAGATCACCTACAAAGTTAAACCCATCAGACTATCATCAGACTTCTCAACAGAAACCTTACAGGCCAGAAGAGAATATATTTATTTATTTATATTTAATGTAATGAAACAGAAGGGACTTGAACCAAGAACACTGTATCCAGACCAATTATCATTTAAATTTGAGGGAGAGATTAAACATTTCCCAGACAAGCAAAGCTGAGAGAATTTGCCTCCCACAAACCACCTCTACAGGATATCTTAAAGGGACTGCTCTAGATGGAAACACGCCTAAAGCTAAAAAGATGTCACCAGAGAAAATAAAATCATAGCAAAGAAAGCAGACCCTCCAAATACTAACTAAAGGCAAAAAGTAAAATCAACTATCCACAAAAACAGTCAAAGGAAATGTAAAAGAGTACAGAATAAAACACCAATATATAAAGAATGTAGGCGAAATAAGAAGAAGAGAGAGTAATAAAGAACCATCAGACTGTGTTTATAATAGCTTAACAAGAGACTTAAGTTAGACTGTTAGATAGTAAACAAGCTACCCTTGAACCTTTGGTAACCACGAATCTAAAGCCAGCAATGGCAATAAGTACATATCTATCGATAATCACCCTAAATGTAAATGGACTGAATGCACCAATAAAAAGGCAGAGTAATAGAAAGGATAAAAAAGCAAGACCCATCTATATGCTGCTTACAAGAGACTCACTTCAAACCCAAAGATATACACAGACTAAAAGTGAAGGGATGGAAAAAGATATTTCATGCAAAGAACAAGGAGAAAAAAGCAGGTATTGCAGTACTTGTATCAGACAAAATAGACTTCAAAATGAAGAAAGTAGCAAGAGATAAAGAAGGACATTACATAATGATAAAGGGGTCAGTCCAACAAGAAGATATAACCATTATAAATATATATGCACCCAACACAGGAGCATCAGCATATGTGAAACAAATACTAACAGAAGTGAAGGAGGAAATAGACAGCAATGCAATTATTCTAGGAGACTTTAACACGCCACTCACTCCAAAGGACAGATCAACCAGGCAGAGGATAAGTAAAGACATAGAGGCACTGAACAACACACTAGAACAGATGGACCTAACAGATATCTACAGAACTCTGCACCCAAAAGCAGCAGGATACACATTCTTCTCAAGTGCACATGGAACATTTTCCAGAATAGACCACATACTAGCCACAAAAAGAACCTCAGTAAATACAAAAATATTGAAATTCTACCAACCAACTTCTCAGATCACAAAGGTATAAAACTAGAAATAAATTGTAGAAAGAAAACAAAAAGGCTCACAAATACATGCAGACTTAACAACACGCTCCTAAATAATCAATGGATAAATGATCAAATTAAAACAGAGATCAAACAATATATGGAGACTAATGACAACAATAACACAAAAGCACAACGTCTGCGGGATGCAGCAAAGGCAGTTCTAAGAGGAAAGAATATTGCAATCCAGGCCTATTTAAAGAAGGAAGAACATTCCCAAATGAATAGCCTAAAGACACAATTACTGAAATTGGAAAAAGAAGAACAAATGAGGCCCAAAGTCACCAGAATGAGAGACATAATAAAGATCAGAGAAGAAATAAATAAAATTGAGAAGAATAAAACAATAGAAAATATCAATGAAACCAAGAGCTGGTTCTTTGAAAAAATAAACCAAATTGGTAAACCCCTAGCTAGACTTATTAAGAGAAAAAGAGATTCTACACACATAAATAGAATCAGAAATGAGAAAGGAAAAATAAAAATGGACCCCACAGAAATACAAAAAATGATAAGAGAATGCTATGAAAATCTATATGCTAACAAGTTGGAAAACCTAGAAAAAATGGACAACTTCACAGAAAAATACAACCTACCAAGACTGACCAAGCAAGAAACAAAAAACCTAAACAGACCAATCACCAGCAATGAAATCGAAGCAGTAACCAAAAAATTACCCAAGAGCAAAACCCCGGGGCCACATGGATTCACCTCTGAATTTTACCAGACATATAGAGAATAAATAATACACACTCTCCTTAAAGTTTTCCAAAAAATAGAAGAGGAGGGAATACTTCCAAACTCATTCTATGAAGCCAGCATCACTCTAATACCAAAACCTGGCAAAGACCTCACCAAAAAAGAAAATTACAGACCTATATCCCTGATGAACGTAGATGCAAAAATACTCAACAAAATATTAGGAAACCGAATTCAAAAATACATCAAGAGGATCATACACCATGATCAAGTGGGATTCATCCCAGGGATGCAAGGATGGTACAACATTCGAAAATCCATCAACATCATCCACCACATCAACAAAAAGAAGAACAAAAACCACGTGATCATCTCCACAGATGCTGAAAAAGCATTTGACAAAATACAGCATCCATTCATGATAAAAACTCTCAACAAAATGGGTATAGAGGGCAAATACCTCAACATCATGAAGGCCATTTATGACAAACCCACAGCTAACATCATACTTAACAGTGAGAAGCTGAAAGCTTTTCATCTAAGATCGAGAACAAGACAGGGATGCCCACTCTCTCCAGTGTTATTCAACATAGTACTGGAGGTCCTAGCCATCAAACAAATAAAGAAATACAAAGTATCCAGATTGGTAAAGAAGAAGTCAAATTGTCACTATTTGCAGATGACATGATATTATACATAAAAAACCCTAAAGACTCCACTCCAAAACTACTAGATCTAATATCAGAATTCACCAAAGTTCTGGGATACAAAATTAATACGCAGAAGTCTGTTGCTTTCCTATACACTAATGATGAGTTAACAGAACGAAAAATCAGGAAAACAATTCCATTCACAATTGCATCAAAAAGAATAAAATACCTAGGAATAAACCTAATGAAGGAAGTGAAAGACCTATGCCCTGAAAACTACAAGACACTCCTAAGAAGACACTAACAAATGGAATTTCATCCCATGCTCTTGGCTAGGAAGAATAAATATTGTCAAAATGGCTATACTACCTAAAGCAATCTACAGATTCAATGCAATCCCTATCAAAATACCAACAACTTTCTTCAAAGAACTGGAACAAATAGTTCTAAAATTCATATGGAACCACAAAAGACCCTGAATAGCCAAAGCAATCCTGAGAAGGAGGAATAAAACGGAGAATTACGCTCCCTGACTTCAAACTCTACTACAAAGCCACAGTAATCAAGACAATTGGGTATTGGCACAAAAACAGACCCACAGACCAGTGGAAGAGAATATAAAATCCAAACATTAACCCAAACATATACAGTCAATTAATATATGATAAAGGAGCCTTGGATATACAATGGGGAGATGACAGCCTCTTCAGCAGCTGGTGTTGGAAAAACTGGACAGCTACATGTAAGAGAATGAAACTGGACTACTGTCTAACCCCATACACAAAAGTAAACTCAAAATGGATCAAAGACCTGAATGTAAATCATTAAAGCATAAAACTCTTAGAAAAAAACATAGGCAAAAATCTCTTGGACATAAACATGAATGACTTCTTCATGAACATATGTCCCCGGGCAAGGGAAATAAAAGCAAAAATGAACAAATGGGACTATATAAAGCTGAAATGCTTCTGTACAGCAAAGGACACCCTCAGTAGAACAAAAAGACATCTTACACTGTGGGAGAATATATTCATAAATGACATATCCAATAAGGGGTTGACATCCAAAATGTACAAAGAACTCATGCACCTCAACAAACAAAAACCAAATCATCCACTTAAGAAATGGGCAGAGGACATGAATAGACACTTCTCTAAAGAAGAAATTCAGATGACCAACAGGCACATGAAAAGATGCTCCACATCACTAATCATTAGAGAAATGCAAATTAAAACCACAATGAGATATCATCTCACACCAGTGAGGATGGCCAACATCCAAAACACAAACAACAACAAATGTTGGCGAGGATGTGGAGAAAAGGGAACCCTCCTACACTGCTGGTGGGAATGCAAATTAGTTCAACCATTGTGGAAAGCAGTATGGAGGTTCCTCAAAAAACTAAAATAGAAATACCATTTGACCCAGGAATCCCACTCCTAGGAATTTACCCTAAGAATGCAGGAGCAGTTTCAAAAAAACAGATGCACCCCTATGTTTATCGCAGCACTATTTACAATAGCCAATAAATGGAAGCAACCTAAGTGTCCATCAGTAGATGAATGGATAAAGAAGATGTGCTACATATACACAATGGAATATTATTCAGCCATAAGAAGAAAACAAATCCTACCATTTGCAACAACATGGATGGAGCTAGAGGGTATTATGCTCAGTGAAATAAGCGAAGCAGAAAAAGACAAGTATCAAATGATTTCACTCATCTGTGGAGTATAAGAACAAAGCAAAAACTGAAGGAACAAAACAGCAGCAGACTCACAGAACCCAAGAACGGACTAACAGTTACCAAAGGGAAAGGGACTGGGGAGGATGGGTCGGAAGGGAGGGATAAGGGGGAAAAGGGGCATTACAATTAGGAGACGTAATGTTGGGGGGGCACGGGGAGGGCTGTACAACTCAGAGAAGTAGTGATTCTATAGCATCTCACTATACTGATGGACAGTGAGTGTAATGGGGTAGGTGGGAGGGACCTGATGAAGTGGGGAGTTTAGTAGCCATAATGTTGCCCATGTAACTGTAGATTAATGATACAAAAAAAAAAAACCCAAGAAGGAGCTTAATCCTGTGGAGAAACTCTGAGAAATGTGTAAGATATATGCATTAGAATCACTACAAGGATGAAGGAGATAGGACACTTAGTTCCCGGAGAGCCACTGGTTGTGATCTGCCTCTGAAGACAAAGGAGCCTTCCTAACATGCAGGGAAAAAAACATGTCTGCAGGCAAATGAGGTGGAGACCTTGGACACGGGAAGCTGGCCCATGGAGTCTAAAGAATATGGGCGCGGTACTGGTGGTGTCTGCTGCTTCTGGTTGATGTCCACAAGTACACAAACATGGTTATAGAGCCTGAGATTTAAAGTCAATTTTTGATGATACGAGTGTTGAAGGAATTCTTTACAATCCCATCTGACTGTAGTAACAGCAAACACCATGTCTGTTATTGTTTCCAGCAATTAGGAAAAAAAAAAACAGTTTTAAATTATTTGATCTGCATTTCCATTTAATATTTTTGAGTCTCTAATTTTAAAATAAACACTCTCAAATGTGCCATTTGCCATATTTTGACACGATGGAGTTAAGCCATCTGTTTACCGGTGTGAGAGGGTGAACGTGGGTTTATGAAAACCTCACAACAGAAGTTTTCTTGCAACGTCCATGTGCAAATCTGAGCTGATAAAAATGTGGCCTTGATTAGGAAATGTGTGACTCTTCTGTGTTTTTACGTGCTTCTTGTAAATCCAGGTTCATGAACGCCTATTCCTATAAAATTGCACTGAGTACAGCAGTGTCCTGGAGCTTCCCTACGCTCAGCCCGGCCCCAGACAGAGCTGTTTCTGGCATCAGGAATGTGCAGTCCAGCCATGCATACTCTCGCCTCCGAGTGGATAAATGTGTGAAATGTTTCACCAGGCCATCACAGGACTAGAATTTTTTTAATGCTTTTTTTTTTTTGCATGTTTAAATGTTTGAAAGTTTGGACTTTTAAATTATGAAAGTAAGTTCTGATTGCTTCTTTTCACAATGTTGTATTTTAAGAATGCATTTTCCCAGTGAGTTGAAAATCATAGCATTACTGAATTATTCAACAAATTTACTGAGCGCAGAATGTACGGAAGTAACTGGTCTAGTGTTGGGGATGCTGCAGAGAACAAAACAGAGGGGGCCGCCTGACCTGCTGCTTACATTCAAACTGATAGTGAACCAATAAAACGGAAATATATAGAGAAACGGAAATCAGAAGGTGATACATGCTACACAGAACTGAAAAAGGAGAGCAAAATAAGGGAGACTGGTATTTCATGTAGTATTAAAAATGTCATGTAGCCTCCTTGAAAAGAGGAAATTGAGAAGACATGAGGGAAGTGAGAAACTTGGCTGATGTTCATATAAGGGAAAGACATTTTAGGCAGAGGAAGTAAATAGTGCAAACACTGAAAGACAGGTGTTTAAAAAATGCGAATCCTCTGGTCCAAAGGATGCTTCCAATTGTTCTGTTAAGAGACTGTAGGAAGCAAGAGAAGGAGGAGGCGAACAAGTCAAGAAGTGACTGCAATAATCCAGAAAAGAGAGCTTGAGGATTTGGGTTAATTTAAAGTAAATATGAATCACTAGGGAACAAAAGAAATTCTAAAGGTAAATTTCCCCGTAGGTCAATAGACTTGATCAGGCCTAATATGAACTAAGAATATGGCTTTAGCTCATTTTAATGTTGGCCACACCAACGGGGGTTTATAAAATAAAAACCGAGATCTGAATGCCATATCCAGCATCCAAGACTAAAAAGTTTGAATGTGGCTTTTTGCATTAGGGTTCTCTTTTTAAGGTGATAAAAACTGCTTAATTAGTAGCTGGAGTTAAGGAGAGGATTTTGCAAATTGACATGTTTCATTTTGAAACAAATTAAGTGAGTACACAAAACAGATCTGGTCTTATCTAGTCTGTGGACCTGAGAAATAAACTCTGCAATCATGCAGTATTACTTCTGAGTGTTCTTTTCATTCGTTTCTCATTTCTCGTTTCACTTCAGTGAATGTTTAATGTAAATATGTCCATCTTGCTAGTTCATGTTGTGGGGAGACAGAGCAGGAACTAAATTGCTAGGAAATATGTTCTAACTTCACAGGACTCTCTTCTCAGTGGGAAGGGCACTTTGTACTCAACAACAGGAATCAAATTTGTTTATCAGCTTCCATGAGATATTTATGAAAAAATTTACTGTGTATTGTTTCACAAGGAAATTGTCTAAAAAGTAGCAGTACATGTCAATGCTTTCTGACCCAAATTTCATCAAATTCTAAAAGTAAAGGCAAAAACCTCAACCAAATGAAAATTCTCCCTAATAATTCTTGAATCAAATCTTAAATCATCTCAGTGATCTCAGAATACATAGAAAATGATGTCAATGTTCACAATACTCATCAAAATTAAAGACTGAGGCCAAGCTGCACATACAGGAAAATTTTTAAGTATAAAAGTTTTCCTACCAAAGATAATATAAATGAATTGTAATGCTGATTCAAGAGATTATATTAAAAGATAAAACGAAACCTATGTAAAACAAGAAGAGAAAAAGAGAAAGAGAAATTAGTCCTTAAAACTTTTTTAAATTTTTTGAAAAATAAGTGGCTGAATCCTAGAGTAAATTTTTAGAGCAAATGAAGCACTTATGCCATCAATATTACAACTAAAAATAAATAAATGCGTATTGTGGGTGAAAGTACACGTAAAAACACAAAAGGAATTATAATAACAAATATTGATGAATTAGGTAACTATATAGACATATTTTATAATTAGGCTGACATTTTAAAAATCTTGATGGCATAAATGTTTTTTAGTAGTATATAAATATCTTTTAATAAAAACCCCGAAGCAGCCAATAAATATGAAAGTAATTAAGCAAGTTGTCAGATAACTAGTCTCCTACTCCCTGGAGTACGAGGCCAATGTAATCTAATGGGGAAAATAGTTCATATTCCATTTAAAGTAAAACCATAAACAGACAAAAGGACTGGCCCAAATTCTTTTACAGGAGATAGCATCGCACGTAAGTCCAAGCCCAACGATAAAGGTAAGACCACATCAACACCAGCTGTGCCTAGCCGGATAATCCGTCAAAGCATAAAACAATTAGGCATAAACTTAATTGTTGAGCCCAACCATAATACTTTACAGAAACTGCAACACTTTGCCAAGAGAGAGAACTATATAATGGAGAGATGATTCATTTAGTTCTACGGGATTGTTCACTATAGGAACGATGTTAGTCCTTCCTGAGTGACTTATATTTTGTTATAAAAAGGAATTTTAGAGAAGTTACCCCAAATCACTATGAGAATAATTATAATTACAGGTACACGAGAACTGTCAGAAAATATTTGATGAAAAAATCATAATGGGTAGAGATTTTTTAATTATCAAAATATGCTATAAAGCCACCATAAATATAAAAGTATGCTACTGGTGACAAAGCAAATGGGTAGATAAGTGAACTCAAATGAAAAATAAAAATACAGGAAAACGAATGTATATTTATATGAATTTTACTATATAAAGCAGAAGGCACTTCAAATTAGTGGTTTTAAAGAGTGAATTATTCTGTAAGTAGTGACAAGATCGTTGGTTTGGCATTTTGGGGGCAGAGCACAATTAGATCCTACTCTTATATATGTTTGGTTTTTAATATAGATTTAAATGTATAATAAGCATAATAAAAAACTGAAACACATTAAGATACATTTAGATGAATAATTAAAGATCCTTACCTTCTAATCTATAAAGAGAAAGACTGATAAGTTTTTCAGCATTAAAATAAAAATTTTCACATGGGCAATAGACATAGCGTACAAAGTAAAACAAGACATATCTAAATCCTGGAAAAAGTATTTGCTGCATATTTGATAATCAGAGAAATCATATTTTATTCTGACAGTTGTAATGATTTTTCTCCTCATTCTCCCACCCCAACCCCCAATCCTTGGAGCAGAATTCCCTAATAAGCAAACTTTGGGGCTCTGGTGTTTCATGATGGATTACTGGCCGCCTGAGACACTGATTGTCTAGGGTAGTGGGCAGAGTATGGAGTAGTGGCTGTAAGGGGCCTCATACTTTACCCCAGTTCACCATGACTAGGGTGATTTCTATGTGTGGCATGATGTGAAAAAGATTGGGGAACACTGCAGGATTAGAGAAAACTCTCTGTTTATAGCCTGTGATGTATCTCTAAGAAACATATAATCTCAAATCAAAGAAGACACACACAAAAAAGAAAGATATTCACAGTGTTCACAGATTAGAAAATTAATATTGTTAAAAATGTCCATACCACCCAAAGTGATCTACAGATTCAAAGCAATCACTATCAAAATTACAATGGTATTTTTGTAGAAAGAGAAAAAAAATCCTAAAATCATGTGGAACCAAAAAAGACCATGAATAGCAATCTTGAGCAAAAGGAACAAAGGTGGAGGCATAACACTACCTAATATTAAAATGTTAGTATTAGCTATCGTAATAAAAAATAGATGGTACTAGCATAAAAGACAGTCATGTTGAACGATGCAAAAAGAAAATTGAGAGTCAAGAAATAAATCCATGCATTCATTTATGGTCAAATGGTCGTTGACAGAGTTGCCAGGAACACCAATGGGAAAGGACAGTATCTTCAATAAGTGGTGCTGGAAAAATTGGTTACCCACATGCAAAAGAGTGAAATTGGACCCTCATCTCACTCTATATGCAAAAATCAATTCAAAATAACCCAATCAAAAAAAATGGGAAAAGCACCTGTGTATATAATATATATATTATATATAATTTACCAGTAGACAAGTAAATGAAAAGGTGCTCAACAGCACTGGGCATCAGGGGAATGCATTCAGAGCCACAGTGAGGTGTCGCCTCACATCTGTTAGGACAGCTGCTATCAAAAAGGCAAAAACTAACAAGTGTTCACAAGGATGTGGAGAAAGGGAATCTTTGTACACTGCTGGGGGAATCAAGTTGGTATAGCCATTTTGAAAAACAATATGAAGGATCCTCAAGAAATAAAAGAATGACCATATGGCTCAGCAATTCCAGTAGTTCTGGGCATATATCCAAAGGAAACAAAATCATTATCTTGACAGGATGTATCTGCACTTTCATGTTCCTTTCAGCATTATTGACAATAGCCAAGACATGGGATCAACCTAAGTGTCTAGAGATTTGTGAATGGATAAAGAAAATGTGATATATTATTCCTAACCCAGACTACCGCTGCTTGCCAATAAATTTCCTTGGAGCATGGCTACATGCACGTGTTTCTGTATCATCTTCAGCTGTTTCTGCACTGCAGTAATGCTGCAGCTAAGCTGTAGAGGCAAAGAGTGCAGGGTCTGCAAAGCTGCAAGTGTTTTTTTTATCTGACCCTTTACAGAAAGTATATGCCAATCTCTAGGATAAACCAAAGTGTTGTGACTATCTAGGATGGGATTTCAGATAAGGAAAGTATTTTTCCTTTTGCTTATGTGTAAGACCATTATATACACAGATGGGAGAAAACTACCTGGCTAAGTTCCATACGTTTAACATTGGGAAGACTTAGCTAAAGTTTAATTTTCATAAAACTGAAAAAAAAATTCTACTTATGAACTTTGTGCATAAACTAATTAATGCACAGTGTTGTGTCTTAGAGTGGCACAACTAAATGTGTCATGTAAACAATGACAACAAAATCTTTGTAGTTCCAGTGGCATGTATTTAATGTAAATAGCATTTGCAAAATAAATATGGGAATGTTAAGTCTTTGAGGAGAAAAAGATACGTCAGCTCAGGTTTATTTAAAAAAATATTTTTGTTTTTAGGTTGTCCTACTTGGATTGTCCTAATGCTTTTGACAGGCACATGCCTCTGACGTCAGGATGTGTTTGATATCACCATCTATAGCAGCTTTCTTTTTCAAGAGATGAGGATTCTACCCAGTCACCAAAAGATCTGAAGTGACAACTTGAGGACTTTTATATTATAGCACTGCCTGGCAAGAGAAAACAAAGACCAGCCCAAGACAGCATCTGGCTGATTTGTTCTGGGGTGTTGCTCGCTAGTTACATCGATCGCTCTTATTCCAAGTCCTTTCCGAATAGTCTACCTGGCTTCCCTTTAATTCCTAAGGGAGGCTCTCCAATGGGAAAAAGATGGACTAATAGACTAATGTTCATACGGTTATTGTATTTCTTATCATGAACCATGGTAGTTAAGATTCTGATGATCTCACATGAGTTTTGACACAGCGAATCCATTTTTCTCAGGGTGAGTTTCCAGAATTGAGAAGGGGGAGAAAAATGACTGGATATGGATTTATCTGCAACGTTAAGTTTCTGACCATTAAAATGCAGTCAGTGCCGAGTGGTGAGCACGTGTTGTCATTCTTGAATGTAAAATTAAGGTGACTTTATCAGACATAAATTCATTAGGTCAACATCTGGTGGGTGGAAGTTTCCAGCACCCATCAGAATCCACTTTCATACCAACTTGCTTCATACAAATAGATTATCACTACAGAATGAAGCAGAGGAAGAGAGAAAAGGGATTTGGAGGAAAAAGGCAAAGTAGTTTGTACCCAGAATTGTACTGTGGGGGAGATGCTGAATTTCATGACGACCGATCCCCTCATTATAGGCCTATGTTGGAAACAGATTTCAGTTCTCCACCGAAAGCAGTATCTAGCATAGGTTATTGGGAATGATTGTCAGATTCCTTCCAGGATCGCCGAGAAAGCATGCCCTGATTGATCAGTGATCCTTCTAGGGTTTGTGGGGATGGTGGTACATGAACCATATATTTGCCAATTTTCCATGAAGGTAAAATTTGCCGTGGGTGAATGACGATTTCCATGACTTAGGATATATGAATTTCTTATCATGAGCTCCACTACCCCAGTATCTGGGGTTTTCTGCTTCACAGGTAAGAGTGT
>JAQQAC010002629.1:2755663-2773146 GCA_029783875.1 Phataginus tricuspis | reverse complement strand
GTTTAACAAACCCCTACACCATCTACTTCAGACAGGAAATGATGTAGCTGGGAAGATAAAAAGCACAAATTGCTGAGAAGTATATTAATTCTTAAAATCCAAAATCTGTTATAATATAAAACCTATTTGACTAAACATATAAAATATCTTTAACATCTTAGTTTTCTGATGCCATCTATATTATCTACTGGGGACCTAGAAATCATGACACAAATGTGTAAAGGGACTTTAGGATTATTTATTTGAAGGACAGAAAGGTCTATAATAATCTATTGTACAGGGATGTTGACTGCTGCACCACGGAGAAAGCCAGACTCCAGACATGGAAAGGTGCCTTTCTGAGGTTAGTGTGCAGATAACTCACCAAAAGAGATTTATTGAAAGAGTAAGGAGCAAAGATCAATGCATTACCAGTTATTTATAAATCAGTCCCTACAGACTCTGAGAGCACAAGAGGCCTAGCTTCATTCATAAGATTATAATGCCCATGCTTCCTGGAAAGAGATTTAAAGCCATTTTTCATCCATTCATTTTTGTTTATCATGTAGAGAAAAGATGTAGGTGTTCAATCGAAATGAGAGAAAAAGCACTTTGGGAAAATTCAGTGACGTCCCGACATTTTCATGACGTGTTTTTTGCCACTGAAACAGTAGAATTAATGCTGCCTGGCACCAGTGGCAAAATTTCATCGCTCCACAGCCCAGGAGTGCCTGGATGGTTTATCACCCATGATTGTGCTTTACAGGAAATGGGCTTTTCTTCATTACAACTATACTTAGTCGTCTGTCGACACATTGTTATTAACTTACATTATATGATTTTAGGTATGACCATTTTACCTGCACCTCCATGCTGTTACATGAAGGTGACACGGTAACTGGTGATAAAATGGAAAAATCTGAGATTGTGTTGGTATTTTTTTATTCCTTTTCGGGGGTCACAGGCAATGACACACCCTTTTCCCCTGGAGAGAAATGACGGTCCTGCTCTCCTTGCGGCGAAGGAACTGGTCTGAGGACACTGACGATGGGTGCCTTTGGAGTTTGTTTTCTCTCTGTGTTCTTGGCGGGGGAGGCTTGAGACCAAGGTTGCAGAAGCCTGAAGAGGTCTGGTGCAGGCGGTGAGCTTTCCCTAGCTCCTCAGAGGAAGATGCAGGATGGTCAGTACAAGAGTTCTGCTACTTCCTCGGTATCACAGCTTTACCTGCATCCGTGCAAAACTGCATGGGCTATTGGAACAACCAGCATGGATGGCAATGGTTTGAGGTCCTTCAGTGGGCATATGAGCAACAAGGACTGAAGCTTTAGGCTCCAGAAGAGCTGAGTTTCTACTCTGAGGCCTGCTGGGGCACCAGCAGTGGTCAACCTGGCTTTGACCAGATCCACAACAAGAGTGTTCCCTGGGGATCTTTTGCAGGGCAGACAGCAATGTGGTAGCAAAATTAAAACAGCAGCGTCTTTTTCAGAAGAAGGGCAGTTGTGTTTATCTGTTTACTGAAATACATTTAAAACCTAAGGATCTTAGGACTAACATCAAGGAAGAGTCTGCATGGACAAGCGCATATTTATTGAGCACATATTCTGGAATTGAAAAGTGAGTAAGGTACAGCCCTTATCCTTGAATTTACTGCATCATGGGAGACATGAACACATAACAAATAATTTACATTTGAATAAAATCTATAATAGATATAATGGAGACAGAGGCAAGGAATTAGACAAATCCTATGAGCATTCGTTTTCTCATCTTTAAAGTAGGGGTCACAACAGCTTCAAACCACCCAGGCGATGATAAAATGAAACAATGAATGTAAAGTGCTGAGTACAGTGCTTGAAGCCTGAGTTTTCTCACCTGTAAAATAATCTCACTTCATGAAGTTTGGGTGAAGATTGAGTGAGAAAACGTGTGTAGGGCATTTAGTGTATTGCTGACGCACATTGAGCACTCGAAATCGTTAGCTATCGATCTAATACTGACGTTGCTATTTTCATGGTGCAAACACAGGGCAGCTAATTCAGCATGTGGCACATTTGTGGGGTGGCTAGAGAGCTGTCAAAGCAATCTTCCCAGAAAACCCGACACCCAAGGTGAGTCATGAAGAATGAAAAGCTGTCTGACGAGTGAAAAGATAGGCAGGAGGCATTTCAGTGCATTCAATTCTCCCATTTCAACTTCTACTTGCAGGATTTACATGATTTCTTCTTTCCAAACTGTTGAGCCCCTGGGTGAATCACTAGGGCAGGCCTTTAGAACTGGTCTGCAGGTTTGTTGTGTGAGTGCTGTGTGTAATTATGTGCATACAACATACATGAAGTTAGGAAACTAATTTTTTTAATACCATTAAATGAGAGCTATTAAAAACAGGAAAAGAAGAGAACAAGAATGTGCTTCAGTTAGAAATTTAGGCTGTAAGGTGCAGAAACTCAGTCATGTTAGTTCAAATAGAGGTGTTTATCATGAAGAGGCATATATTCCAATAATGGAGAATTCAAGAAGGATCTGTGGTAAATTCAGAACTGAATGAACCGTCTGCTTTTTAAAAGTGTTTCATGGAGTCAGCCGGAGCTAGACTGAAGATTGCACGGGTTTTTCACCTTCCAATTCTACCCGTCTTCAGTATTTCCTGCAAATACTCCACATTCTGTTATGCTGTCCCTTGGTATTCTTTCTTCTTTGGGTGAAGTTTTTTCTTCTCCTAATGAGCTTTTGTGAGATATTGGCAGAGGACAAACTCAGGGGCTACTAGCCACTCGCCAAAGTGAAACCTATTTTCCTAGAGCTTTTTAAGCCTTCAGTTAGTGGTTATTTTACTGGCTGTGAGCTCACTTATGATTAGCCCTGCAACTCCGTGCAAGTATGGCACATGCAACCTTGATCAGTTTACCCAATTTGGTGTAGGAATAGGAGTGGTCTGATTTCCTTTTTCAATAACTCAACCATAGAAGGGATAATGTCAAGAATCTCTCTTAAGGGTACTTCAGAGTCTGGTCTATACTTTATCATTGTTAATTGCTATGAGAAAAAAAGGAAAGCTGCATTATTGACTATAATTCAGAAGATTCATAGTAACATCTATATGCATACTGTGGGGCATGTGTCTAATACTACCCCAGAACCCGGCAAGGGACCCTCAGCTGCACAAGACTAGCCCAGAAGAAAGGCATACAGGTTTCTGTCAATAGTGTTTCTTTGAAGAATTGAGATGAACCTATCCCTCTGCTCTCAGAGTGAGTGGTTTTAGGAGAGATGCACCAAGGACTCTTTTTGTTAATATTCCCATTTCCTACAGAAAAAGTTCATAGTAAGCCACTTTTTCACAAAGTGATATACATTCCCTCTCACACACCCAGGTTTAGGGCCCCAAGCTGTCTAACAAATCACAGCTCATGGCCAGAAAGTCATTCCCTGTTATTACATGTGATTGCTAGAAACACTGTCCCCATCTGAACAAATACTAGGATCTCAGTAGATATTACTGCATGAATTATTGCATGAGTGAATCAAAGCAAAATGTGGGCTTTGTCATTCTAAATTAATCTTTCTCCCCCTACCCCTTTTTTTCATTTTGGATAGTATCATGTGTTAAACAAGAGGCCCCATAATGCTCTAGATAAAAAGATACCAAATGGACCCTCAACTATGGGACCATGACTGTGGGTCTTGCTGCAAGCAAATGTGCTGAGATGATTTTTACTGGAGTGCCACCTTGGCAATTTAACACCTTCGAGCCAGTTCCTCTTTCCTCATTTCCCTCATTCACAGGTACCTGAGAGTCACATTTACTCTACTCCTTGTTCCTGCACTTACTCAACCACCAGTCATTGAAGGTTTTCCTGAACTAGAAGGTAGGTCATACAGTGCCTGTAAGGTACTACTCTAAAAGGGAACATAAGCGGTGATTTTTGTACTACATTGCAATAGCTCATTTCATGGATGCTCGATGAAATCAGTATAGCTGCGCTGACCTCAGATGGCTGAACGAATAAAGTGAGTTTGAGCTAAATACCATCACCTACCATAAGGGGTCCTAAGCGTCTCAGAACAGGTGTGTCATGGGCACTGCCCAACTCTGGGTGCTCCATATCGGATTCTCTCTCATGGGAAAAACAAGCACCAAGCAAATCTAGTCGCTTAAAAGGAGTCTCAAATAATACTAAATTATTGTTCCATTAATAATATTTCAGGATTTCGGAGCCAGAGAAGCTGTGAAGCTATGACAGGACGGTCAATGCTCTCCACACTCCCTATCTTCTTTCATAATGTAACCTGGGATTTCCTAGCTGTTATAACCTTACAGAGTTAAATGACAAAACACTGAACAATTCTGAATCTGTGCATAAACCTCATATATTTAGCCCTCTTCCCAATTATCAACTTAAGGCACCTATTGTGCGGAACATAAAAATCATCCATAGTCAGCTAGGCTGATATATCGTAAGACTGCAACAGAGAACTAAAACAAAAGAACTGGTTTAATAGCTATAGAAAGAAAAATATATTTAATTCTCCTTTATGTCCTTGCCATACACACTTGTTTCCACAGAGGATGTCTACAAACAGAAATTCATAAATATAAAAATTAAGAATGATAACTTCTATATATAATTTTTATATTAAGTTATCACTGATATACAATCTTATGAAGATTTCACATGAGCAACATTGTGATTACTACATTCACCCATATTACCAAGTCCCCCCCACACACCCCATTTCAGTCACTGTCCATCAGCATGATAAGATGCTATAGAGTCACTACTTGTCTTCTCTGTGCTATACTGCCTTCCCTGTGACCCCCTACATTATGTGTGCTAATCATAATGCCCCTTAATCCCCTTCCCCCTCCCTCCACACTCACCCTCCTCAACCCCTTCCCTTTGATAACTGCTAGACCCTTCTTAGGGTCGGTGAGTCTGCTGCTGTTTTGTTCCTTCAGTTTTGCTTTGTTGTTTATATATAATTTTTTAATTAAAAATAAAAACAGGGATATTATTATTATGAAAGGTAACCCAAAGGTAATATAACAACTCTGTGGGATGTGAGTTCAGAAGTTAATATAGAATTTTTATTAAAAATCTATTAAAATATGTCTTTGGGAGAGGAACTGACCTGGGATGATATGCAGGGACAACAGTACTAGCCGAGGCAGAGTCATGTAAGGAGTGACTTCCAGGGGTTTGTTTGCTGAGGAAACCAGAATTTTTATTCCATAGTTATTGAGGGCCAATATAGTCTAGCTTTCTATCTAGAACAATCTCTTGAGATGTTTAATGCATGAAGAGAGAGAGAAGGATTAATTTAGAATGATTGGACTACCACTATTTTTAAGATTAATTCTTGTAATAAATAATTATTAGGGGCCTATTATTTGGGAGGCACTGTTTCAGGTGAGGCAACTGAGAAGAAAAACCCAGTTCTCATAGAATTAACATTATATGTGAATGAACAGTCAGCAGACACAGAATTAAATAAAACTATATTAGATTCTAAACAATGCAACGGAGAAAAACAAAGCTGGCAAAACCCCCAGGGTCAGGTCCATTTTATAAGAACACAGGCATTGGATTAGAAGCCCACCACACTCCAGTAAGATCTTTTTATATAATCTTAACTAATTACGTGCGCAATTACCTTCTTTCCAAATAAGGTTATCTGCTGATGTATTGGGGTTCAGGACTTCAACATGAGAATACTGGGGAGATACAATACCTCCTCATGACACCTAGGGTTGTTACAGTGGGCTGTTGTGACGGCTTAATAAAATCATGTGTAAAAAATATTTAACCCAATGTTTGGCATGTGATGAATGCTGAATACAATATCTGAATATTAAAGGATATGAAACATTTGTCTCTACAGATGTTGCGAGCATTTTGTCCTTTTTGTAATTTGTATTTCTCTTTCTCTTTCTCACACATATGCACAAAGTTCATTCTTTGACTTTTTATGCAGCCAAATATTCCCATGTTTCCTCTTGTGTGCCTTCTACCTTCTGCACTGTCATGATGCATTTCTCCACATAACAGGGTAATATATACATCTTATACCAGCCTTTATTTTACTTCCTATACCAAAAGAAAATTTGTGACAAGGAAATCATTAGCACAGGTGACACTTTACAAGTGACAGAATTCTACTTGTCTTTTCTACATTTTTGCTGTCTCAACCTCAAAAAGATATTTTGAAAGCTAAGCCTACCATCCTGAACACCAGCTGGATTTATAAAATGGGTCATTTGTTAGACAACAGCCTTGGTCAATAATGCAATGCTATTCCATACAGAGAAGGCAAGCTCTCACATCAGAAGGTCCGCAAACTTTCCACTTTACAAGGACTTGTTCATAATATTCTCACAAGAAATTGCTTTTGGTAGAGAATTCACTGTAGGCTGTCAAAACAAATGTGAAACTTTCTGGCTTGAAAGTCATGGTTAATACACATCTTGTTCCCACAATGACAGCTGGAACAGGCAGAGTTGCCCATTATAAAAGGATCAACACTAGATGGATTTAAATAAACAGCCCTTGGAGAATCATGAGGTCTCAAAGTGCTGCAGAGAGGTCCCAAACTAAAATAACAGCAAAAAATGGACACGGATGATAAACATTTCAGGATGTGTCAACTGTATTCTTCCATGCCTTTTATTTCTCAACTGTAGACCTGGCTTTTAGGTAAGTGACCAGGAACTATACTGAAATTGAGTCATTTAAGTGTTTTATTCCACAACCACATCAGAGATTCCAGTAGCTACCACTTAAAATGTAAGATAGCAGATTGTCATGAGAAGCAATGACAGATTCCATGTAAGGTTCTTAGCACACTGCCCAGGTGTGACACTTGTCTCATCATTGTCATCATCACCATTATCATCACCGTTTAGACATAGTTTTTAAAATAAAACATCTGAATTCAATTTTGTGCTTTTTACTTATTACCTAGAAGATGACAAATAAAAATGTCCAAAACAAACTTCACTTTTTAGAAATGGAAACTGTTTGTAGTTATTCTTTCTCTCATAACTGCTCTATCAACTCTCCGGTTTATCAGAGCAAATAATCTGTCTGTGTGTGTGTCACCCAAAGCATACAAAATCCCACAATGCCGGGATGTATGTGGGGATTGTCTGCACTTCACCTGGGGTTCCATAACACTTCTCAAGGACATTGATGATATAACAGGGATAATTTAAAAATATAAACACTTCAGAGTCTAATAGAATAAATGGTAGAATGTTTGATAGCATAACCAATACAGTAAAGGGGCAATGCTCAGATTAACAGTATTACTTTTTGCAGAGCCTTTCATTTCAGAGAGTCTCAAAAGAGCCACCATTAACTTATTCCTAGTGGAATAGGCAGAATATAGAGGCCAGTAAGTTAAAAATGAGTTCTTGGCCTTAAAAACAGTGTTTAGTCAAGGCCTTTGGCTATATGTACTTGGGCATGGCCCCGACCAGAAGCAAAAACACTGAGGACCTAGCAGGTTTGGAGAAATAATATTTCTAAAGAATGTCTGCGCTCGGCTTCTATTAGCCCCTCAGTGTAAAATTATCAAAACCCTCCCAGCCACCAAACCTCCACCAATGGGAATGAAGCTGCTAAAGCTGTGCGGCCTCCAAGAAGGACAACCTACCAACGCCCACCTTGTCGTGACCATGAGAGAGAAATGGACAGATGTGCCTCAGAGATGAAAGAGCCAGAGACCATGGAGGGAAATGGAAGCAGAACCTGGGATCATCAGGTAGGTTGACCACAGAAGGCGCTCCATTGCCAGGACAGGAAGTTCTCCCTATTCTTTTCAAACGAGACAGGTTGATTGTTCTGGCTCACTGATGACTGTATGACTCCCATTTTTTCTCTTTTCCAAATGGAAGGTGTTATTATAGCTACTTATTTTCTTACACTTTTCCCCTCTTCGATTAGGTATCCCCTGGGTGGGGAGCACATAACTGTCTTTAACTGACACTGGCCAGACCATGGAAGCTTCTTGTAGACCTGAAGGAGAGGGCTGCATGTTACCTGGACATGGTGCTCAATGCAGTTACCAGATGCAGAAACTAGATCATTACCTTTTGGCAGGTGAATAAGTATATATGTGAATGAGAGGAGGGCATATAAAGATATAAGTAGTTAGATAGGGGATGTCACAAAGACTACACTGATTATCAAACATCCCAGTTCACCTTCTTCTTTAAAACAGAATCCTTATTTTACCCTGGGCTGATTTTATTCATAGCTATAAGTATACACTTTCCAGCCTCTTTTTCCTTGTCCTTGTTAAAATGAACAAGGAAATGTAAACAGAAGTTGCTGGGTAGAGCTTCTAGTAATTCTCTTTAGGATGGGTGACTCCTATGTCTCTTTAAGAGGGCTGCCATTTTGCCTTTTACCCTTTTCTTTCCAACTTGGAATGAAAGCATTTTGGCTGGTGTCTTGCAGCCTTCTTGTGACTGAAACTGGAAGCAACACAGTAAAGAGAGGTTGGCAACCAGAGAAAAAGTTCTGAATCCTGACCAAGATGGCCTTAATGTTCCTCTCAGATTGATTATACTTTAGGCAGGCTTCTTCCTAATTATAAAAGTCCCTGAACCCCCTTTTCTTAGCACATTTACTTTGGAGAACTTGTAACTGCAAATCCTTTCTCTACCCCTTTGATGTGTGCCCGAATATCCTTAAAGCCTTTTGCCAGTTTTAAGGCCCTAGGAGGTGGTCAGAGACCTGGATCTCTTTGAAATATAAACATCAAAGGAAGATCTGGCCCTATCTCCCAGTCTCTGTGCAAGGATAGAAGCCTACCCGCAGTGGGCACTGTGCTCCAACTTGAAAAACTACCTCCTGCCAGGCAGAGAGGGGAGACTTTACTTTTCCTTTGGGTAAAGCTAATTAGCAAACACGGATGGCCTATGATCTCCCCACCACAGCTCCTAGACACTCTGCTGCCCTTTGTTTCAGCCGAGCTGAGTATCTGGACTTAAGTCTGTGCTCTTTCCTCTTGGTAGCAATAGCACTGAAATAAATCAATTTCTGTCTGCTCATCTTGTCCAGTGCAATTTTTCTTTAACAATGTCTAATGACTCTGTGGACTTCCTAGTTCCAAACTTCTCCGACATGATAAAATAAACTTCCAATTTACTTAAGTCACTATAGTCAGGACACTTTTTACCTGGACCAAAAGCAGTTCCTAATTGTAGGAAGGTTTGAAATGCAAGGTTGAGTAAAAAAATATAAACCTATGACAAAGTCTATTGGGGTCTGTAAAGTCTATCTGGGAAGCGAGCCAATCAGAGTTAAAATATTCCAATCTTTTATTTTCTTAAAAAATGATGTAAGGTATTATTTGACTGGATCTTTATAAATTTAAGTATGCATGGTAAAATTTCAAAACAACTGCTGAAAGATTGAATACTGAAATATGTAACTTTCAAACTTGTAGAAGTAAAATTTAGAATAAGAAAACAGGTGATGGGTGTGTTAATTAACTTGACTGTAGTAATTTCACAACAGAGATGTATATTAAATCATCACATTTTAAAAAACCATGCTGTACAATGTAATATATACAATTTTAATTCATCTATCATACCTCAATAAAGCAGGAAAAAAGAAAACCAAAGTTTTATATTTGGGGGGTATGAAAAGTAACCTCAAAATATATAATGTAAAAATCTGTAAAAGTACCAACCAGTCACATTTCTCTTTCAGAAATTGAGAGGTTAGGCAAAAGAAAAAATACACACACATACACCATTTGCACAGCACAAGTGGGCTTAATTTAATAGATAATCTTTACCTAACAACAATCAGATAATACACTTTTTTCTTAAACACACATGGAACACTTACAAATAATGTTCATGTCCTGGTTGCAAAACAAATTTTAAATATCAAAGAATCAGTGTCATGTACACCAGTGTATTTACAACATAATTAAAGGCCAAGAGATAATCATTTCTTATTAATAAAGTTTTATTTTTTTTTCATAAAGCACTTGTCCAACTTTTCTTTCAGGGAAACAAGTATATCTTTTACTATTCACAAATACAACTTTGAGTTTGCTTCCTAAGTGATTTTGGTATGATGCTTTTATACTATATATCTGTTAACGTTGTTATTCATGTTTTTGGACCCATATTTTTGTCAAAGCAATCTTGGAGTGATATTTATCTGAAAGACTCTGAAATGCTCATTTTATTCTACAAATTATCATCACAATTTATGACTATTAGTACCTTAGTTTTGAAAAACATACGTTGAAAAACATATGCAGTAAGTGATGGTAGGGAAATAATGGATTTTACAGCATAACAGCTGACATCACAATCATTAAATTCAATGTCAAATTAAACTTTAACATACTTGTTTTAATTGGCTATTTCAACTAAATTAGAGATTTTCAAGTCAAAATTTAAAGAAATCCAGACATACGTTAATGATAAGGGCTGCCCCAGCTCTCCCATCTCATGTGCATCTATTAAGATACAGCTGCTGTATTCCCAGCGGGACTTGCAGGTTTGCAGAGCTGTACATTTCCAACATGGCTACTACAGCTAATTTCCATTATAAGTAGTCTGGTGTCAAAGGCACGAGGTGGGACCGATTAAATCAGCCCATGGGGCTGCAGCTTGGCCAGGCAAAGCCAATTAAACATACCTAAGGAAGGTTTAGTCCAACCTGATATAGCATTAACTGAAAGATATATATGTGTATATAAAGGGATTAAAATAGGATAGGACTTCCTTCCTGTGATCCCCTAGGTCTTATTTGCTAATACCGATTGGTCCAAAATCCAATCTTACAAACAAAGAACAGAATCTGTTCCTAAGTTTAGGGAGCATTTGGTCTGTCACAAACATGTAAGGAATATTCAGGACTAGAAGAGGAAAAAGACATTCCCACCCCTCTCCAAGTTCTGTATAAATGTTCAAGAACTTTCAATAAATAGAATCACTAAAAAACAAAGTTATCACCTAACTTTCTGCTTCTTCAAGTAAGTTGCAGGAGAACATTTGAGGATAGAATTGATTAAAGAAAGGGAAAACTCCAGGCAAAACTAATGGTTATTCAAGTTAAACAATTAGATAACTCATGAAATAAAAGTCATCTCATATCTAAGTGAAAAATAGATCAGGGCATTTGGCAATATTGAAAGGAAAAGGACCACTGGAAAATTAATTGCCCAGCAGAAAAAAATGAGCGGGATAATGTCCTTTCCCTAAACAAGGGTTGTTCAAATAAGCAGTATATCCTCTGTGTCCACTATCACAAAACAGTGATTTTCTTAAAGGAAAATGTCTGTACAATTATAGGGACAAGGGACCTCTTTCCTAGTGGACAAATGAGCAAATAATGTGGTCACTCCTCCCACCACCGTTCTGTCACCTCGTCCTTGGAGTAATCACTGTCTTAGTGAGAGCAATTTCAATCATTCTTCAAGCTCCATCTTTACCAGATACTTTTTCTATTTTCTGAAGCCACTCATGTAGGCAGAATGCCTTCCAGACACCATTAATCTGGTGGGATGAGATTCGTTATGTATATAGATTGCCTTTAAATGTGAACAGGATGGTTTCTTTCTGGAAATCCCAGAAGAAGACTCCCCAGCCATCTGATAACACGAATTGACTACCCACTCTCTGACACTCCCCTCCTGGCATGTTAGACCTTAAGTCCATCCCACATTGTCTCTGAGACATTAACAGCCCAGATGTGGGACACACAAACAAATCCTTAAAAGACTCAACTGAACTGGGTGTGCATTTATGAAAACTAGCCTTATACTGAAAAGACTGTGGCTCACTTGTTATCCTCTGTGCTGTCCCTAGCATGCTCCTTTCTGCCCGTCAAAGAGCCAAATGTGTGAGGATACTGCTTTGTAGAACACTTAAGAGACATGGGTAGGTTTGTACTTCTTTACTTCCCTGAACTGCCAACCCTGGTATCATCCTATTGTCAATCCCCGAAGCATATGCTGATTCTGCAGCAGACAATCTATGCTTAGCATTAGGACCAGCTTTATGGGCATGCAAGCTGTGCTGTGGCACACAGCCTCATGATGAACAGGGAACTCTGTGCTTGGGTTCCAGGTGCTCTCAGCATCTTGAATTTCTTAGTAATTTTTTTAATAAGGAGCCTCACATTTTCATTTTCACTGGGTCCCACAAATTAAATTACCAGTCCTGGTCAGCATTGTCTAATATATCCATTGCACCTAGACTGACTCTATCTATTTACAGACACAGTGTGAATTCAACAGTACTTGTGACCAGTATTTCTTAAATATTGTTCAGAATATGCTTTTACTTTCCTACCATAATCTTAGAGATAAACTCCAATTTTATCAGATTCAAGTCCATTATTTAAGCCAAGACAGAACACAAAAGAAAATGGAAAAGCTGGTCACCAGATGACCTCTGCATGTGGAAATCCCATCTCCTATCCATGACTTGATTTTTTTATATGCTGATATAGTCAAACACTATAAAGGATTATTCAGTGTAATTAAGTTTATAATTAACATGTGCAGGCAACCTTTCTCAAGGATAAACCACGGGAACCACTACATGCCCTTCAGCTTAGAGACTTGTTTTACTATACATGACAACAACCTAAGAATCTTCTTGAACCTTATAGAACCTGATAAACACAAATATTGCAGGAAATCTCTGAGGAATAGAATCATGTCATGTTCCTCAGCTAAAAAGACATTACAGATCCCATCAAAATAAAAAATGTGTGCTCTGCAAAGATCCCATGAAGAGGGTGAAATGACAGGCTATACAGACAATGTGACAATATTTGCAAACCACATATTCAACAACGGACTTGTATCCAAAATATGTAAAGAACTCTAAAAATTCAACAGTGAAGCAAACAAGCAAAAACAATCCAATTAGAAAATGGGCAAAGACCAGAACAGACATTTCACTAAAAAGGGCAAAGAGATTGGAAATAAGTGCATGAAAAATGTTTAGCATCATTAACCATTAAAGAAACATAAATTAAAACCACAGTGATATGTCACTACACACTAACAAAATGGCTACAACTTAAAAATGTATTTTATGTACATACATATATATATACACATGCACACACACACAACCAGATATATATGTACACATATATGTGTGTGTGTGTATATATACATATACACACAATATATAATTTCACACACACACACTGTATAACTTCACCTATATAGCATTTTTTTGAAATGAGAAAATATAGAAATGGAGAACATATTAGTGAACTGCCAGGGGTTCAGACAGGTTCAAAAGGGTATGGAAGGTAGCTAAGTGCGACTATAAGAAGAAAATCCCAGAGATCTTAGTGGTGAAAGAATCTGAACTATATTAATGTCAATATCCTTGTGACTTTGTACAAGAGTTTTGCAAAAAGTTCCCATTGGGGAAACTGAGTAACGGGTACTGAGGACTCTTTGCGTATTTACTACAACAGTATGTGAATAAACAATGGTCTCAAAACAAAAAGTTAAGACATACCCTTTCATATATTCCCTTGAAATTGTTATCATGCTACATTTTAGAAACTGATTTACCTAACTTTAGATTTTGCCCATATTCCGATCAAGAAAGGCTCAACTCAGTAATTTAGGAGTCTTGAAATAAAATGAAGGCAAAGGTGTCTATTGAGATTCACATACAGGTTGTAATTTCATCTATGCTTATGGTCTGAAAATTAATGGGAGCCATTAACTTAAGCAATTAATTATGTCTTTAGTGGCTTATTAATAATAATCTCTGTTCATTCCAGTTCTTTACTATGGGCAACAGTGTTACAGTTAAGTGTTTTGGCTGACCTTCCTTTTTATTTAGCAGATATAAGGTTATTAAAGTAGTTATAAAGAAATATGACATCTTTGGTCGATCTGATGATTGGTATCTTTGATTCTCCAAAGGAGTAACGGTGCTGGCTGACACCAAGACCAGTGTGGGAAGGAAGAGGAGACCAGTCCCCTTACCACGGGCTAAGGCAGTGCATAGAAACAAATTACCTTGTTTAGAGGCTCGGTGACCAAGGATGGACATCGAAGGATGTAGAAACATTTGTGGCGTGGTAGAAAGAATGCGCTTAGTTCTACCACTTAAAATATAGGTGCAGCTGTATCTCAAGCTCTGAAGGAATTTCTTGTATATAAAAATGCAAAGATCAAGAATGGCTAAGGTAGACTTGAGCAATACAAACATTGTTAAGAGAGCTTGCTCTACCAATTAGTAAACCTTACTGGAAAGCTACTCCAATTAAGTCAGTATGGGATTCATACACAACCAGAAAAAAAGTGTACGTGTTTGTGTTTTATATACATACAAATATATATATATATATATGCATATTTATAAGCTTATAGCTCCCAATTTCATATCTTTAGCTTAACTCTTTCTTAATTGTCTATACAATATATTCACCAGAAGGCTAACAGGGATCTCAAATTTAATATGTCCAGAGAGGGGTTGAAAAAAAAATTTAACATGTCCAAAATCACTTTTGGTTATCACACCTGTGGCAGACACCACTGTTTGCTGGTCTCTCTGTCTGCCTTCTCATAACAAAAAATCCCATGTTTTTACTGAGCACATGAACATGCAGTGATGGACTATATTGATATTCCCATCTTTTTTGTCACCAGCACTGAGGAAGGATTCTGTCCCCAGCACCAAACCCCAAGGGACTCAGAAGAGTCACATCACTCATTCGTTGGGTAATAGGCATATAGATCTCCGGTCCTGGCTAAGGACCTTGAAGTTGCCCATAAACCAGATCCAGTCCCTCTTGACTGTGGTCCAAGAGCCCCTAAAGGTAAGTCCACCAAGGGCCCTGTAACCGGGCTGCAGCCCCTCCCAGCCACAGTCTGCAGCCAGCCCTCCTGGCCCGGGGACCCAGCAGGATCCAGCCCCACCTACATCCCTGGAGATACTAAAAGAGCCCCACATAGCCGCATTCCTCCAACAGACCCGACAGCCCAGGGGGTCCAGCGGGTGACACTCGTGTCTGTGTTCCTGCAGCTCCTGAAAGGATCCAATAGTCAGCTCGAGCCCCTCCCAGCCGCAGTTCGTGAACGGTACCGGAGGACCAGGGAATGAACGGGAGACACTCCCGTCCGCGCTTCAGATCCTAAACGGGCCTTATACTTGCTTCCAGCCCTTCCAGCCATGGCCAAAGACCAGTCTAGCCTGCCCAGGGATCTGGCAGGAAGCACACCCAACTGTGTCTTCAGAGCTAGGTCTGCATGTGTCAGTCTTAGCAGTGGGGCCTAACACAGCCATGGGGTTCAGTTCTGGTCTCTCTCAGTCAATGTCCAGAGTCGGTTCTACGCAGTAAGGACCCATCCAGTAACCGGATGATGCAGCCCCACTAAGGATCTGGTGGGAGCAGCACCTGCCAGACAGCGGGTAATGGGGCTGCTTTCTGAGGGTCCCGCTGTGGACCCTGAAGCAGACCTTTCCCCAGCACTGCCTTCCTGAATGATATACTGGAGATGGTCTCGTCCACTAAGGTAGCAGACAGAATCCATGCCTGCCCAGGTCCCTGGTAACACTGCAGACCTGGTGACAGTCCCATCATCAGTCTCAGCCTGGCACAACTGCAATTCTAGAAGTAGTCCCAACAGCCTGAGAAACAGACTAGAAAAGGTGTTTACCTGCTGAAACCAACTGATAAAGACTGGAAGAGGTATTTGTTCCTTCAAATGCATAGACACCAGTGCAAAGTTACATGGAATATTAAAAATAAAGAAAATATGACACCACCAAAGGAAACTAATAAAGCTCCAGTAATTGACCCCAAAGAAATGGAGGTCTACACATTTTCTGACAATGAATTCTAAATAATAATCTAAAAGAACCTCAGTGAAAATCAAAATAACACAAACAAAATCAGGAAGAATTAATACTGTTAAAATGTCCATACTACCAAAACCATCTATAGATTCAAAGCAATTCCCATCAAAATTTCAAAAGTGTTTTTCACAGAAATATAAAAAACATTCAAAAATTCATGTGGATCTGCAAAACACCCAAATAGCCATAGCAATCTTGAGAAAGAAAAACAAAGCTAGAAGCCTCATGCTTCCTGATTTCAAACTATACTACAAAGCTATAATACCCAAAAGCCTATGTCACTGGCATAAAGATACACAGACCAACAGAACAGAATAGAGAGCCCAGAAATAAACCCATACTTAAATGGTTGACTAATATTTGATCAGGGAGCCAAGAATACTCAATGGAGAAAAATTCATGGAGTTTTTCCTATGAATGGTGTTGGGAAACCTGGATATATATGTACATGCAAAAGAATGAAACTGTACCACTATGATATACCACTGGGAAAAGTTAACTTAAAATTGATTAGGGACTTAAATCTAAGGCCTTAAACCATAAACATCCTGGAAGAAAACATATGGAAAAAGCTTCTTGACTTTGGTCTTCGCAATTGCTTTTTAAATATGACACCAAAGGCACAGGCAACAAAAGCAAAAGTAGTGATGTTGGACTTACCTCGACCCAAAAAGCTCCTGCTCAAGAGAAGAAGCAGCAAGCAGAATGAAGAGGTGGCCTACAGAATGGAGAAAATATCTGTAAGCAATATATCAGATAAAGGGTTAACTTTCAAAATATATAAGGAACTCATACAACTCAAGAGCTAAAAATCCAAATAATCTGTTTGGAAAATGGGCAGAAGACCTGAATAGACATTTTTCCAAAGACATAAAAATATCCAAGCGCATAAAAATATTCTCAACTCCACTAATTAACATGGAATGCAAATCAAAATATAAATGAGATATCACCTCTCACGTACTAGAATGATTATTATCAAAAAGACAAAGATAGTAAGTGTCAGCAAGGATGTAGGGAAAACGTAACCCTAGTGCACTGCTAGTGGGAATGCACATTGGTGTAGCCACTATGGAAAACAGTGTTGAATTTCCTCAAAAAAGTACAGATAGAACTACCATAGGATCCAGAAATTCCACATTGAGTGTATAGCTAAAGAAAATAAAATCACTATCTCTAAGAGATATCTGAACTCCCTTGCTCACTGCAGCATTATTTATAGTAGCCAAGACATGGAAACAAGTGTCTGTTGACAGAAGAATGGATAAAGAAATACATGACATATACATTGTAAATCCAGGGGGAAAGTCCTGAAGCAAAATACCTGTGAAATCGAAATCAGTCAAAGGGAGAAATAAAGTGGGAGAAACCCGTTTATTTCTTACAAGGAGTCATCCACGTCTGCTCCCCTGGGTCGCAGAAGAAGAGACTCCCCCAACCTCTCCAGTGCAGACACGTCCTCGCTCCCCCTTGTAAACACCTACTGATAGGGAGATGCACTAAGGCCAGGGGAGAGATTCTGGAAATACTGCAATTTTACCCACATAGATGTATATAAATATGAAAATATCAGACATAAAATAGAAGGAAATCCTGTCATTAGTTACAACATGAATGGGCCTTGGGG
>JAQQAC010002629.1:2707514-2755163 GCA_029783875.1 Phataginus tricuspis | reverse complement strand
CCTCTTCCTCGCTCTCGCATTATCTGGCACTCTTAGCAGGTAAAATACATTAGTGAAAGCAAACAGTCTCCCTCCCCCCACCACAAAAACAAAGCAAAACTCAGTTTCACAGTGCTGTCAAGAATTTTTGTTTCTACCACCTGAAGACTCTTTTATCAGATTTGTTTCTGACTCTTCACTATATTTTGATTAGAATTAACTTTTAATTTAGCTTGTAAATAATTTTCTATCTGATGGACATGTATCAGTGGTACCATTTTTCATTAAACCGTACTCAGATTTAAGGGCACTTTTTCTCTACTACAGTGAAGATTGGTGACGTCCTTAGATTTACTTAAGGAAGTATCTGGTATTGGGGAAATGTCAGATTTCAGTATCATGCAATCAGTTCATTTTGGAGTCAGTGAAATCCATCATTAGTTTCATCTCCCATGCCCCAACTCCAATCATTTTCTGACTTTGCTACAGAGCTATGGAGAAGGGAATGACACGCTAGTTTGGGGGCAGAAGCCCTGCACTTGCATGGAAACTCCTGCCCTCTTCTTTGCTGGTCTCTTGATTTGCAGCTAATATAGCAGCAGAAACAAATGGGCTGCTGGAAAAAAATTCAGCTTGAATGACTCTGCCACTCGGTCAGCCTTCAGTGGGCCGGCTGTCTACTTCTCTGAGTCTGTTTGCTCATCTGTAAGGCAGGGAAATCCCTTTGTGGGCTGATGAAAGTATCGCTTCCAGTGGCAGCAAGTAAGGATCCAGTGAATATCGTTTCCATGTTTTGATTCCCTGAACATCCAAAACACCTCATTATCTTGGTGTGAGAGTGATTAGAGGAGGAACAGGGTCATCATCCGTGTTCCCTTATTCTCCTACCTTAGTATGTTTGTTTTCCAAAGAGACGGGCAGAGTCAACATGATAAATAGGAGCAAGGACTCACACATGCTACTATTCTCTCTTCTTTTCCAAATTTCCTTCCTAAAATTGGCAAATATATATTTTCCTCTGAAAAGTGCTTAATGCTTCACATGCCAGAAACGAAATATTTACTGAGTACCTAACATGGGCCTGGCTCTCTGAGAGTGGCAGGAGATATGATTTTGAACAATGAGTACCCAACATTTAGCACAAATAAGACATAATCTCTTTCTTCTTTCTTGAAGCTAAGTGTTGAATAGGGAAATACTATTAATCAAGAAATCATACATAAAAATATCAAACTGTAATTTTGAAAAGTGCTGAAGAAGGGTTCATGACCTATTAAAGACTATAATTTTAGAATATGACCTAGTGAGAGAAGGGAGAGTTTCTAAGAGGAAATACTTTTTGACTTGAGATATGAGTGCTGTGAAGCTTCTGGGGAGTGAATAGGAAAAGGAAAAGAGGCAGTAGCATATTCAATGTCCCTCTGCTGCAAAGGACCATTCCCAGTTCAAGAGGCAGACAGACTGCCTTCAGTGAGAGAATGGAGGGGAACAGGGTGTTAGATGAGGCAGGACAGCCTGGTAACAGCCACACCTGGTAGGGACTTTCAGGTTGTTTCAGTGCCTATCACAGTGTAACAAACCACCCCATAACTCAGTGGCATTAGGTCAATAAACATTTTATTATGCTGAAAGATACTGTGTATCAGTAATTCAGAAAGGGCACAGAGAGAAAGGCCTTCCTCTGCTGTATGGTGTCTGGAATGACCTAAATGGGTGGAAGCTGACATGGCTGGGCCTGGAAGACCCACTGGGAAGATAGTTTCTTCATTCCCCTATTTAGCAACTGAACCTGAATGGCTGAAGAATGGCTCCCCAGTGGCTGTCAAATGGCGCCTACACATGGGCTTTCCAGTATGTCAGCGTTAGGGTTGTCCAATCTCTTGTCGGCTTAGTACTCCAGAAGCAAGTGTTCCCACAATAGGAAACTTGCACGACCATCGGTGATCCAGTCTTGGAGGTCGTGCTGTGTCAGTCCCAATATCCTCCATCACGAGGCAGTGACAAACGCATCCAGATTCAAGGGGAGAGAAGAGAGACCCCGACTCTTGATGGAAAGACAGAAAGAGAATGTGTGTGTGGCCATGCTTAAAAACCACCACAAGGACATGTTAAGGACCTGTTGCTTTTACCCTAAGAACAATGGAAAGGTTGTTAAGCTTGGGGTCACCACGGTCAGGTGTGTGTGTCGATCATCTCTCCGGCTATGGAGTGAAGAACAAAGAAGAGGAGAGCTCAGGTGGAGCAAGTGGACAAGACAGAGGTTCAAAGCGGTCCGGACAAGAAATACCTGAGCCTGGACAAGAGTGGTAGCGAGGGAGCTGGAGAGAAGTAGGAGACTTAGGTGATTTTTGGAAGTATCACTTAAATAACGCTGATGGTGAATTGGGTAAGAGAGGAGAGGTGAAGGGAAGTGACGAGGATGACTCCTCGGTTTTTGATTCACACAGCTGGATAATGACAGGTCCCTTTTCTGAGATCAGGAGCATGACTAGAGATGAGACGGGAAGATAATGGGTTTTACTAGGCAAATAATGAATTTGGGATAACCTTTTGAGAAAATGTTTGTCAAACATCACTTGACAAATTGCGACAAAAGGAGATGTTAAGTGACTGATTATGTTTCTGGAAAATGAGAATGACAATAAGAAGAAATCGTCTTAACAGTTGCATTATACTACTTGGGCTGGTTATTAGTTTGGTGAAAATGCATGATTCAGATGTTGCTCAATGACCCATTAAATATTTTTTGAGCATCTAATATACAATTTAGAATGTAGTTAGGATAGCATGGATGAGGACATGAAGTGTTAAGACACAAATAATAAGCCATAACAATCCAGTAAATGTTGTCATGTTTTTGTAATGGTTTAGAGTTGCAGGGAGGCCGAGTGTAGCCTATCAGGCTTAGATAAGTCAGGTTGCAATTTTTCATCTGAGGTCATAGCTATGCTACAGTTTAGGTGCACAGGTGTTCAGTAATAAACATATTAATAAAATGCAGAACACCTGCTCATGGCTGAATTATTAATAGATAAATCTTTATATAACATGACATTATCTGCAGTAGTGTGTCTGTGCTTCCAAGTTGATAAAACCCAGTTTGGGCTTCTAGCTTGTCATCCGTCTTCACTCTCTCCAGTATAATTTCTGCCAACGCTTAGGGAATTTTGGTTTATGGCTGGCACTTTAAGAGAGGAAGCTCTTAAAGGGGAATCCCAACAACCTTCAGATTCTGATCCTCCCCAGTTCTGTTTCCTATAAAATAAGTCAAACTTTCCAGAGATTTCTGGAATTGTGTAAATGCCCCTGTGACAGGAGAAGATGCTGATAATAAGCTCTAGAGCAGCGCAGGTGTGACATGTTATTGGGTCATTAAATCGACTTAGTGCACCATGGCCAAAATATGATGGAACAGAAAATAATGAAATGGAATGGGTGCAATATAACAGAATGTACTGAAATGTGTTGCTATTATTACTATTCACACAAAAAAATTTTCATGGGCTAAAGTGACTAATGTAAACCTTGATCCCATTAAAAATAAAGGAAAAACAGGCTCACAGTACACCAGACTTTCAAGTAGCATTGACCTCACGTGTCCCATGCCGGATTAATTTATAATACAGCTAGCATGACCAAATACATTAGACATCTTTCCTAATATCTGATTTTATATTTTTCATAAGGGAATTCTCTCTAAATTTTGTATTTAGCATTGATACACTCAAATTTTCTATTAATACTGATATCTTAATGTTTTCATACATTATAAGGGAGAACACTGTCTTGGATGACTTACCAATATCCCCAGAAAAGTATTATTTCAGGGTGGGGAATTTATTTTAGTCTTATTTGTATACCTTGTACCCAGCTCAGTGCTTGATGAATTGTGATTAAAACATGTTTGCTATGGCCATTGAATAAATAAATGGATTCATTAATAACATGCTAGGGCAACTATCATTTTGCATAATCTTTCAGCTTCTAGAAGGAAGCTGGGGCATAAGGGCCCTGGCATCCTCTTGGAGAAGCCTTCCCCTCAGTGATGACAGACGGGTAAAGCCTGGCTGTGCGGCAAGACATAGTTCTTCTATGTCAAGTCACCTGCCCCAGGCTTCAGACTGTCTCCTTGAGAAAATTATTCTGGTCTCTGACTCGCCAACTTAGAAAGATGTTACCATTTTCCGTGCGCATGATAATGATAACATATTGACCAATGAGCCTGAAGCTTTCTGGTTTGAAGCTCTCCAGTTATCCAGCTCGGAAACCCAAACTTTCTCCTACTGAGTCTACCTCTGTTTACCTCCCCCTCCGTTCAGGGAGGGCAGCCAAGAATGAGCCTCTGGGCCATCGTCACACTGGGTCGGTGTGGCCAGGGCACCGGTCAGGAGACTTGGCCCTATGCTCGAGAGAAGCAGTGCAGTTTGCGGGCTCCAGGGGGTTCCGTCTGTCCCGACTGTATTCCATGGCAGGTTCTCACCTCCACCAGCCCACTAATCCTGCCGGAAATCTCATCAGCACAGTGACTTCCCAAATTGACATGAGAAAAAATCAGGAAATTTTTCTAAGGGTTCATCTACTACTTAAGAAAGATCTGAACCTGATTGGTTTACCAGCTTGGCGGACTCTATCAAACTAGCCATTTTTCATTTAGGAAATAAAGATGAGACATTGTCAAGGTGAGCATCAGTGAGAGAAACCCTTGCTTACATTCAAATAGAAGAGATCATATCCTCCGTATCCAAGCATCTCAGCAGTACTCCTGCCCCTCTGGCCCTATTCTGCACTCGAAGATGGGGGTGTTGTCTTTTTACATTGAAACTCTTTCTTGATTTTCTTTCACTGAGGTATCAGTTGCTCAGAGATGTCTTTAAATACTTCTCTTGAAAAAAATTAGGGTCTTTTTAAAAAGCCTGGATTCACACAATATCAAAGAAAATAATTCTATTTGGGGAGATGGGAATACAGGGGAATTGATTTATCTAAAATATTTATCAGATCACATAAAGAAACTGTACCTTTTGAGATTAAAAATAAAAATTTGACATTTTAATTGTCATTCTGGTGCTCACTGGGTTAAGATTTCTCAACATATCCATCTGTTTTCATGACAGAAAATTCAACTAGATCAAAATGACAGGGTTTGCAGAACTATAAATCTAGTAGTAGTTCTGTTCGGGTTCCTTCCTACAGTGGTAGTGACTTCTTTTATGTCAGACATTCTCAAGGACATGGTCATAATGGGGTTCTAGCGAGCTGCTGGCATTCTGTAGGGCAAAATGGGCAATGAATTAGCCTATATTTTTTCTATGCTTAAGTATCATTTTTATTTGATCAAAGGTTGATAAATTGGTAAGAAGGAAGGCACAGCTGGGCTTCCGGAACTGTGTTACTCCGTCAGGCTTATTCCTTTACTATCTCTTTGGCAATGTCTTGAAGTAGTGTTGACTTCTAATGATTTAATTGTTTAGGGTAACACGTAATTGGATTGAAGTCCTAGGGATGAGTGAATTTGGAGAGAGTCCATCAGCAAACCTTGAGCAGCAGGATATATTTCTTCTCTTTTTGAATGTTGAAATTGTGTTTGAGAAATATTATTTCTATTGAGTTTTAGAGCTTCTGGCCCAGACCAGTCACAAGTTTTGTCAAACACACTAGTTCTGCCAAGGTTCACACTCAATCAGGAAGAAAACAGAATTGATTTGGATATTGTTTAACAAATTGCAGATAATTTTTAAATATTTTAACATCTGTCTATATTTTTCACATGAAGATGTAAAAATCAAAAACATTTCTTGAGTTTACTATAAATCTGACAAAATAAAGGGTCTTGGGATCATAAAAACAATCTATTTTCTTTGGGCATGTTTCTCCCCCTCCCCCTGCCCCAGCATTTCTCCCATGCCTTTAGAAAATGCATAGAAAGGGAAATAAAATAACTTACTAAATTTCACAGGGTTTGTGCAGTATTCTACTTTGAACGGTAGTTTCTGAGTTTATCTAAATGTACAAATAACATTTGTATATTTTATTTATTACCACAGAGTTATCTAAAAGAATTTTCTTAACATTATTTTCATCCATCACCATTCTTAGAAAAGTCTCTGCTACATAGTGAAAACTCAGAATTTGGTAGGGCAAATATTAATACATGTTTCCTTATGCTTTTAATGGAAATATTTTGCTATGGAGTTAGTGTCTGAGGAATATAAAGGTAAGAGTAAACGTATCAACAGATAGTAAACTAGAGAGTTCAGGAAATACAAATTTTAAAAAGCTGTTGAAACAGATTGAGAGTTCTAGTTAAAGATGGCAGATTGCCCAGGTATGTTTAACTCTTCTTTCCTCTAACACTTACTAAATGAGAAGAGATTTTAAAAAAGACATAATACTTTCAAGAACTGAAAAATGAGTGAAGGCAATTCAGCAATGAAATGTCAGGAGCTAGAAAACAGATGCATTATGACAATGACTTAGCGGACTTGAGAAAAACTGAATCTTAAACTTGAATTAGGGGAAATCTATTAAGCGATATATCTATAGTGGGATCAATACCCCAAAGTGTCGTAAGTTGGAAGAACCAGTCACCTTTGGAAGTGATGATAAAAATGGGGTTAAAAACAGAAGGATTGGTCCAAAATCTGCTTACAAAACAGATCCCATATCCCTCCCTGAATTTCACACCACCAGGGGATTCCTAGTCCCCAGTTCTCTGAAAAGAATAAAACAAGCTATGTGACAGACTGAGATAGACTTTTGCTTTGCCTACAAATGACCATGAAACTCGGGGAAACCAACAATGAAAATACAAAAGATCTGACAGATTGAAACAGCAAATAATATGAGTGAATAATTCGCCATAAAGGAAATACCAGAAGGGCTAAAATCAATTAAATGTTCTACTTGACTGGTTATCAGAGAAATACAAATTAAACTAATATACTAAAAGGCCACTTCAATTCTCTACTGAGGGGAAAGATGCATGATCCATTTCTAGGGCAGTAGTAGAGAAATGGAAATTCTCTTGTAATGCTGATGATATGTTGACTGGTAAAACAATCTGGCCCTTCCTAAGCAATGAAACAGAGTATTTCCAATTTTGCCCTATCTGTGTAACTCAAACTATTACACTGACATATAGAGGTATTCACCGGGTGTTGCTCTTAAGCTTATTTTTTCTAAGCAGAGTTGAAATGAGCTTTGGTGTCCGTCACATAAAAAGTGGAATGTGTGTTTTGGACAGTTTAGATTTCTGATATAAGTGGGGTCATATAGTTCACTGCTCTTCTGTGTCGGCCTCATTTACCTTAGGGTAATGTCCTCTAAAGTCATCCACGTTTTAGCAAAGGACAGAATTTCTTCCTTTTTAAGACTGAATAACATTCCACTATATATACATACTATCCATTCATCTCTTTTTGGACATTTAGGTTGTTTCCATGCCTTTGTTATTGTAAATAACGCTGCAATGTATATGGGAGCATTAAATATGGACAGTTCTTTTCAGTTAATCATACCATAATTAAAAAAATAAGTGGAATAAGCTTGTTGAATATCACATAGTTGAAAGAAACAACTAAATAAATCCACATTACACATTATGTAGGGTGAGAAGTTGAAACAGAATGAGACATACAGTACAATACCAATTATCACATTAAAGCGTATGTGTACCTAAACTAATACTAAACACAGCATTTCCATGGATTAAAAACACATCTGTATATACAGAATGGGTCTTCATATGGTCTGTATAAAGAAATTGTTGAGGTTAGAAATGGGATTGCAGGTTCAGAAGGAATGAGAAAAATTGATAAAATCATGAGAGTGTGTCATTGAATAAGAATGATGATTAGCAAAAAACAACAATAAAAAGTAAACCACAAAATGTAATCAGACGCAAGGGGAAAATGCCCAACACAGTACCTGACACATAGTTGTTGCTCAATAAATTGCTTCTGGAACAACTGAACAACTAAATGAATTTGTGAATGAACAAATAAAAATAAATGAATGAATAATGTTTTTATGTGTTTCATGTGCTATGAAATTTGTCAGATTAGATAGACTGTACAAAAATAGAATTCAACCAAAGAATATTTTTTTCTCTATGATGGAAACAGATGTGTGTAACAGTGATTAATAATTGGCTTGGACTGCAGCTTAGTTCATTCGTGAAACGGAGGGGACGATGCAGAATTGATTCAGGTGGTGTTGATTATGCTGAAAAGGCATGATGGCGGTTGGAATTCAACCCATTCCATGAGTTTCTGACCATCCCAGAGTCCCTTAGGATGTATCATAAGAAAAAGAGACTGTGATCAATTTAGAAATCTCTCTAAGGCAAACATTTTAGTGGGAAATACATTTTCCTATCTACAGTGTTTAGTTCAGCATAATTAACATGAATGCTTCAGGACAATTTCCTGATACTTACTGCATCTGAGAGCTTAGCTGGATCCTAACTGCCCTCGAAATGTGGTCAGCATGTAAATCTCTCAGGAAAGAGTGGGAAGAAGGTAGTTTGATTAAAATGTAATATGTATTTAGAATTAACAATATTCAGGGTCTTAACAAAATGACCTTAACGGTATTATTTTACAGAAATACATTTGCATAATTGTGGCACTGACATCTCCCTCTCTTCCAAACTCTTCCCTCACTTCTTCTTATATATTTAATTTCCCCCTTAATCAATAGGCTTTCATGGAAAGGAGCCTAACTTATTTTAGAGTTCCTTTTAAATTGAGTACCAGTTTAAGGAAGGAGTGTGATTATAATCTGAGAAAAGTAAAACAAAAACTCTTTTATAAAAATGAGAACAGTTGAGTCAATTATTTGTACTGAACCATGTTTGCCATATTTACTTCATTATATAGCAAGACACTCACCTTTGTGAATGTCCAAGTTAGTTCCCTTTCACTGTATGTAAACCCCGGGAAAAGGCATTAGATTATAGGATGGGTTGTAGCAGAGTGGGCTTTATATGTTAAAAGAGGATTTTTTTTTTTTAATTTCAAGCTCTCTGAATCAACTAGAAATCTTTTCAGTATGAAACAAAGTATCTGAATAGAACTTCTTGACTGTTGGTAAATGAGACAAAACTGCAACTAAGTCCTTCCAAGATTGCCTCTTATATTTTGTGTGGCAGCTGTTAATGTTGCCCTGGCCTCAGAGAAGTAACCGCTTTGATCGGGTCTTGGAAAGCTATAGAGAAAAGTGTGGGACTGTTTGAAGGTGGATGTTTCAGATGGCAACGATAGAGTAAAAAGCCAGCAAGTGGGGCCAGAGGCCCGAGTGTCAGCGGGCAGTCCACTGTCATCAGCCAAGCAAGTGATGCTGAGGTTATCAGTTTAGACCAGTGGCTCTTTACCCTTTGGGCCATGGGTCTCTGAAATCTGACTTAGTTACAACCACCAAATACACTTAACATTCATCTCTGCTTTCCTGTTACATAGAACTTTCCTGTTACATTGAACTCCTAGAAAGAATTGAAACAAATCAAAGAAAATATAAGTTTTTGACGCTTTCCTTTCAATTTTGTCATGTTAGAATTACATGGTTCTTTTAGATATAAAAGATCATCTGAGTTCAAATCTAGCTCTGTCAGGTGGGTCACTGGGTGACTTACTTAATAGTGTATGTGTAATATACATATTATACAATATTGTACATATGTAATACTTAAAGACATTAAGTTACTTCATGTCTTGACATATTCATATAATATTGTGTATATAATTATAAATTATAAATATATATGTATATATATTTACACGCACACACATATATATTTGTCTTCAATTACTGTTCAACTACTTCTTTCGGATGAAAACATTTCCATAAGTGGAACTGTTGCACGGAAATGAATTGAACATACTATTTTTGAGATTTTATGCAAACTGCCAGATTATTTTCTGATTTATACTCTTTCTAGCAGTCTCTGAGGGTCTTTCCCCCATACCCTTTTCAAACTCTTAGTACCATACTTTCTCATCTTGCTAATACTATAGTTTAAAAAATATTTTGTTACCATATTTGCCTTCTCCTGATGTATTAAGAATTGTTATACTTTCGTGTGTAAAATTAGCTATTTACATTTTCCCCCCTAGAACATTTATTGTTTATATTCTTCATCTTCTTTCCCATGTGGAACTCATCTTTTCCTTATTAACTTGGGATAATTATATGTATATTAAGGGCATCACTAATTATTCTTGCATATTTTGAAAATGTTTTTCAGTTTACATTTTATCTTTTTCTTTACAGCATTTTCTAAAAAGCTCATAGGTTATATAAAGATATTTATGTTTCTTTTTATGGCATTAGTCCACATGTAACTACTGTTACTTGTTTGGTTTCATCTTTTACCAATAAATAGCTAGTCTGTGTACAGTAAGTTGTAACATTGTTTAACTTATTTGAAACATATATTTTATCATATTTTGAAACATATTTTATCATATAATAAGGTCTTAAAAGAAATTTTTAGTTTGGAATAATTTTAGATTTATAAAAAGGTGCAAAGGTAGTACAGAGCTCTCATTATATCCTTTCTGCAGTTTCTCTGAGTGTTGACATCTTATACAATTCTGAGTACACTTGACAATATTAAGAAATTAACACTGGCATAAATTGCAGACTACTAGGATTTCTTTGCTTGTTTTATTTTTTATTCTATTTCGTATGCCTGTCTATTCTTATGTCAACACTGATGTTTCATTATTGTTAATCTATAAATCATTTTAATATCTTGTGGAGCAAAGCCAAAATATTATTCTTAACAGATTGCACTTAGTTATTATAGATAACATGTTTATTCTTCCAAATAGACTTTAAAATTTGAAGCAAGATTTAAGAAAATTCAATATTGAAATTTAATTTTTTCCTAAAGATTAATTTTGGGAGGACTGATACCTTTAGACTGGTTTTTCTGAAAGCATGTATCTTGAATCTCTTGTACAGCATGCTCTCCCCTCTCCTTCATGGTGTGAGAGTCTCACCTTTTTGTTTGCTGGAGTGCAGTCCTTCTCAATCTAACGTTTTATGGAGGAAACACCCCTGGTCTCTCCCTACATTTCAGAAACAGCTGACTCCACTCCATATCCACCAGGAGGCTTCTTAAATCTCTGCTGCTGCTCCCATACATTCAACTTATAACTAATGTGATGAGATTTAGTTAATGTTTCTGATATTGCCTCCAGACCCTTCTATATTAAAAAGGACACAATCAGGTCCAGGAAACAGAACTATGGAAATAACTTCTCTTGTTTACAAGAAGTCTCAAAACAGGACGTTCTATCATATCATCCAATGCCCAGACTGTTAATTTATACCTTTCTGCATGACTGTCTTCAGGCTCTTTGTACTTGCACAGGCCACCTCATGGTCCAGGGTGGAGGTTATGGCTCCAGACAATACATTCTCACGTCAATATCCCAAGCAGAAAGAGAGAGAGTATTTCAAGGAAAGACTCATTTTTTTTCTCATTGGTCAGACTTGGGTTACATGGACATTTCCTATGTAACCATAAGAGATTGGGGAAAACATCCTGGAACAGGGACTTTATTCAGTGTGACTGATTCAGATCAACCCTGGGCCTAGGAATGATAGGAGTTCTGTTAACATGAAACAATAGGGAGTGGTTGATGTTTGATAAATGACCCTGCAGTCTGCTAGTGCTTCTGAGCTGGACTGTATTTCCTAAAGACCACTCTACTCTAGGCAACAGAATGAGAAACTTTCTTATGACACCGAGTTCCCATTCCGTTTCTCATTTTGTTCCCAGCTGATTCTCAAAACATCTTTCTTAGGAACTCTGTTTTAATCTAGGTCCACTTTTTGTAGCTTCAGCATAAAATATATTCTTTGATACTAATTTTAAGGTCTCTGGGAGATCCACACTATGATTACTTTAATCCTATATTTGTATGTGCCCCCTTTTCCACTGCTATACAGAAGACTAAAAGGATAGTAAGATTTCTCTATTATTCTAGTGCTATAGCCACAACTATTACAATAATCAAGCTTTTAGAATCAACTATCAATTTACATTCTAAGTATTTTTTATTGACACTAGGAATTACTTGTCCTCTGCCCAGTTCTGTCTTGAAGGTGCCACCAGTTCTCTCAGGATTAGCAGAGAGCGGGGCCCAAGAGCACCGCTTGCTTCTTTTTGCCTCTTCTGTCTGAGACGTTCCTCGTTTATTAGTGATCAAGGTTGATTTGAGAAAATGGCTTAAGTACAGTTCAACTGTTTCTTCTCACTTAATTCCCAAATGAAGCAGAATTGAGTCCTAGTCCCAGACAAGGCTGGACCAGAGCAGAAGCCTTCCTATAAGCAGTGGAACCCACTGATGCAGAAGCAGATCAGGAGAGACTTCTGTAGGCAGCCTGCTCCCGGGAGGAAGGAGGGAGAAGCTGACCCACGTAGCCCCGTTTAGTAGCATCAGCTATGCCAATCGGGGAAACCACCTCATCTACCGGGAATATAAAAAGTAACTGGACAGAGTAAAGGCTGGAGGTACACAAATTAAGTTTGGGTGCTCAAAAGGGAAATACTGGAGTATGGGAGAAAAACCTTCCCTCCAACTTTACGTAAAAATTTCATATGTAAGATATATATATTTTTTATTATATATATGTATGTATATATATATTACACACACACTCAAATGGTCTGGCTGCTAATTTAATGAAAACATCATAGTATCACTAATATGGCCTTTGAGATCACCCACCCCAAACCCTGGAGCTTACATTACTGAATGCCCAGCTTCCCTGACCTCTGCCACCAACCCCAAGCTCTTTGCTAGTCAGTGGAACACTTGGACCAGGACCTGTGATGGTCATCCCCAGGACGGTGCTGTGCACTAAAAAGTCTGGTATTTCTTATAATAACAATAACTAATAACATTGTCTTTAAAACATGTGAATTCTTGTTCCAACCATTTCAGTGATGTTTCAGGTTTTATTCCTTTTTGCTCATCAAAATGGTTATATATTCATCTGTACTCTGTTTTTGATTGTCCTTTAAGAAAAAAAAGTGTGTAGAAGATGAAGGCTTGGTGCTATTTTCCAGTGCTGGGAACCCTAAGTGCAGAGGGGATTGTATCATAGCTCTGTCTAAACACAGCTTAATACTATCTATCCCTAGGAGATAAGAAAATAAACTACTAGATATGTCTGCTTTGACTAAAGTAACCTCACACTTTGAGGAAACATCTGGCATTGAAATAATGGTAGTGTCTAATATTGCCACCATTTGCTGAACTAAGACTGACTGAAGCAGCTGGGGAACCACACATAAGCCCACAACTCTAATACAGCAACCTTGGAAATCACTGAGACAACAGGACATGATTTGTAAATAAGCTGGGGCAGAGCAGACTAGGGAGAGGCAGGCCCTTGTTTCAAAGACAAATAGGAGAGGCACCCACGGTAAGAGGCCTGAGGCTAGTCACAGCCCAGGGCTCGTTCCAAGGACTCTTTGGGGACTTACAAGAGGAACTTTCTTTAAGATGGTCTCTCTCTTAAAGAAATCGCTAGACTTACTCCATTCCAAGCTTACATTGGTGTCATTTCTGCCCCTCTGTCTACTGCAGCTCCAATAAAATGGGGTTGGGCTAGAAAGCGTCCCTGGATGGGTAAGTGGTGCCCACGCCCCATTCCTTTCCTTGGTCTGCCCGCTTCTCGTGCTACATTGCCTTAATCCAAACAGCATTTCGTCTTCGTATCTTTCTCACTTCTGGACTTAATGCCTGTCTCCTGCCTTCTCAGCATTAACACTCAGACCCCCAGAGCCAACTTAAATCTTGCCAAACCATCACACAGAGCAGATGTGCTCCACTTGGGATGTGTGTGGATATGAGTTAACAGAAACCGAAGTGTAAAACAGTGTTCTTAGCTCACATAAACAGATGCTGAGGGACAAAGCAGACTTGAGAGCTGGGTGATCCAGGAGCTGAAGCACGTCTCTGGAGACTCAGGTCTCTGGTGTCTCTCCGCTCTGCTGTTCTGCTTCCCGTGGTGCTTGCTTATGAGTGAGGAAGGGCTCCTCCTGGAGATGATACTCGGTGTCCCCTCTTAAGACACTGGCCAGAATTTGGTCCTATGCTCATTTCTAAACCAATACCTAGCAAGACAGATGGGACTGTCTTTAGAAGAGGGTTTCCCAGCCTTGACACTATTGACATTTGGGACCAGATAATTTTTTTTATGGGGAGCTGTCCCTATGCATGGTAGGAGGTTTACCAGCATCCCTGGATGTTACCCAGTAAATGCCACGCTCCTTCCCCATTCTGACAACCCAAATGTCTCTAGATATTGCCAAATGTCCCTGAAGGACAAAACTATCCCTCACTGAGAAACTACAGATTTAGTTGAATAAAGCTAAAGAAGAGCTGAGATTCCATTTGTGGCACCCAGCAATTTAAGAGAGAGAGGTGGCTACTCTATCCAAAGTAAGATTCTTTTATGAAAAAAACATAAGACAACAGTGATGTGTAGGAAATCCACAATATAAACTGTGTTTAAATCAAGTTCTGCTTTAATGTTGCTAATGATCAATCCGGGATAATCTTGAAACTGTCCAGTTAGGTCGCAATCCATGTTCTTACTGGCTATAGAAGAGAAATGTCTAAATGAACAAGACCTGGATGGAAAGAAGAAAGCCCTGATGTAGAAAGAAGCCTTACTCCTTATGAAAAATTGCATTTCGGCCATTGGCCATGACTACTCAGTGGGACTACAGGCTTCAGCTCCCACTGACTGAACAAATGAAGTAGTAACTAGTTATCTGCATTGACATACCACTGTTAGCATCTATTTTTCAGCAGCTACAGGATTTTCAGAACATCTGGGGTGAGTTGTGAAATACTGGGATCAACACTATACCTTTTGAACAAGTTAGATGACTTAGTGGCATCTGAATTGACCTGTCCTTTTGTGAATCTCTCCCATGGAATACACAATAACAGAATACAGGATCTATTTGCAGCCATCGAATCTTTTTCTGTACATCTGGTTTAGGTGTAAGTGAGTTCCCCTTTCCTCAGAAACCCATAAGTAATACGGATGTCCTCTACATTGCTTTACCATAAAGATAACACACAGAATATGCACATTAATTATTTTGTTGTTTACTGGAACAAAGCTCCAGATAAACCCTACTCACAACCTGTGGAATATTATTATATGCTGGCATTCAGCTCTCTCTCTTGTGAGCCTTTCCCAGGCACTGGCCTGAATGCCTGGGTCACAGATTTCTGTTTTAATGTTAGCAGATGCAATGTCAAACTCTTTTCCTCTGGACTTACTATCAGTTGACTCACACAGTGATGATACTGTTATTTTAAAACAAGCAACAGTCTCAGATAAAGAAGGCTTTGATATGGCTTAAATTTTTAGCTAAAATGTGTCACCATAGAATGGAGTTACGAATTTGTGCACTTATTCATTTACCACACATTTATTCAGCATGCATTGTGTAAGTTTCTAAGGGTATATTGATAATTAAAGCATGACCTCTTCATTAAGGAACTCAAGGTCTAAGGTGAAAGAAAAATGTGTAAACAGATGATTAAAAAAGTTCTAAAAAGTGTTAGAAGAGGATTCAACAAAATGTCAAGGGGACAGATGCAGTAAACTTCTAAAAGCAATCCATGAGTCAAATTCCTAGCAGTAAACAGGGCACATTCAAAGAAAAACTTAATGTAAGTGACTATTTAGAGAGATGTGGGCTGGATTTTAAGAAACCATAAAGAATGATGAAACATCCAGGAAGTAGCAACAGTGGAAGCCGCTGGGTCAAAGAGGCAGGAGAATATTACTGCAACTCACCAACACTGCCGTCACAGGAAAGGAACTTTCCAAGCACCTGAGGCCTTGGGTAGAAGAACAAGAGGAACACAGCACTGTCCAAACTGTGGTCCAAGATGGGGCAGCGGCAGGTGTCAGGGGTGGTGTACAGAACACACAACCTGACCTTCTGCACTTCCTCCATTTGATTTCATGCTGCTACCTTTCACTGGTCATATCCAGCTAGACACTGGAGCGTATGTTGATGTGTTCTATAGAGGTCATCCTCTTGGCAAGCAGGGGAAAAAAGGCTCAAATGGTGTACCTGTCACATGCCAGCAGGGTGGATGCATGGAGGGGGGCTGCTGGGTGGGCACAGGCAGCTGAAGCCTGTTGAGAAGGGCTTGTGCTCCCATCCCACTTTATTCAGTAGAGATGAGAAGACACTGGCGAGATGAAGAAAATCTGATTTCTTCCTTTAATCTTTCCCCTTGTTATGTAAGTAATTTCTGCAAAAGACGTGTGTGTGTGTGTGTATATCTTGCTTTCTCATTTGCATAAAGCAAGATTTTAAGTTTAGGTTATCTTTAAAAAAGTGTTAAAAAAACTTTCAATATCTCATAGGAGGAACTACTATAACCTAAAATAGTTTCAATAGAAGAAAAAGACACTGACCAGAATAAGTTCATAATCATACAAAAAAATATGTATTATTGCAGCTCTATGAGCATGAGGTGCCTAGAGAACTCGGAGATCAGTAAGTCTGCTATCAAGGCAGATCCTAGCTTTTCAACTCCTCACGTCACATGTGATTGATCAGAGACGCCCAGATGCCTCAGGCCCCCAATACAGTGGAGGCGGCTTAGTGCGCTTTCAGATACCCTGTTTTGCCCCCACCCCTACTTCATCTTGGCTCCAGACCACTGAGGTTTTTAAAAAATGCTTAGAATAATCAGCCAAATACTTATGTAGTTCCATCAGTTTTTATAATTAGGTTGGGTCTTTTCCCTCTAAGCTTAATTGGAAAAATAACAAAGGATGAGCTGTTTGTGTATCATTAATCTGTATCCTCATTAACTAAAGTACGATCTTTAGTCAACAGGAAGAGATTGGGCTAATGATAGTTTCTGGCTGTTTGACTGTTTATCACTTTTTCTGTCATTTTTCACTCTCTATAATCCCCATGATTGAGCCAATTGTGAATATAAGCAATCAATAAAACTCCAGGTGCCCTGAACTGGCACTTGTCTTGCATATATTATGTGAGATGGAAGAAATGCAACTGTAGTATAGTTCATCAATAAAGAGTCTAAGAAAAAAAGGACAACAAAACCTTTGAAATTGTCTAAGCTAACATAATATAGCTCTATTCTGTGGGTGCACGGCTGTATAGACTTACATGATTGGAACATTATTTTGGTAGAATATGTAATATGAACCCCCCAAGGAGGTATACTTTCGTCATACACAGATTACGTATCCCAATATATATTCCATTAAAATCAATTTCGCCTATAAATCACGCACACATGGGCATTTTCAGCAACTGAGAACTTTTCAACAGTTTCGACAGATCGGACGTACTCTTTTCCACATACAAGAAGGAAATATTACTGACATTTCTTATGGTACCTAAGATATCAGTAGGCCAGTAAGCACTTGCTTGGATGTTATTCACTAGCTTATATGCAATTAAAAATAATTTCCCAGCATGAGTCCTCTCCACATCAAAAAATGGATTATAGAGGAATACTAAACCACTAGATCTGTGCAAGTCCTTATTAGAAAATACACTAAATTATTAAATATTTTGAAAATTATTTTTGTTCTTTGATAAAAACTGTATACAAGTTGTGTAGCATGATATATTATACATATAGTGATATGACTATGACTGTTAAGCTAATTAACATACTCATCTCAGATGGTTACTTCTTCAGTGAGAACACCTGAAATCTACCCTCTTAGCGTATTTCCATACCCAACACAGCATTATTAACAGCAGTCATCGTGCATGCTATACACATGTCTAGACCTACTCGTCCTATAACGGAAACTTTGTCCGTTGACCAGTCTGTATTTCCCCCGTGTCTCCACACCTAGTAACCCCCATTCTACTCTGCCTCTATGCATCTGACTTTTTTAGATTCCATCTACAGGACAGATGGTCCTCCTTACGACAGTTTTGACTTAACAATTTCTCAACTTTACCATGTTGTAAAAATGATGCACATTTGGCAGAAACCGTACTTGGGATTTTGTGTTTGGATCTTTTCCCGCGCCAGCGACATGGTGTGTGACACCTTCTCATGACGCTCAGAAGCCACAGCTGCCGGTCAGGTTCAGGATCACGAGGGGCAAAATCCTACACACTGACAACCATTCTGTGCCCAAACAACCATTCTGTTTTTTGCATTCAGTACCGTAATCAGTGTAATTACATGAGATAGTCGGCAACTTTATTATGAAATAGGCTTTCTGTTAGGTGATTTTGGGGGTTTTGGCCTCCAGAACTGTGAGAGAACACATTTACGTTGTTTTCAGCCACCAAGTTCATGGTAATGTGTTACAGCAGCCATTCAAGTGCTCTGATGTAGGCTAATGTAAGCATTCTGAGCACATTTAAGGTAGGTGAGCTGAACTATGACATTCAATAGGTCAGGCATATTAAATGCATTTTCAGCTTAAAGTGGTTTTATCAGGATGTAACCCTATTTGAAGTCAAGGAAGATCTGAATGAGTGAAATCACGCTTTTTTTTTTCTTTCTGCCTGGCTTATTTCACTATCATCCAGATTCACCATGTTGTTGCAAATAGTAAATATATACAATGGTGTATTTTCCAGCCTTAAAAAAAGAAAATATATTTTCTTAATTTCAAGTATAATACATGTTATAAAGGTAGTTTTAAATGACTGTTAATTAGTAGTAAACCAAGGAAAAGAAAATTATCAAGCTTACACAGTATATGGTGAACATAAATATCTTTTAGCTTATAATGAATACATTTTAGACCTCAGCAATTGAAAGACATCACAGAGACATGAAGAATGCATCCTTGGGTTTTTGACTTTCAATGTTTTAAGTAACTACCAGTTTTTCAACAAATATTAACTCAGAGTTCCTTCATTGCAATTAAACCATTCAGATTCAGGAAGGAAGAAATTGTTTTGGTCTCTTCAGTCATTTAAAAGCCTGCAGCCTGTAAACTGAGCCATGACAAAGTCGGGAATACAGAGTTGGGAGTCAGGGAGGTCGAGTGTTGGGAGTGTTTGCTAATCTGGCCAACCTACATCAGCACCGGGACTTCTGTGCCCCTTGTCCCTCTTCACCCCAGAGTAGAAAGCTTGGCACCCTCGGTGTGGCTTTTTGCACCCGGCCCTGGTAACCTGAGACCTGCCTCTCAGTGTTGCTGACTGTCCCCACGGAGGTGTGAATGGCAAGGATGATCGGGAGACACTGAGGAGGCAGAGGTCGTTACATTGTCCTTGCTGAGTGACTTGGAGGCAGGGAAGAAGAAAACTGAACAGCAGCGTCTGATTCTGCTAATCGCGCCCAAGAATCATTGGTTGGTGCCTCTCCTTGATGCAGTGTAGTTATGACAGAACAAGTCCTCGGAGCCTGCTTCCCAGCCAGCTCTGCCTTTAGAGGGTCAGTGGGCTGCCTTCGGCAGATGTTCCCTGTTTCTTACAGAAGTCCAAATGGAGACTTGTAAAGATGGTACAGTAATCTTGTAATCGTGTGCGTTCTGCTCCGTTCCTTCCTTTTCTGCTTCCCTCCTTCCTGTTTTCTCTCTTTCCTTGTTTTCCTCCTTCCTTCTTCCCTGTTTTATTCCTTCCCACCTTCGTTCTTTCTACATTCAATCATGATTCACGGCTATGGAGCAACACCGTTGAAGCACTAGGGATACAGAAGTGAACAAAACTAAGTCCCTGACCTCGTGGAGCTGAAGTGGGGAAATAAAGCAAGTAACAAACAAGTACAGGTAAAATATACTAGGGCGTGAGAGGAGCTAAGGAGAAAAGTAAAGGAGATGGGAAAATAGTGTTATTTTAGATAAGGTGGTAGTAAGGGTTTTCTACGGTTGCTTAACACATTACCATAAACTTGGTGACTTGAAACAACACGTATTTATTCTCTCACACTTCTGGAGGCCAAAAGCCCTAAATCAAGGTGTTGGCAGGGCTGTGCTCCCTCTAAAGGATCTAGGGGAGAATCTTTCCTTGCCTTTCCCAGGCTCTGGGGCTCCAGGTGTCCCATGTCTGCTTGCTACATAATTCCTATCTCTGTCTCCATCTTCACGTGGCTTTCTCTTCTCTCTGTCTTCTCTTCTCTGTCTCCTAAGTACACTTGTTATTTGGGTCACCTTGATAATCCAGAATGATCTCGTTTCAAAATCCTTAACTTGATTTCAGGCATACCTCGGAGATACTGCAAGTTAAGTGCTGGACCACAGCAATAAAGCAAATGTCACAGTAAAGTGAGTCGAATGAATTTTTTGGTTTCCCAATGCATATAAAGCTAATGTTTTCACTACACTGTAGTCAATATTAAGTGTGTAATAGCATTATGTTAAAATAACCAATGTATATGCCTTAATTAAAAAAATACATTATTCCTAAAAAATACTAACCATCATCTGAGCTTTCAGCGAGTCCTAATCACTAATCACAGATCACCATAACAAGTGAGTTAATAATGAAAAAGTTTGAAATGTGACACAGAGACATGAAGTGAGAAAATGCTGTTGGAAAAATGGTGCCAATAGACTTGCTCAACACAGAATTGGCACAAACCTTTAAATTGTAAAAAAAAAAAAAAAAATGCTAGCTCCTAGAATTTCTCTTGGAACCACCACTGTATTATATCAGCGACCTAGTGAGGCATTAACAATTCCGGCTGTCGTGGGGGTAATAAAAGTGCTAGAAACTTCTTGAGTTTTAATCACAGATTCTTATGTGATATCAACAGTTCCGTGCCTAGCTGTATATCGTCATAGGGCCTCCCCCAGCCTGTCTCCAATTCTACCTTTAAGATATTTTTTGCATATGGCTAACATTCTCATTGCTCATGAACTGCATTCTGTTCTGGAAAATCTGTACATGATACACATGCAATGTGGAGGTCCCAATGTGAGAACAATGAGGGAGGAGTAAAGATGTTCAGGGGGTCTGGAGGGATGCGAGTAAGGGGATGAGCAAAGGGGGTGATTACTCTCCAAAATAAAAGGAACTAACTTCAAAATGTAGCGAAGAATTGACTGCAATAACCACAGTGGAATTTAAATGCTGGTAGGAAGCTAATTTCAGGGAGAAACTGATTTTTTTTTTCTAAAGGAGGGGATTCTCATTTCTGCTTTCTAACAATAATTCTTTATGATGGAAGCAGAACAACTTCATAACATGGCAGAAAACAACATGAAATAGGTCTTTTTTTAGATTCTTCAAGGTGTTTTACTCATTGAAGTATTTTACCTGTGACCCAGTTTTTGGGCATAGATGTCAGGAGGTTGGTTAACTTGTCTTTCCTTTCTCACAGATTCTACCACTCCGTGTCCCACGTACCTACTGTTCCCGGTGGCCCAGTGCGATAACTGGCATTCCCAAAGTGAAGAGGAATTACCCTTAACTGCATTTTGTATTGTAGTCACTACATAACAAAAAGGTTAGAACTGGAAGGCACTTCCTATAATGTGTTTTGAAGAAAAACAAGCTTTGCATTTAAGAGTCAGAAAACTTGATTACTAATTATGTTTCTGAAACTCAGTTTCCTTGTGTGAAATGTGGCAAGTAACTGCCTTCACAGATATGGACAAATATTCTTCTTTCAATATCATCAGTATTAAGGACAATTAAAGATAACCATCTCAATGCATTTTAGCTCTGAAGAACTCACTAAATATTGAAAGAAGGCCTTCCAATCCTTCTCATTCATTATCTCTTTCACAATGATTCCTGAATGCCCCATTCATAAGTTGTGATAATGTTGATATTTTCCAGGTAAGCTCAATATTAATTACAATCTCTTGTTGCCAAAAATGACTAGGTGGGTTGTGGATATAATGGTTATCACCAAGGACTGACTTCTAAAGGCCTTTAATGCAGTTTGATCAGCCAGCAAAGGTATTCTGGAGAAGGAGAGTGAGGGGCCAGGCACCTCGGAAGATTGTTATAAAGAACCAAATACATACAATACTGTATTGATACCTATAGTTAACACGCTGTACATTAGACCCCCAAGAACTTATTCAACTTAAAAATGAACATCTGCACCCTTTGATCAACATCTCCCCATTTTCCCCGCCCTCAGCCCCTGGCAACCACAAGTGTACTCTGCGGCTGAGTTCCAATTTTTTTTTTAGATTCCACATATAAGTGGTACCATACAGTATCTGTCTTTCTCTGACTTATTTCATTTAATAAGTGACCACAAGTTTCATCCTTGTTGTCCCAAATGACTGAATTCCCTTCTTTCTTATGGCTAAATAATATTCCATATCACACACACACAAGCATCTTTTCTTTATCCATTTATCCAACGACAGACACTTAGGTAGGTTCTATGTCGGCTATTGTGAATAATGCTGCAACGAACATAGGAATGTAGTACTCTCTTCAATATAGTGATTTCATTTCCCTACCTATCAACTTATGGGATATTTATCCCAAAGTGGGACTGCTGGATCACAGGGTAGTTCCATATTTCATTTTTTTGAGCAAACTCCATACTGTTTTCCAAAATGACTGTACCGACTTACATTTGCACCAATGGTTCATGAAGTTTCCCTTTTTTCCTACATCCTCACCATTACTTGTTACCTTTTACAGTTTTGATAACAGCCACCCTAACAGGTGTGAGATGACATGTCACCATGGTTTTGATTTGTATTCTTCTGATGCCTAGTGATGTTGAGCACCTACCTCTTCATGTTCTCATTGGCCTTTGGTGAATAAGTCTTCTTTGGAAGACATCTATTTAGTTCCTTTGTCCATTTTTTAATTATTTGTTTTGTATGTTTGCTTTGCTATTGAGTTGCATGAGTTCCTTGTATTCTGGATATTAACCCTTTATCAGATATTTTATTTGCAAATATTTTCTCCCATTCCATTGGTTGCCTTATCATTTTATTGACTGTTTCTTTTGTTGTCCAGATGCTCTCTAGTTTGATGTCGCCTCACTTGTTTAGTTTTGCTTTTGTTGCATGTTCTTTTGGTGTTGTATTAAAAAATTACTGACAAGATGATTGTCAAGGAGTTTCTCCCCCCCATGTTTTATTCTAGGAGTTCTATGGTTTCAGGCTTTACATTTCAGTCTTTATTCCATTTCAAATTAATTTTTATGAGTGATATGAAACTGGTCCAACCTCATTCTTTTACATGTTAATATACAGTTTCCCTAATGTCATTTAGTGAAGAGACTATCCTTCCCCCATTTTGTATTCTTGGCACCTTGGCAAATATTTGATCATATAGTTCTAGGCTCTTGATTCTTACCATTGATTTTTGTCTCTATTTCTATGCCAGTACCGTGCCGTTTTGGTTACTATAATTTTGTAATATAGTTTGAAATAAGGATGCATGATGCCTTCAGCTTTGTTCTTTCTCAAGGTGTTTTTCACTGTTTGGGGTCATTTGTGGTTCCTTCCAAATTTTATGATTTTTTTCTATTTCTGTGAAAAATTTCATTGGAATTTTGATAGGGATTGTATTTAATCTACCAACTGCTTTAAGAAGTATAAACATTTTCACATTAGTTATTCTGATCCATGAACAAAGCATATCTCCTCATTTATTTGTGTCTTCTTCAATTTCTTTCACAATGTCTTATAGTTTTCTTATAGTTTTATATTGTGTACTTGAAATTTGCTGAGACAGTAATATTAAATGTTTTCATCACACACAAAAAAGGCAATTATGTGAGGTGATGAGTTTGTTAACTAATTTACCGTGGTGATCACTTCACAATATATACATATATCAAATCATCATATTTTACACCTTAAATTTATACAATTCTATTTGTCAATAATACCTCAATAAAGGTGGAAGAAAGTGTTAAACATACAATCACTGGGAAACTACTTTATATTTTTGGGGGGATGGATTACTTTAGCCACTGAGTTGAAAGGAGCAGATGGACAATGGGGGCTATGAAACTATTGCAAAGCAGGACTGGACAAGAAGAAAGAAACAAAGAAAACTGCCTGAAATAGTATCATCCTCGAAGCTGCACTGTGGTGGTACTCCTAGGTGAGCATTCTGGCTGACAGTCACAATTTACAAAGAAAAACATATTTGTAGTTCCAATAGCTACTCATCCTGCTTTCATGCATTTACCCTAACTCAGCCATACTGATCTGCCATTTAGTGGCTCATGTCAGAGAAACTGGCATCACACACTTTCCTATTACAAACCCAGATTTAAAAATTATAGAAGAGTAATCTATGAAGAAAGTTGAAAAGTATCCATAATTGTCTATAAAAATAATTGCTTTATCAGAAGATTGTCCATAAAAATCATATTTATTTAATCCATTGCACAATCAGATGTACTGAATTACATTTAAAATTTTTTAAAGCCATTGTCTTTTTTCAAGCATTTCTTGAAGAGATAATTCTAAGTATTTATTACTGCATTTAATGTAAAAATATTATTGAAACTTCCTTGAAAAGAAGGACTTGACAATATATATCTGTCATGACAGTTCCAGATTGTAAAGAAATGTTTAGATATATGGAAAAATTCAGTTGCAATGGGAGACAGATGAGAGGGCCATCCAAATGGCAGTGAGTTTCAGAAATGTTTTATTGTTGACAGAAACAGATTATAAAAGGTTTGTCATGGCTGAAATGCAATTAATCTTCCTGAGAAGTTATGTAACTTTAAAAAAAGTTAATAAAAAAAACCTTGACCATGTAACCTGATCTTCATTCCAACTTCACCTACTGTAATCCAAGGAGTTTTATGGGATGTGAGGCTAGAAGGAAGAGCTAAAATCATACTTCTCTTTTGAAACATTAGCAACTAAAAAGTAATGAATCATCAGAAAAATTCTGAAAAGAATTTGTAATCCCAGAATTCCCTACCTAGCCAAGTTACATTTATGTGTGAAGACAGCAAAAGAAAAATTTCAGATAGTCAAACCTCAAAATATGTTTGCCCACTTTCTCTGAATACAACCCTTTGAAGTACTCCAGCTAACTAAGTGACCAATAAAAATAAAGAAAACAAGAATAGTAAAGTCGTGTTATAAAGGGCTAAGTCTTGAGTGATAAATATTTAAATAAAAAATAGGAACAAACTTTAAATGAGAGAAAATAAGAAGTAATACTTTCCTCAAGTTACATATGAAGAAATTAATAAAGTTTATCACTTTCTGCTTGAATCAGACAAAAATACAGATTTTTTGAAAATATGAATAAAAATAGAATTAAAAAAGCAGAATTCTTGGCAAACAGCAAGAGAACAAAGTAATACAATTTGTTAAAATTAGGTACAAACCATAATGAACTTTGAGATCATTTGAATATATTAAACAAAATTTGATGTACATACAAAGAGATGTTGATAGGAATACTTGAAAAATATTGGTAATTTTAATGAAAATGCTCACATTCCATGAAAGAACCATTCTTGTGGAAATGTCATTTCCCCCTTAATCATTATCTACCATATAAAAATGTAGTTTTACCAAGTAAAAACTAATGGAGAAAATGATGGAAGTACAATAAGAAAGCGGGGGACTTCAGGGACATGGCTGGGGGTCAGCACTCTAGTTCTTTCCCTAAGAAATGATTTTGACGCAATGCTGACCATCAGCAAATATCCAACCCATGATCACAGCCAATCTAATAACAGAACTGAAAGAGGTGAAAGGGTGGTGCGGGAGCAGCGGGGAATTTTCAAAGAAATTAAGAAACAGCCTTTATGCCACAAGCCTGAAAAATTATAACCAATAAATGAATTCTTGTTGTTTGAAGCAGTTTGCATTTCCATATGAACTATAGTGTCAAATACACCGATTTTTCTGAGAAGAGATAACACTTTTAACATGGTAAATTCTAAGTGATCTGCTTCATGCTAACTCCACCAGGTCATTTCATCCCATGTTGGATCTACCTTGCCTTCTTTCAGGTCCCTCACTTCCAAAGGGAAGACTTCTCCCCCCCCCCCCCCCCCCCCGACGAGACAAGGTCCCATCCCTCTCTCTTACAGGCTCCTTGGGACGCCTTTATAGGACTCATTCATTTCAAAATCTATTTTTCACTGAATTGTAGATAGAGGCCACATACATGGGACAAAATTTAATCTCTAGAGCCTGGAAGAATGCCCGTGCTTACTAGTTACTCTATAAATACTTGTTGGAGGAATGAAGGAAAAATAAAAGTGAAGCTACAGAGGATACGCTAATGCAATTACCATCGTCAAGTAAATAGGTTCATTTCAAATTTTACTGTGATATGCTTTTGCTCCATTTGCCCAGGGATCATGTAAAATTTTTAAATTTGATGAAATTAAGGCCACAAAGAAAGCCTCAATAGATTTTTTTAAACCAGGAATTACAGTACATATTTCCTTAACACATCTTAACTTAAACTTTTAATTCAGATTACTTGGAATTTCTTTGATGAAGCAGTAACTAGGAAGACTTTTAAATGATACAATTATGCTCAGATAACTCTCAAATTCCACAGAAAATATTAGTAAATTTTTCTTCGTGGAAAATTCTTATTCTATATTATCTGATCATAGAATAACACAACTAAGAAAGAGTTAGTTAAAAAATAAGTGCACAAAAGTTTTAAAAAGAAAAAGACACTTAAAACAATAAATCCTCTAAGAGATAACTCTGGAGAGTATCTTCATGATTTGAGGTGGCAGTGACTTTAAATAGGATGCAGAAATTATTACCTGTAAATGGACAGGCTGATTAATTATATTAAAATTAAGAACTTTTATTCATCAAAAGACATACTGAGAAAAATGAGAAGCCAAGGCACAGAGAGGGAGAATGTATTTTCAACATACATAATTAACCAGAACTCTTATCCAGAATTATACTGAGGATGTGTACAAATAAATTAGAAAAAGATGATTCACTTTACATAAAAAAGATATCCAAATAGTCCATAAACATAAGAAAAGACACTTGGTCTCCAGGGAAATGCACATTAATACCACAATGAGATACCTCTGCATATTCTCCCAAATGGCTAAAATTAGGAAGACTGATAATACCAACTTTTAGTGAGGCCGTGGAGCGACCGGAGCTCTCATAGACTGTTGACAGAAATGACATTTGCACAGTCATTGTGAAAATGAATTAGCATCTCTATTACAGTTCAACATATGGATGTCTTGTATCCATACAGTTTCACTGCTATGTAAATACTGCAGCAAATGTGCAAAAATACATATATATAAGAATGTTCACAGTCGCATAATTTGCAATAGCCTAAACTGGAAACAATTCAAATGTGCAACAGGATATATAAATTGCAGCACAATTTAAAACTATGCAGCAATAAAATGAAATACTGTTACCTGAAATGATGTCAATGAATCCCACGAACATGGCATTGAGCAAAAGATCACACACACACACTAAAGATCATGATTCCACTTAACAGAAACACGTGTTCATTTTGTTATATGCCACTTATATGTTCACATATGATTTTTATAATTCTTAATATATGTTATAGTTCAAACAAAAAGGTCAATAACAAGGATCTATACTCATGCATCCACACACACCATACACAGGCACAGAGCTCTATAGCAGAAACTGAAAACTAAAAATTATGAACAATGGAAACACTAAATACCAACACCTGTTGGATAAAGCTGAACCTCCACTCAGAAGAAAATTTATATTCTACTAAATACTTAAAAAATAAACTTGGCACTGAATTCACCCTAAAAAAACAAGAAAATTAAAATAACTGGTATTTAAAAGTTCATCCTATCAGAAGACTTTTAAAACAGATAAACTTTAAGAAAATCAGAGAAAAGTTAGAGAGAGAGGAAGAGAGAAATAACGAGAGAGAGAAAAGGAGATATTAAAAATAAGTTATATTTACAGAAAATAGAAAATTCCTGATCTTCAGTAAAATACAATAAATAACTACTGGAAGTGAACATCTGATTATTCTAATTGGTTTCTTAACATTGGCTTTGGTATGATACTGGCACTCCGAGAGTGAAGGTTCTCCACAGGGGGCAAGTTCCCTGCGAATCCCATGAAACCGAAGGACAGGGGAAGGGCTTTTATTGCTTACAGCTTGCTGGGTTCGGTACCAGCCCCCGATCCGACCGTCCCTTGCAGACACCGCGTGCTCGCTTCCCCTGCCCACACCTTCTGGAAGAATTCATGGGCAGGTCCCTGGTGACTGACAGGCACCAGACCGGTGAGTTACCAGGAACCGAGAGGAGGAGAGAATGGCCGTTTTCTCTCCGCCCCTGTCCCCGCTGCAGTCCTGCTGCGGTCCGCTGATATATAAGTAGGCCCTTGTCTGCATACCGCTATGGAAGCCAGGCGGAAATTCTGGGTGGAAACTTCCATTTATCTCACAGCGCATTTCCAGTATAAATTTTACTTTTTCCATATGTGCTTTGTAAGATTATTTCATCATTTACTTTTTCCATATGTTTTTATAAAATTATTTTCTCCACATGTGGATATGAAAGAGTGAACACAAACATTCACTTCTATATTCAGAATCATATGTGTTACATGATATGTCCTGTGTTCTGTTTTCATTAGGTTTTGATATTAGTAATATGTTGGGTTTATAAAAGATAGTGGTAAATTTTTATTTGGATTAATAGGGATTTTAAATTAAATAAGATACTTTATATTTACACAGAGATTTAACATTAAATGAAAGACTTAAATAATGGCTTCTGTTTGAAAAGAAATCTGAGAAACAATTAGGAATGCATATTAACTCAAGATATACATACAAGTGCAAAGAGACAAAATACCACTAATATTCCCACCATTTGGAGTAAAAAAGAAAACCATTTTTATAACTATGTGAAAATTTTCCTAGATGTTTCTTTTTGTAGATGTAGATATAATATAATGCTGGAACAGATTTTGCCTGAATGATAGAAATTACTAGGTCTTTGCACAGACATTTGTACCACAGTAGAAGGTATTTTAATACATATTTACATAAGATACTTTAATTTCACTGTTGCTTAAATTGCAATATGCAAAGCAAACTGAAGCTAAAATAAAAAAGTGCAGAAATTTATATATATATACATGTATTTACAGACATTTTTTCTTGGTTATAAAAGGTAACGCTACTAAAACGTTTCAATTAAAATTACAAAACTTCAATTTCCATTACAAAAAGAATATGAAACTATTTAAAAGATACAGAACACTACAATTTTGCTGTTGTTCAACTACACATCACATTATCATATCACTTAACATTTTTGGTGAAAAAAGTAAAGAAATAAGCATTCTTACAGTCTTCCCACCTTTTTTTCCACCTAGACATTTTGACTTTTGAATCATTATTTTTGTTTCTTAAGGTTTAGTCCTTTTTACATTCTACTCTGTAAACATACCACAGATGCTAAGTAAATTCTATATTCAGTTATACTTAATTATACCCAATTATACCCAGTCCTTTTGCCCAGGTCCTTCATTTTCAAGCCAATTATCTCAATTTTTGATTCACTAATTGATTATCTGTAGTTTATTATTAGTATTTTCAAGAGGGGCCTATAATTGTTATTTTCTATTATATACTACATGTTAAAAAATCCTGAGGTTTTTATACATGAAGGACAACCTCTTACATTTCTTTATTTGAACATGACAGACATGGCTCTGCTGTCTTTTGTCATTAATCTGTGATCTGATTCTCAGTTCATATTCCCTTCTGAGTTTACTTGATGAGTGGGTTTATTAAGATGGAGGCTTTATTCCCTGAATTCTTTTAATTTGTTTGTTTTATTTAACTTAGAAAAACAACTTGGCTAATATAACATTCTCGATTCTATTTTCTTTCCATTAGCACTTTCTTCCCCTTTCATCTGCTTTAGAAGTTGCTCAGGAGATGCTTATGCTCTGGAGATATCTGTGTCCTAATTATTCTTCCTGGATGATGATTTGATTTTCTGTCTAGATACCTGATTTTTTTTCCTCTTGATTTTAATATTTAACCAGGTATTTAGCAGTATCAATTGATCTGTATCAATCATCCTAAAATTGGAAGTGCCCTACTAATTTGACTCAGTTTTTTTTTCAATTTCCAGGATTTTTTTTTCTTCTGCTACTATATTAATATTTTTTAGGCTCCATTTGTTAGGTTGTTAATTTAGGCACACCTATTACCCTTTTTCTGGATCACATAATCTCTTATGCCTTTTTCTGTAACTTCATGTCCTTATTATAATCTCACTGAGGTTATGACAAACACTCTTTCTATGTGAGTAATGCAATATTCAGTCCGAAGTTGTGTCAGTTCTGTTTTTTGTTGATTTTAATACAATTCACTGTTTCCAAGATGGTGTTATCATAGCACTTAATTTGATTTTGTATCTTTGTAATTTCCCTTTTCACCTCTTACCATTGCCCTATGATCTCACTTTCAATTTCTTTTAAAAATTTATTTAGATTTTCATTGATTTCTTCAAAAATATGAAACATTTCAAAGATACATGTTCTTTACTTTGGGTTTTAACATATTCCAAACACACTGTATATCACTTTTTTTGATATGCTTCCTTCCTTCTTTCCTCCCTTTCTTCACCTTCTTTATTGCCCATTAGGTATAACTTCCTAAACTTAAATCTCTGTATTTATTTCTTTTCTCTGTAAGTGCTGTGCTAAAAGTCTGTGTTTTATTGGTTTGATCAAAGTACTATATGTTGGATCTACTTGTCTTTTTTTTTTTTTTGGTATCATTACTATACAATTACATGAGCAACATTGTGGTTACTAGACTCCCCCCATTATCAAGTCCCCACCACATACCCCATTACAGTCATTGTCCATCAGCATAGTAAGATGCTACAGTCATGACTTGTCTTCTCTGTGTTATACTGCCTTCCCCGTGCCCCCCACTACATTATGTGTGCTAATCGAAATGCTGCTTATTCCCCTTATCCCTCCCTCCCCACCCAACCCATCTCTCCAGTCCCTTTCCCTTTGGCAACTGTTAGTCCATTCTTGGGTTCTGTAAGTCTGCTGCTGTTTTATTCCTTCAGTTTTTGCTTTGTTCTTATGTTCCACAGATGAGTGAAATCATTTGGTGCTTGTCTTTATATGAATGGATTATTTCATGGGGTGTAATACCCTCTAGCTCCATCCATGTTCTCGCAAATGGTAGGATTTGTTTTCTTCTTATGGCTGAATAATATTCCATTGTGTATATGTACCACCTCTTCTTTATCCATTCATCTACTGATGGACACTTAGGTTGCTTCCATTTCTTGGCTATTGTAAACAGTGCTGCGATAAACATAGAGGTGTACATGTCTTTTTCAAACTGGGCTCTGCATTCTTAGGGTAATTTCCTAGAAGTGGAATTCCCGGGTCAAATGGTATTTGTATTTTTAGTTTCTTGAGGAACCTCCATGTTGCTTTCCACAATGGTTGAACTAGTTTACATTCCCACCAGCAGTGTAGGAGGGTTCCCCTTTCTCTGCATACACGCCAGCATTTGTTGTTCCTATTCTTTTCTATGTTGCCCATCCTAACTGGTGTGAGGTGATATCTCATTGTGGTTTTAATCTGCATTTCCCTGATAATTAGCGATGTGGAGCATCTTTTCATGTGCCTGTTGGCCATCTGAATTTCTTCTTTGGAGAATTGTCTGTTCATATCCTCTACCCATTTTTTAATAGGGTTATTTGCTTTTTGGGTGTTGAGGCATGTGAGTTCTTTATATATTTTAGATGTTAACTCCTTGTCAGATATGTCATTTACAAATATATTCTCCCATATTGTAGGATGCCTTTTTGTTCTGCTGATAATGTCCTTTGCTGTACAGAAGCTTTTTAGCATGAGGTAGTCCCATTTGTTCATTTTTTGTTTCCCTTGCCCGAGGAGATGTGTTCAGGAAAAAGTTGCTCATGTTTATATTCAAGAGATTTTTGCCTATGTTTTCTTCTAAGAGTTTTATGGTTTCATGACTTACATTCAGGTCTTTGATCCATTTTGAGTTTAATTTTGTGTATGGGGTTAGACAATAATCCAGTTTCATTCTCTTGCATGTAGCTGTCCAGTTTTGCCAACACCAGTGTTGAACAGGCTATCATTTCCCCATTGTATATACATGGCTTCTTTTTTTTTCATTAAGGTATTATTGATATATGCTATTATGAAGTTTTCACATGAAATAACAATGTGGTTACTACATTTACCCATATTATCAAGTCCCCAACCATACTGCAATGCAGTCACTGTCCTTCAGTGTAGTAAGACATCACAGATTCATTGTTTGCCTTTTCTGTGCTACACTCTTTTCCTCGTGATTCCCTACACCATGTGTACTAAACACAGTACCCCTCAATCCCCTTTACCCTCCCTACCCACCCACCCTCCCACACCCCTCCCCTTTGGTAACCACTAGTCCCTTCTTGGAGTCTCTGAGTCTGCTGCTATTTTGTTCCTTCAGTTTTGCTTCGTTTTTATACTTCACAAATGAGGGAAATCATTTGGCACTTGTCTTTCTCTGCGTCGTTTATTTCACTGAGCATAATATCCTCCAGCTCCATCCATGTTGCTGCAAATGGTAGGATTTGTTTCTTTGTTATGGCTGAATAGTATTCCATTGTGTTTATGTACCAAATCTTCTTTATCCATTCATCTACTGATAGACACTTAGGTTGCTTCCATATCTTGGCTATTGGAAAAAGTGCTGTGATAAACATAGGGGTGCATGTGTCTTTTTGAATAAGTTGTATTCTTTGGGTAAATTCCGAGAAGTGGGATTCCTGGGTCAAATGATATTTGTATTTTTAGTTTTTTAGGAACCTCCATATTGCTTTCCACAATGCTTGAACTAGCTTACATTCCCACCAGCAGTGTAGGAGGGTTCCCCTTTCTCTGCATCCTCGCCAGTATTTGTTGTTCTTAGTATTTTCTATGCTGGCCATCCTTACTGGTGTGAAGTGATATCTCATTGTGGTTTTAATTTACATTTCCCTGATGATTAGTGATGTGGAGCATCTTCTCATGCGTCTGTGGCCATATGAATTTCTTCTTTGGAAAACTGTCTCTTCATATCCTCTGCCCATTTTTCAATCGGGTTATTTTCTTTTTGGGTGTTGAGGCATGTAAGTTCTTTTATATATTTTGGATGTTAACCCCTTATCAGATATGCCATTTACAAATATATTCTCCCATACTGTAGGATGCCTTTTTGTTCTGTTGATGGTGTCATTTGCCATACAGAAACTTTTTAGTTTGATGTAGTCCCATGAGCTCATTTTTGCTTTTGTTTCCCTTGCTCGAGGAGATGCGTTCAGGAAGAAGTTGCTCATGCTTATATTCAGGAGATTTTTGCCTATGTTGTCTTCCAAGAGTTTTATGGTTTCATGACTTACATTCAGGTCCTTGATCCATTTTGAGTTTACTTTTGTGTATGGGGTTAAACAATAATCCAGTTTCATTCTCTTGCATGTAGCTGTCCAGTTTTGCCAACTGTTGAAGAGGCTGTCATTTTCCCATTATATGTCCATGGCTCCTTTGTCTTATATTAATTGACCATATATGGTTGGGTTTATATCAGGGCTCTCTAGTCTGTTACACTGGTCTATGGGTCTGTTCTTGTGCCAGTACCAAATTATCTTGAGTACTGAGGCTTTGTAGTAGAGCTTGAAGTTGGGAAGCATAATCTCCCCAGCTTTCTTCTTCCTTCTCAGGATTGCTTTGGGTATTCAGGGTCTTTTGTGGTTCCATATGAATTTTAAAATGATTTGCTCTAGTTCGTTGAAGAATACTGTTGATATTTTGATAGGGATTGCACTGAATCTGTAGATTGCTTTAGGCAGGATCATCATTTTGACAATATTAATTCTTCCTATCCATGAGCATGGGATGTGTTTCCATTTATTGGTATCTTCTTTAATTTCTCTCATGAGTGTCTTTGTAGTTTTCAGAGTGATCTACTTGTCTTAATTTCCTACCCCCACTCCCACCCATAGTAACCTTTTGTTGCAGGTCAATCAGAAGAGAGAGATGACTATGGGTGGGAGCGCGGATGGGTAATTAAAAGACAAGCAGATCCAAGGTCTTCTATTTGACCTGCAACTTCGAATATTTTAAAATTTCTGTATTGTCTTTATACTGCCCATTTTCCCCTCCTTTCTTTCCATGGGAAGTTTCCTTAGTCTCAATGGAAATGAGATCAATGCTTTGAAAAAACATCTGTGCTCTCATGTTTACTGAAACATTAATCACAGTAGTCAAGGTATGGAAACAACCTAAGTGTCAGGTGTCAGTTGACAGATGAATGGGCAAAGAAATTGTTTTATATATATATATATATACACATATACATGTATATATATATGCACACATACACACACACACATATATATATGCATTAAGTGAATTAAGCATTTTATTTATATATATACATATATAGTCTTAAAATATACATATTCCTAAAATATATGTATCCTAAAATATCAATTTCTATATAAAAATTCTCTTATCTTAAATTATATCACCTACAAATCATATTATTTATATTACCTATATGTATTAATTATTCATAATTAATCTTAAGTTGTACTACATTATATATGTATATTAATATATTATGTTAATTATATATTATTAATCTTGTTTCATTAATTATACAAAAATTATATTATTTATATTATCTATATAATGTATTAGTTAAACTATAATTATATCAATCATATCAATTAACACATTAATATTCATTATGTGGGTATATATGAAATGGAATATCATTCAGCCATAAAATGGAGAGCCTGCCATTGCAACAACATGGATGGACCTGGGAGATATTAAGTGAATTAAACAAGACACACAATTCTGGATGATGTCTATTATATGTAGAATCTAAAAAAGTTGAATCATAGAGACAGAGAGTAGAACAGTGTAGAGGTGAGGAAGTAGGGAAAACGGGAAGATGTTGGTCAAAAAGTACAAAGTTGCAGCTACGTAGTACCTAATGTACAGCATGATGACCATAATCAGCAATACTGTATCGCATACTAGAAATTTACTGATGGTAGATTCCAGACACTCTTACCACACACACAAAAATGGCAACTATGTGAGGAGATGGATATGTTAATTAGCTTGAGTACTGTAATCATTTCACTATGTATAGGTATATCAAAACAGTATGTTGTGTACTTTATATACAATTTCTATAAACAAGTAATACTAATTTTTTTTTAAGTTCCATTGGTCTCCCACCCAAGCTGCCACACAAGCTATCAGACAGGGACTCTCTTCCTTCCATTGGGGAACAGACATACTGGCTTTTCTATTGCGATGGTAGAGTGAGTCTTCTCTGCTCCACTCTTTCATGATCGTACCTCCCTATCATCTCAATTATTATACGCACGTGTCTCTGCTCTTACTTGTATAGTAACCACATTCTTTCTTTCTCCTAAGTCTTTTGCATCATTCCTGTATTGTAGTCTGTTGTTTTCCACCTTTATAGTAAAAGAGAAGCATACCTTCTTACCTTTATATAATGATTCCATCTGACATCCCCTTCTAGTATCAGTCATACATACTTCTTGAAATGTCAACATGTGTTCAAAAAATGTCAGCATGTTTTACATGTTTCCCTACTTTCTACTCATTATCAAATGACACAAATCTGTTTTCTGTGTTCACTGATCTACTTGAAACTGCCATTTTCAATGTCACCAGCAAACTCCATGTTTTAAAATTCAACAGCAATATTTTAAACAGTTGTCCATTCTCCCCTTCTTATAATACTCCCTTTGTTTGTTTTATGTGGTATCACACTTGTTATTTAGTTCCTACCTCTTTTGTTCTACTACTTCTAAGTTAACAGTTTTTTTTTTACATCGTCCATCCAGTCCTTAAATACAAGAGTTCATCATTGCTTTGTCTTACCTCTTCTCTTCTAGCTGAACACATTTTTCTTAGGTCATTACATTAATCCCAATGTTAGTAATTATTATGGCTATATTCACAATTCTTAAAATATGTATTAAGCTCATTCATCTCTTCCTACCTTGAGGACCCAATATACACCTTTTACTAATATCTCCAGATTTTATGAGAGGAGGTATCTCCAGGGCTATACAACTAAAACTAATTTAATAATCTTTCTCTCAAAACCAAATTTTTCTTCAGTCATGTTGGTCACTAATGTGTTTTCATTGTCCATTCAGTTTCTTACATTCAATGCAGTACTGGCCATCCTCTGCTTATCCAATCAATAACAAAGACTTTGAGCACAGTATACAATTGGAATAACTATAGACTTTATACACTTCTGTACATACATATTATCAAAACCCTCATTTAAATACATAATCTTTCATCTGGGATATTGCAAGAGACTCCTAATTTACTCCCTTTTAGACACAATGTCTTGTAAAGTTCATCCTCCTTATTGCAGCTAGAGAGATGTTCCAAAAACAGAAATTATATCATGCTATTTTAGGGGTTTCCTTTTGCCTTTATGTCTTTATGTAAAAACACAAGCCCTTAACATGCCCACCAGACAGTGACTGACCTAACCACCATTGATTTGCCTGCTGAATCTCACGTTAGTTTCTTCTTCATTCTATTTTCCAGTTCACCTTTCGTCTATTACAAGAAGCTCTTTACTTCGCCCTCTTCCTTGGGCTTACAGTTCTCAAACACACACACTTCATACACACCAAAAGCAAACCCCTGTTACTCCCATTCAGCAAATTAAAGCCAGTGCCTTTGTTAAATCTTAACTTAAACCTCACATATTCAGAAAGCATTTTTCTGACTATCCTGACTAAATGAGGTTTTCTTATTAAACTCTTCCATAGCAGACACTGTGACTTTGATGCTATCACAATTATAATTAAATGTAATACAAAAATATGCTTAGTGTCTGTTTCTCAATTTAGACTATGAGCTATTCTTTCTCAATCTAGACATAACAGCAGAAACAATGTCATCTTCCTGGATATATTGTGAGTGTAAGGAAAAGCATCTGGAAGACAGGCATGCAATATGAATTTGTAGAATGAAGAAATAAAATCCATCACTTTCTTACTCACAGGGACCAATAATACCAGCAGTATCTCTCTACTTCTGGAAACTACCCTCTATTATTTCCCCAGGCAAAGGTCTAGCTTTTCCATGGCTGGAAAGCCCAATTTTAAGACATAATTCTAGTGTTATTTGTTACAGCATTTTATCATTATTTCAAAAATCAGTAAATTCTGGTATAAGAAGTGCTGGATTAATCAATTTTCTGTATAGACTTTAGGCAATAGAAAAAAGTCAATTTCCTGTAGTATAAAAAGAGGGGTGGGTATTATGGACATGGAAAGCTAGAAATACATGCCACTTCAATGGCTGAATAGTTATTTAGTTTTAAGCAAATGAAAATACATGACCCAGTGGCTTAATTACTTAAAACACTTAAGGAAAGTTCATTACTTCTAATTTATTTATTATCAAGTAATTCACAAACTAATTTTATTTAAAAGAGACACATCTTGAATTTTCCTCTATCCAACACTAATCTTTTTAAGATTTCATCTGGAAAAGATTCAGTGTTAGGAGATGTATAACATTTACGTATCAAGCCAACATGACGTCTAGTCTCTCATTTTCAGTTAAAAGCCATGTTTTGTTATAATTTGATCAAATTGTTAACACTGGTTTCACCCTCTTCAAACAGATTAGTTTGGCATAAATATGTCTTATAAATTGATGTTGCTTCAGTTAATGACAGAGTTAATAAAACAGATTCAGTTAATAGTATTAACAACTCCAATTTGAAGAAATGCCATTAGATAATGAATCGGGTCCTTTCTTGGTTTTAAAAATGATTTCCCTTATTTGTGGAGTATAACAATGAAGCAAATTGAAGGAATAAAATAGCAGCAGACTCACAGACTCCAAGAAGGGAGTAGCGGTTACCAAAGGGGAGAGGTGTGGGAGGGCGGGTGGGGAGGGAGGGAGAAGGGGATTGTGGGGTATCATGATTGGTGCACATGGTGTGTGTGGGGTCATGGGGAGGACAGTGTAGCACAGAGGAGACAAACAGGGACTCTGTGGCATCTTACTACACTGATGGGCAGTGACTGCAATGGGGCATGGGGGGACTCGATAATAAGGATGAATGTAATAACCTCATCGTTTTTCTCGTGAAACCTTCATAAGAGTGTATATAAATGATACCTTAATAAAAAAATAATACATAAATAAATAAATAAAATAGCCTTGGGAAGATTTATTATAGTGAAGTCAGTGATGTCCTCTTAAAATGAAGATTGAGAGTGATGACAATTTTTTGACAAGAATAAAAGTCCTAGAAAATAGTTTACATGTAGAAATATTAGGAATATAAAGAACAACAGAAGCCTCAAATCGTATAATAAGAAACTGTAGCAACAGGTAAATTAGGAGGAAAAAAAAAATCAATGGGTTTCCCAGCATCATATAGCAAATCACTTGTTGAGCTGAGTTTAAGAAACCCTGGACTCCACTCTTACTCTTTTAGAAGGCAAAACAGTTTTCTTCTTAAATTTGGGAAAGTTACATTTTAGAAGTATATACAAATTTGTTTTCTCCTCTGGCTTTTTATTAATAAAGGTAAAGATAATTGAATTGTCAATTTGTCCAGTTTGTGTAATACATATATATAAATTCTTATGCAGTATATTATAATGCATACTGCATTTCTATTTGGAAATGGTATTATTTTTAAATAGGCCCTAATTAATGCATAAAAGACAACAGTAATAATACAGGATAATAATAATGATAAGAAGTTAACACTTATTAAGCAATACTGTTGTTAAATGTTGTTCTAAGCATATTATAAATATTCAATCATTTAACCCTAATAACAAGCCTATGGCAAAGACACCATTATTATCCCCATTATTTTCTGATAGAACACTGAATTTCAGTGATTTGCCCAAGAATAAGCAGCTGGTAAGTATACATTCAAATACATTCATGTTCAATGAATATTTTGAAACCTATGTTGTGTCAGGTAACATGCTATATAAGTTCATAGTGTCTCATTTTATCCTTACAATACAGCAGAGAGGGAGATAACATTTAATCCTGTCTCAAGAGGATACTGAGGTCCAGAAACATGTAAGCAATTTATCCAACAAAGACTGGAGGGACTGAAATCCTAACCTGAATTCCTATTACTATGCAATGTTGGGTCTCTATATATCTTAACAGTACTGGGTTTCCCAGAGTGATAAAACACTAATTTCACATTTTTGTTATCCTGAGGTCATATCCAGCAGTGCTCCTGGCCAACACGTGCTAAGAGAGGACAAAGACGTTAGGTCACTTCTTTGGGAAGAATCACTGCTATATAATGTAAAGTTTAGAAAGAAAAATAAAATCTTAAACTGTGATCTCTGCATTTTATTTTTCAATATGCCAAATGAGTTGGCCTTAAGAAATCTTGATTTTGTAGCAAATAGTGAAAATGCCCTCATTTAGTATTTTGTTGGTTTGATCTTCAGGGTTGCAAGTATAGCTGGGAGAGAGAATGACCGTATTTGGAAGTAAAGTTGCTAAAGTGTCTTAACTACAGCCCTGTGTTGTTAATGAGTTGGTGCTAAGTTTAATAACGTAAGAAGTGCTTCTACCTAGGAAGGATTTGCCGAGCCCAACTTTATCATTCACTATGCAGTCCCACATGGGCCTTATATTTATTGGAATTAAAAAGGAAAGGGATCAACATCCAAAAGACAAACAACAACAAATGTTGGCGAGGATGTGGAGAAAGGGGAACCCTCCTACACTGCTGGTGGAATGCAAATTAGTTCAACCATTGTGGAAAGCAGTATGGAGGTTCCTCAAAAAACTCAAAATAGAAATACCATTGACCCAGGAATTCCACTCCTAGGAGTTTACCGTAAGACTGCAGCAGCCCAGTTTGAAAAAGACATATGCACCCCTATGTTTATCGCAGCACTATTTACAATAGCCAAGAAATGGAAGCAACCTTAGTGTCCATCAGTAGATGAATGGATAAAGAAGAGGTGGTACATATACACAATGGAATATTATTCAGCCGTAAGAAGAAAACAATCCTACCATTTGCAACAACATGGATGGAGGTAGAGTGTATTATGCTCAGTGAAATAAGCCAGGTGGAGAAAGACAAATACCAAATGATTTCACTCCTCTGTGGAGTATAAGAACAAAGCAAGAACTGAAGGAATAAAACAGCAGCAGACTCACAGAACCCAAGAACGGACTAACAGTTACCAAAGGGAAAGGGACTGGGGAGGATGGGTGGGAAGGGAGGGACAAGGGGGATAAAGGGGCATTACGATTAGCAGACATAATGCAGTACAACACAGAGAAGACAGGTAGTGATTCTATAGCATCTTACTACGCTGATGGACAGTGACTGTAATGGGGTATGTGGGGGGGACTTGATAATAGGGGGTCTAGTAACCATAATGTTGTTCAAGTGATTGTACATTAACAATACCAAAATTAAAAATTAAAAACAAAAAAAGGAAAGGGATCGGGGTATGTAGTATAATCAGGGAGTAGAAACAGCATTTGGTTAAGAATTTCAAATCTGATTCTACCTCTGATATGATCTTGTTAACGCTCCAGCCTAAACTGCCTCAAACACTAAAATGTGGGAATTGACTAGGCTATATTTAAGGTCACTTAGAGCTTAAAAGATCATATTCGAATAGTAATACTTATATTACTGGACATGATGATTGATCCTCGTCCCTCCAGCTCTAAATGAGGGCGAATGAGCAATTTAATACATCTGTGCCTCAGTTTTCTGGCGTGGAACATGAGAATTAAATCCAAGTTTTTGCATGCTTCTAGACCAGTGTTGTCCAGTAGAAATATAACATAAGCCATACATGTGACTTTAAATATTTTAGTAATTACATTTAAAAAGTAAAAAAAAAACAGGTAAAATTTGTAAGATATTTAATTCAGTATTTTCATTTCAGCATATAATCACTATAAAATATTGATATATTTTATGTTCTTTTCATGACAGTAGGTCTTTGAAATCTGATGTACATATTGCATTCCAGGATATCACGATTCAGAATAGCCACTACCCACATGTGACTAGTGGCTGGAGGTAATAACATGATCTATCACAGGATGCTACACACATACAATGCTGTGGTTAGTATTACAATGTTTTCATTATCTGCTTTATCTTATTCATATCATATACTACCATGGCATTAAAAAGAAGAAAACCTAAAGATGGGAGAAACATTATAAATTCAACTTGGAGTTTCCCATTTTAACGTAGACACACACTCCCTGAGAGCGAGGGGCAGTGCCGGAGAGACGATGGAGGTTAGGCTCTAAATTGAGAGACTGAATCAAGGCCAACCTTCCGCGCACTGCAAGCGTGCGTGAGCGCACATGTGTGCGTGCACTCCTTCCGCACAGTATTCCCTCTCTGAATTATATTTCTCATCTATTAAGTGAAAGTAGCCCTTCACATGCAGGAAGGCCCTGATGGCCTGGCACATAAGGGTGCTCCTCAGGCAGGTTCCCCTTCTCTCACCACGCTCTCCCGTCGCTTGCTTTTGATTCAATCTTGCCCCTCTCCAGGATTTTACAGTTGCCTATGGGGATGCTGACTAGAGTTAAAAAGGTATATCACACAATCTAAGGTAACTGGAACTTTGTTTCATAGAATTTGAAGGCTGATGGATATCTTTTATTTGTAAGTAGAACTCCATGTAATTCCATCAGCCAGCCATGAACTGCCAGAAAAATTAGTAGCAATAATACTAACACTGACGCTAAGCCTTGCCTTTCATTGAAGGTACACATCTGTACCTACCTATCTATACCCATCTGTCAATCTGAACCATAAAAACCATGTGGTGATGAGTATTGCTTTTTCATTTTACTAATAGTGAAACAGTTTTACAAATTTTGCGATTCGATGTATAATCTGACTGCCTCTAAGCTAATGACGTTTAAATTTTGTCACTATCCAGAGAAGAATTGCATTGAAGTATCTTACTTCTTCCCAGAATCACAGAATGCCAGGAAGGAAAATAGCCTAAAAGTTTATTTTTATTCAGTAATACTTTTTCAGTAGTAAAACCTCCGTGTCAACATTCTGGACATTTGGTTGTGTAAGAATAAAGTTCTTCTGAAAACTAATGAGGCAAGTCTTGTACTAACACGTATACAAATAGTTGATAATGGTCGCAGTCCTTTAAACAGGGTGCTTGACACTGGCACATACAAAGTTATGAAAATACAATGAATAGCCAAGAAATACACATGAATATATATGAATGTAATATATGTTGAAGTTAGAACGTGGAGTCTGTGAAGATAAAATCGATTTCTGATACATGACATGTCTTGCTGAGATAGCGACTCGGTACCTGCCATTTTCTGTACACTGTCTCCCTTGATCTTCACCGTGACCATAAGGTTTAAGTATGAATATTACTTACAATTTACGAGTCAGGAGAATGGTTTAGAGAGGTTTAGTGATTCCTCATTTTCACACAGATAGAAAACTGCAGAGCCCACATCCACACCCAGGCATCTCTGTTGGTAATTGCTGTTTTTTCAAAAATCATTAAGATTTTTCCTCCAGTGTCTGGAAGAAAGGTCTGACTGAACCTTGATTTGTGAACTTCTGGAGGCCACTTAACTTTCTGCTTCTTAACTTCTGCTTTAAGAATCCAGTTTTCTTTTTCTCTTGCTCTCTCGCTTCCTCTCCTCGGGTTTCCCTTCCTCCTCCCTCTAAATACCTTCTCTAACCATGACTGTCCACAGACCCCCGCCCTTCCTGTATCTCCTGCAGAAGTCAGGGTTTTTGGCCGAGGAGGTACAGAGAGCTGGGGACCCTGGCCCTGACACCCTAAATGTGTTTTTTTCTTTCCATGGTAAATCACATGGTGTTCTGCCTGACATATGGATATGAAGTTCCTGTCATGAGGACGGTGTAGACTCTATTTACCATAAATGACTATATATTTTTTTTTCCAGTTCACATGCACTGCCAGAGTCTTGGTGATTCCCCCAGAGAGGAGGAGTCTACTTCCTTTCTAGTGATTCTGGATGGGTTTTGTGATTGTTTTGTGAATGAAAGCTGGCAGAAGCAAGTCTGAGTGATCTCCGAGGACTGGTCACAAAGGTGGTACAGTGTCCGCCAGGCTCCCTTTCTAACGGAATATTAGCCTCTGAAGCCTCGAGGCACCATAGAAGAGCCCAGCTACCCCACGCCTTCTGTCCTGGAGCGTGTGGCAAGAACACACTGGTAGAGAGGCGTTTCTGAGGGGCCCCAGATTTTCCAGCTTAACCAGCGGACTGAGTCTTCCCAGCCCAAGCGCCCGAGGCGTGAGTCAGAGAGCCTCCTTCATTGATGGCAAATACATGACACCGTGCGTGAGAACACCCTGGCTGAGGTCACTCAACTGCGGAACTATGAGAGAGAAAAATGCTATTGTTGATACTGTTTTGAACCACTAAGCTTCGAGTTGATTTTTTGTGAACCAATAGATAACTGGAACATATGGCAACTTCTTAATGATGACGTAGTGATATGATTTTTAAAAAATGAAATAAAATTCCCATTAACGTTTCCATGGAAATTTAGGAGTGAAGTTATTTTATCTAGGATCTACATTTTGTATGATAAATCTCTATGGTTTATTTTTATAATCAGGTAAAAAAACCTACTGGTGCATTTTCACCCGGCCGTCACTGAATGGGACTTTGCAGACTTTGCAGGGCACTCGCGTGGTTTCATAATTAAGCTTTTTAAATTAACTAGGCCAATAAAAACAATCAAACCACAGAAAGACTTCCTGGGTCACTTGGTCCAAGCTCCTTCCCACATTAAATAAAGTTTTCAGAGAGAAGCAATGGCCGCTCAGGAGACTTCAAGGTCTGGGAGAGAGAATGAGGACCCTAAGTTACGCCAGTTAACCTTACAAATGCTTCAGTTTGAGACCTGCCATGTGTATTATTCCACTACAGAATAACAGCATAGAATAACGAATAGGAAAAGGTCATTTTTATAAACATACGTTGTGCTCATGAAATCTAATGAAGAGTGATACATTTATACGTAAAGTCAAGGAGTCTAAGTGAGGGAACCCGCTTAATATTTCCCTTCTGCTGTTGCAAAAGAGCCATTTTAAATGTTTTCTGACCCTGGCTTAGCAAGTGGCACGACTTCGAGCTTTCACACAATGAGTCTAACGTCCCTTTCGTCCCTGATCTACAGCACCGACTCTAGGCCCTCGCAAAGAGAAGCCTTGTATTTTCACTTATATTCAGTCTTCCAGGCTGCTTTGTTCACACGAAACTAGCACAGGACATCCTAACAATGCTCAGGGAATGTTAGATGAAGAGGATAGTTTTGGTGGTGGTGATGATGATGACAGGGTGCATTTTCTTAAATCTTATTTTTAGTTTTAAGAATAAAGAATAAAGAGAATTTATTTGGGGTTTTTCTTTCATTTTTAAGGTGCAAAAGTTCAGAAATTTTAAGAATTTCTCAAGCTGAAAGAGCCTCCAGTGTTCAATGTATTCGATGCACTATAGCTTGTATATAAACACAAATGTATACATTAAAATATAAGTGACATGATGTATAAAATACATCTGGTAACAAATGGGATAGCTTTTCATTTTTCTTATACAATTTTACTTATCACTCCAAATACTAAAGATATTTTTCTATTCAACAATCCTGAGGTTTTAAGATTTCAACTAAGAAGACATGTGCATAAAGCTATCCAAGAATCATGCATTAAGGGATTGAAACAGACTGCAGTTCTACAGATCCCAGCAGTTTCTGCAATATACATAATGGATGCTATGAGACTATGTTCTGACCTAAATAAACCTGAGGCACTAATTCGAGTGGAAATTTCCATTAAGAATAAACAGAGATGCAGTAAAGAAAGAATATGTGGCCTTCTTTCATTATAAATAAATTGGAAATGAATAGTGCAGTCCAAATTACACAGACAAAAAATGTTTCCCTAAGAAGAAAAAGTAGCTGTAAACACAGACATAATTCAAGATACATAGGGCATTCATAAACTTATTTATAATTACAACTTTAGTGACTGATAACTGTCATCTCTTTATCATTTTTATAGCCTTTAACTAAGATGCTTAGAAGATCCAATTTACTCTCTTGACCAGATTTCATTTATAGCAATACTTAAACTAACACCAGTGTCAAAACTATGCAAACTTATTTTTAAAGCCAACTATATTTTTCCCTATTTTAAGTTTTATACATTATCACTTTTTTAATTACACAGGGACTTCATAGAGATTCTCCTTGTGCTATTTCTTATAGAAGAATATCAAATGTATAAATATCAATTTTTATCACTATAATCATATCAAGATATCAATTATATACCAACAGCAATATAATATAGTTGCATAGTCTCTATCCTCTTCAGAATCAGATTCAGATTCACCTAACATAAAAATAACTGAGCCATTGGTTTGGAGAAGCAGTGCGTGCTTGTACATATATTTTCTAATCAAATCTTCCTATTGTGAGACTGATGTTTTTATTCCCATCTTGCTTAAAAGGAAACTGAGGAATTGAGGTTGTGTGCCTGACCCACTGTTATCTCTTCAATGACGTCATGAACCATTATTCACACCCACACTCTCATTCCAAGTCCAGTGCTATGTTGCGATACCTAAATTATAATGTGTCTTTCGATAACCATTTATACTAATCATTCTTCCAGTGTTACATCTTCAAATCTCTTTGTTTCAATATACTTACAATAATTCTTTGAAAAGCTGAAGCCATTATACCAAGAAAATAACAACAAAAAAATATTAGTGCTAGAAAATGATGAAATGTGGTTAGCTGAATCCCCAAATCTTACCACATATATTTTATAGAGCCTGAAGAAAGACTTCTTTTCTAATTCTTTTCACCTATGCCTCAAAAGTGTGGGCACTTTTCATTTAGGCAATGCCTCTTTTAAAAGCTATTTTAAAATTCCAAAAAATAATTTTCTCATAATATTTTATATCATCTATTTGGACCCTAAACCTTTCTGGTATTCTTTAGGCATAATTTTTGAACAACAGTTTAATTTCACTAAGTTACCTCAAAAATGTATATCACTTGTTAAGATTAATTTATGGATGAAATACTCAAGTGGTTCATTCCAAATCACTTGGTCTAAAGGGATGTAAAATAAAGAATCACAGTACTGTAGTTTTCCAATTATTATTTGCCAAAAAATGGAAAATATAAAGAAGGATAATTTTATCAAGTGTTTGGGAATTGCTAAGTCTCTAGGTTAAAGGAAAATAGGGAAAGACAATAAAAGTACAATTACCTGGTCCCATCATTAAGAACAATAACACTTACTAGACCATATAGGTGGTAGTATAATCCTATGAGCTTTTCAGCCTAATGAGAAAAATGATACCTGCTAATGCATACAGATGATGGACCCTAGCACCCCAATGATCTGTGTGAGGATACAATCACCAGTAAAATAGTGAAAATAGTGCAGTTGATTTTAAAATGTAAAAAGTCTAAATACTAATTTCTCTATAACTCAATGTGTAGATGAGAATGTGTACAGAGAGGGAAACTGAGATTAGAGATATTTGATAAGGAGAATAACTAATTTGTAGATATATGAACCATTCACTAATTTAACAAAACTTATTGAGAAATTATTACACACAAAAATTGTATTACAATCTATGGAAGATCTCTCTCTCCACTAACTGAACCCAAACGTCCTAAAATTCAAACCTTTTTTTTCTTGGAAATATCTAATAGGTAAGAGATCACTATTTCCTGCCTTTCGTGCCCTGGATGAAGACAGAGCTTTTGTGTGTGTGTGTAAAGTGTCAATTCAGAACACTAACCCAGGACGGCTGTTCAACATTCTTTCTTCTTTTCGAACCCAGACCAACTTTTATTTATTCTAACTGGTGACCTCAATAATTTAGTCAATAATCACAATAACGTTTCTGTTTTTCTTTGCATTCTAATCCTGATTTCCTCAGCAACACATTGGTAACTCACTCACATCTTGACCTCATCATTATGCAAGTCGAAAATTCAGCAACATCTCTCCTTCATTATACTTTCTCATCATTATGCCATTTCTGCTTCACCTCAGCAAAATTTGGATCTGCAGAGCATGACTATTTCTGGTGAAACAGCCTCCTTTCCTTTCTTTCATCCCTCACATTTACTGAGATTAGTTTTAACTTCGCTGAATTCCTTATTTTCTAAATCCATCAGCTACACTATAACCACAAATCCTCATACTCCAGTAATCCTTTGGTCTCTTATTTCAGTTCTATCCTTCTAGGTACTTAGAATACACTAGATCATAGATTTTCACAATGCCTGTCATGACAATCTTTAGGTCCAGTACAAGCTATCTTCCCATTTCAAGGCCAAGCAACAGCTCTCATGGCCATGAACTTTCTGCCCATTTCACTTTGGAGTCATGATACTGAACTTTATCTTTGCCTTTGCTAGTGCTCAGAAATGTTTTAGTTCCTCCCTTGCAGAAAAAGCAGCGGTTAAACACAACTCCATCAGTAGAACAAAAAGACATCCTACAACATGGGAAAATATATTCATAAATGATGTATCTGATAAGGGGTTGACATCCAAAATATACAAAGAACTCA